>JAOQMP010000005.1:26444201-26456732 GCA_027563575.1 Erythroxylum pedicellare
TGTTTTTGAACAACTTTGCACTTAGAGTGCAAAAGATGACTTTTATGGCATGAAATAATGTTTTTGAACTTACTTATTCATAAATGAGCCACATATGTTACGTGTATGTTTTCTCTTTTGGCTTAGAGTCATAGCAAGGTTTCATTTTATCGGTTGGACCGATAAATAACGACATGATGCCTTACTTAATTTTTGATACTTAAATGTTGTGTATGATTTTTGTGATTAGTGAGAAAACAATTGGTCAATCTTGTGCTAGGCACAACTGATTAAGCAACCCCTGTACCCTTGACGCTGGTACATTAAAGTTGAGTCGCCGTATCGACATCTTTTTACAGGACTTGTGGGTGATTCTACACCTACGGTCTGGACATCGATGAGGTCATCACCGAGGGTCATGATGCTCTTATCGACTGTAGTTTGGACTCATCACAGATGAAAGTCAAGCCAACACCGAGTATCGGTAGGTGTGCACATTAGTTTGGCCAACTAGTGGTGTCACACATGATTGTTTTGGCTTACCCTGATATTGATTTTTCTACTAAGATTTGATCGATACATATCATGTTTTTACGCTTTTGTGTATTGGAACTGGGATCTATATTTCACCAGATGAGTGAGTTAATAGGCTAGGCCTATGGTTCTTAACCAGTATACACTAAGACATAGGCTGGGCCTATGTGTTTTTTATGTGACATATATTCACTTCATAGGTTATCTACACCGTCTTGGTATGAATCGAATTCTATTTGTCCTATATGTCTTTCTTGCTCACTGACCACTAGTGTACTCACCCCTTCCACTTTCCAACCATCCAGGTTAATTTAATGAGCTTGAAGCTCTGTAAGGATTGTGTTGCTTTTTGATATTTTCGGGGTATTTTCGCACGTGGGTAATTTATTTTTTGTACTTTGGATTGTTTAGTGACTTATGAACTATGTTAAATAGTTATGCTTTATGACATTGTAAGTTAACTTTGACTTTCTGGTGTTTATAAATGATTTTATGTATAAATTTTCAATACTGCTATTGAAATTACCTTGTGTAGACTTTAAAGTCCTGAGGTTGTGGTTAGATGTGAATATAGAAGTGTGTTTGAAATTGTTTGCAGTTTGTGGGATTTTTTAAAACACAGTCGTTGTGCTGCCCGAATTTAAAAAAAGATAGAAAAGAATAGATATTTAGTTAGCCTTGCATAGTCGGATTAAAGATACCATTAGCGTCCTTAGCTTGGTTATGTAGCAGTTGTCATGGGCCTGATATAATACCGGGTCGTGACATCAGGAGAGAGTAATCAACCCTACGATCATCTATAACTGACATCCTATAAACATATAAATGTCTAGATTCCATATCTGCAGAGGGTAATACAACATCAAGTCGACACTCAATTCTCCAAATTCTTAGAGAAGCTAAAGAAACTTCAGATTAATTTGTCTTTAGTGGAGGCATTGGAGTGTATGCCCAAGTATTAAAAGTTTCTCAAGGACATATTGACAAACAAATGCACTATAGAGGACAATCAGATGGTGAACTTGAAAAAGAACTATAGTTCGATTATCACAAGCACAATGCCTTCAAAACTACAAGATCCAAGGAATTTTACTATTTCATGTGTTGTTGGTAATTTTGAATTTTCTAAATGCTTTTACAATTTAGACGCAAGTATTAACTTGATTCCCTTGTCTATTTTTAGGAAATTAAGCCTAGAGAACATCAAGCCAACATCCATGCACTTATCTAACTTATGAATCAATCCATCAAGAGACCATTTGGGGTAGTAGAAGACGTTTTGGTAAAAGTAGATAAATTTATAATTCGTGTTGAATTTGTTATGTTGGATTTTGAAGAAAATAGAAATTGTCCATTTATTTTTGGTAGGCCCTTTAAGAATACTAGTAGGGAATTAGTTAATGTGCATGAAGGAAAAATTTTGAGAATTGGTGATGAGCAAGTTGAATTCAATATGACTAAAATCTTTGAAGAAGTAGGTGGATGGAAGTGCTTGTATAAAGATTGATGTTATGGATGATTGTATGAAGGAGGTTGAAAAGAAAATTAAAAAGGAAGTTGAGAAAGTTGTTGAAGTGCATAGGGATGAGAGTGTGAGTGAAGAGGAATTATGCAAGGAGGGTGAGAAAGAGAAGTTAGAGAGAGGGGATGCATCCACAACACCTTCCATTGTAAAGCCTCCCACTGTGGAACTAAAACTTTTACCTTCTCACCTAAGATACACATTTTTAGGTAATGACCACACCTTACCCATCATCATTTTCAACAAATTAGATGTTGAGAAAGAAGAGAAAGTGGTAGAGACCATTAAGAAGAGGATGAGAGCCATGGGGTGGCAAATTTCTGATATTAGGGGATTAACTTCAATATGATGATGCATAGGATCAACCTTAAAGAAGGATGCAAGACAATGAGAGAGAGGCAAAGAAGGTTAAATCCAAACATGTAAGGTTATGAAGAAGGAAGTTGTGAACCTTTTAGATGCAGGTATTATATTTCCAATTTTAGATAGCGAGTGGGTGAGTCTGGTGGAATATGTGCCTAAGAAGGGAGGCATGATAGTGATGGAGAATAAAAAAGGTGAACAAATTTTCACTAAGACCATCAGAAGTTAGAGAGTGTGCATTGACTATAGGAAGCTCAATTTAGCCACTAAGAAAGACCATTCCCATTACCTTTTATGGAACAAATGATTGAGAGGGTGGCTGGCCATGTTTTTTATTATTTTCTTGATGGATATTTAGGATACAATCAGGTGTTCATATACCCACAAGACCAAGACAAAACTACTTTCACTTGTCCTTACGGGACTTTTTCTTACAGGAAGATGCCTTTTGGTCTATGCAATGTACCAGCCACATTCTAAAGGTGCACGATGGCCATCTTTACGGATGTGAATGAGGACTTCATGAAGTTATTTATAGATGACTTCTCTATTTTTGTAGAATCCTTTTATCATTGCTCGTTAAATTTGGATAGAGTGTTACAAAGATGTGAGGAGTCTCATTTAGTCTTGAATTGGGAAAAGTTTCATTTCATGGTCTAAAAGGGAATTGTTTTAGGCTATAAGATCTTATGCAGGGGGATTGAGATAGGTTGAGCTAAGATTGAAGTGATTGAAAAGCTCCCACCTCCTACCAACATCAAGGGCATCCGAGCATTCCTTTGTCATGTCGGGTTCTACAGATGGTTCATCAAGGACTTTTCTCTTATTGCTAGAACCTTAACTAACTTGTTAATTAACAATGTGTCTTTTGTGTTTGATGGTGATTGTTTATATGCTTTTAATAGGTTAAAGGTGTCATTTACAATAGCACCTATTTTGACATCACCAGATTGGTCACTTTCCTTCAAGATCATGTGTGATGCAAGCAACCATGCCATTAGCTATGTACTCGAATAGTGGAAGGAGAAGAGCAGAAGAAGAAGAGTTTACATTTAATTTACTACGCCAGTAAGATCTTGATAGGAGCACAATTGAACTACACCACCACTGAGAAGAAGTTGCTTACAGTGGTATTTGCATGTGAAAATTTTCGTTCTTACCTTTTGGGTTCACATGTTATTGTTTTACAAATCATACAGTATTGTGTTATCTCATTGCAAAGAAGGACACCAAGGCGAGGCTCATCCGATGGGTGCTTCTATTCCAAGAATTCAACATTGAGATTAAGGACAAGAAAGAAGAAGAAAATGTTGTAGTTGACTACTTATCAAGACTTAAAGGGGAACAAAATGAAGAAGAAGAGGAAATTGAAGAGTGTTTTCCTGACGAGGCTTTAATGATGATAGAAAATCTTTTTCTTCCTTGGTTTATAGATATTACCAATTATCTCTTTGGTGGTATTTTTCCCCCTAATCTCTCGCATCAACAAAGGAAGTGTTTCTTATTTTAGTGTTCTTGCTATATTTGGGATGAACTTATGTGATATAAAATATATGATGAGAGTTTGATTTGCAGGTGTGTCCCTGAAGATGAAATGCTTGATGTTTTAACTCAATGTCATAGTTCAGTTTATACTGAACACTATGGAGCGAAAAAGATGGCTGTTCACATTTTAGAGTGTGGATTCTATTGGACAAACTTGTTCAAGGATGCTCAAGATTTTGTATTACATTGTGATAGGTGCCAAAGAGTGGGCAATAGTTTGAAGAGAGATGAGATGCCACTTTCAAACATCATGGAAGTGGAGATATTTGATGTGTAGGGCTTGGATTTCATGGGACCATTCCCATCTTCCCTAGGTAACTCTCATATATTGGTTGGAGTTTATTATATGTCTAAGTGGGTCGAAGCAATAGCTACTCCAACAAATGATGGCAAGGTGGTGCAAAGATTTATTAAGATGATCTTTACTAGATTTGGGGTGCCTAGAGCTATCATAAGTGATGGTGGGAGCCACTTTTGTTAAGCCATTTAAGGCTCTTTTGAGAAGATATAATGTTCATCATAAAGTGGCAACCCCTTATCATCCGCAAACGAGTAGCCAAGTGGAGGTGGTGAATAGAGAGTTGAAGAAGATTTTGGAGAAGGTAGTGAACACTTTAAGGAAAGATTGGGCTTCAAAGCTAGATGATACATTATAGGCTTACAGGATAGCTTTCAAAACTCTCATAGGTACAACACCATATTGACTTGTGTATGGCAAGGCTTGCCATTTACCATTGGAGTTGGAGCATAAAGCCTACTAGGTAAGATGGAGTGACCCATTCAAGGTTAATCAAGTGTTTCCCCCATGGAGCTTTAAAGTTAGAAAATGAAAAGAGTGAAACTTTTAAGGTTAATGGGCATAGGTGCAAGCTTTACTTTGGAGGGCCATTCTCACAAGAAAGGGAAGTAATTTCTTTCCTTTCACTCACTCTTTTATGATTTCATATGGAATGGTCAAGCTAATGACCTTAACTTAGCATGTTTGCCTTTGTGTTAGTGTGGTTTTGATATGATTTGATAATATTTAGTTTGGTTTAACTTGTTTCACCCTTAATTATCTTGTTGTTTAGGTCCTCAATGATACGTTTTGAGGTTACTTGAAGGTTTATTGTGCATTATAGCTTATTGGAGGACCAAATGATGAGAGGAAAAACATGCCACTTCCATCGAAACCACCACCATAAGCCCATCTTGCCTTAATCTCTTATATTATTTGTGTTATGTTTTGTTTTTTGTTTTTCATAGTAGTTTTTATTGGTTTTGGATGTTCTCTTTTTCACATTGAGGACAATGTTTTGTTCAAGTGTGGGGAGGTAGTTTTTGCACTTATTTTTACATTTTTGCATGTCATTTAAGATGCTTATTAGGTTGTTAGTATTAAGTGTGTAATTTCCCCTACATTTGAATCTTTATGATGAATGTGTTGCTATGATATTCTATCATACTAGTTGGAATGAGATTAAATGCATGTGTAAATTTAAATCATGCTACTTGAGTAGAGAGTGAACCATGTGGAGTGATGGAAGTGGTTAGTCATATACGCCTACTTAGAACTTGACACTTGAGCAATGAGGTAATATATAGAAGCATAATGGATTTTTATTTGAGTCTATGTGAGGAATTGAGCCTTTTTTATGTGACACTTCCTTAGTCATTTCATTTCCTTTTTTATGTGACACTTCCTTAGGTAATTACCTTCAGAACTTGCTTTGAATCGGTTTAAATATACTGGATGCATGTTAGATAAAAATGATTAAGGCCTTTTTGCTTTAACCTTTGGCATAAATGACCTACCACCCTTTTATTAACCCTTGCTAGCCCCATTGAGCCTTTAACCTTTTGTTTCTTGAAATCACCCAATTTTACCCACAAACCCCTTAGCTTGCCCAATTATAAGTTAATAGAATGTTAAGTGATACCTAAATCTGGAATCACAAGTTAAGAGCATATGGCATATAGTTGTTGTTTTCTGTTCACTATTTATTTATTATAAAAAAAGAACAAAATCGAAAGAAGAAAAGAAAGAAAAAGGAATAACATGCACTAGTTTCAATAAGTACAGAGTAGTAGTCATATCCATGTGCATATCTTATAAGTTTATCTTTTCATCCCTTTGGACACTTAGTGGTTTATAAATGGTTGTGATAAACCCCTAAAACCTGTTATACCCACCTTAACCCTAGCCATATTACAACCCGAAACAAAGTCCTTTTGATCTATCTTAGCATGTAATCATTATGGAGGAGAATTGGTGTATTAGCAAGCCTATGATAGCGTGGTTTCCAATAGGAAGTTTGAGCTAAACACTGTCCGTTTTAAATTTATGCTTATCTTTGAGTGATGGTTTCATGGGTTTAGTTAGCTAATGTGTACCAATGAAAATTAGTCATGATGTGTGTAGTAGCTTGACACGTGAGTTGGTCAAGGTTTGAGTGATTGCATGCTTTAATTTTTATGAAAATGAAATGATAGAATTTTATTGGTTGTATTTGATCGTTGCTTAAGGACAAGTAAAAGTTTAAGTGTGGGGATGTTGATAGGTGTAGATTGCATTGTATTTTTATAGGTAATTTGATGTGTGTTTAGTGATTAATTTGATTGCTTAGTGTACGTTTAGGTTAAGAATTGTGTTAGTTTATAAATATTAGTGTTTTAAGTGTTCTTTGGGTGAGAACATGTTTTTTAAGTGTCAATTATATATATATGAGGTGTCATGATGAGTTCGTTAGTGTTTCAGGACATTCGGAGGAGTTTCGGAGGAGACCCGAACCAAAACACATGAATTTGATGTTTTAAGCTTTAAATATACATAAATATACATATACATACATATACATACATACATATATATGTGTGTGTGTGTGTGTGTGTGTGTGTGTGTGTGTGTGTGTGTGTGTGTGTGTGTGTGTGTATGTATATATGTATGAATGTATGTATAGATATGTATATGTATGTATGTATGTATATATCTCTGTGTGTGTGTTTGTGTGTGTCTGTGTATGTATACTTAATACTAAAAATTGAATGGTGGTCTCTAAAGCATAATAAATTTAAGCTTTTTTATTAATTTTCTACTTTTATATCCATTATAGCATAATTACATTGTGAAATTGAAAATATTGTTAATTATAAAATAATTGTATACTTTTTTTGGAAAAATAATAGTCCTAGCTCACATTTACAGATCAATAACTTAACTTCTACTTTTTATAGAATTAAAGAAGTGGGTGTTAAATCCTAATCACCATCCACCCTGATTGCTACAAATTAAACATTAATGCAATAAAAATCATCGTTAAGTGAACCCTCCCTCACAAAAAACTCAGCAATGGAGAATATAAAGGAGAATAGATAGGAAAATATGATTATTATTAAAGGTAGTAATTGGTATTTGGAATTAAGTCTTTTTATGTACTTAATTAATATAATTATATTTAACTTAAGAATTTGTATTATTTTTTTCAATCAAGTTGAAATTTTAAATCGATTAAAGCCTGAAAACCACATATACTAAATAGGTTAGAAACCTGATAGGGGTAGATTACATTGTTTTTTTGTAGGTAATTTGATGTGTATTTAGTGATTAATTTGATTGCTTATTGTATGTTTAGGTTAAGAATTGTGTTAGTTCATAAATATTTGTGTTTTAATTGTTCTTTGGGTGAGCAAATGTTTTTTTAGCTTTAATTTTATATATATATAAGGTGTCGTGATGACTTTGTTAGTGTTTCAGGGCATTCAGAGGAGTTTTGGAGGAGATTTGAACCAAAAAACAGTCTCATAATCTTGGCAAATCTGTCACGATTGTGACAGAAGACCAACATAAGCCCACGTTCATGGCAAATCTACTACAATCATAACAAAAGCTCGAGCATAGGGCTACAGTCTTGGGTAATCTGCCATGATCATGACAGAGAGCATACAAACTGGCCATGATCGTGCATTAAGGGCTATGATCATGGCCTACGCGCAGACAGATGTGGCGTCACTTTTGAATTCGAGTGTTTGAGGGACATTTTGGACCCCGAAAAGACACTAGGGCTATCTTAATTGGAAAACAATATAAAAGTATTATGAGGTAACCCTAGAAAGGACTCTACATTCAATCTACATTTGGAAACCCAAAAGAGAGAGAAAGAAGAGAGACAGACAAGAAGAAGAGGAGGGTTTCGATGTCGAAGCTTCCTGGATTAGGTGATCTTCTTATGCCACTACTTTCCTAGATCGTCCTACCTAGGTTCATTTGCTTCCCAATTACTTTTTTATTCATTTAATGTGTAAGGTAAAGATGGGTTGTATGGTTATGAATTTTGAGTTGTTAACAATGTTCGAACTTTTCCTTTAGGATTTTGCTTATACTTAATGCTAATCTAGTTGAATTGTGTTTATTTGATCTGGGTGTGGTGATTGATTAATGTATTTTCATGCTTCTGTAACAAATCAAGAGGGCGAGCTGGATATAAATGATTAGATCGAATTAGCGAGAGTAAAACAATCTAATTGACCACTTAATCAATTTAGACAGTAATTTCATGGAGAGAGATCTCGTGCGAGTCCCAATTATTTATTAGAGAGCTTTAAAACTAATTAGAATTGTGGGTAATTTGTGAATTGAGAGATTGCAAGTCCATAATTTGATTAGGGTTTACAAATTAGAGAATGGTTATAAGTCGAGAGAGAGTAATCAACCCTACGATCTTCTAGAACCGAACCCCATAAACACATAAATGGCTATATTAGCATTAATGATAAGTAAAATCCCCTCTCTCATAAGTTGATTAATTCTTTTGATATATTTCCATTGTTACATTTTTTGTTCGCTGTTAGTTAGTTTGAGTTAGTTTACTTTTCAATTTATTATTCGAATTTGAGTCTTAAACAAAGCATAACCTAAATTAACTGGTGCCTACGCAAAATCTCTATGGGATTATATCTGCTTTTTAGTACAAGTAACGACCTGTATACTTGTAGTTTCTAGCGTAAAACAAGTAGTTTTTTTTAATCAATAAACCATTATTTTATTTAGTCAAATAGGAAAGCAAAATTGACTATTGTGTATAGTTTAACCTTTAAGAAAGTCAAAATTTTCATATATTTTGATTTGATCTCTTAGACACCCAAAAAATTGAACCATTTGTTATTAGTTAACCTTTTGTGTGGTCTTTGAATATGTTTATAATAGAATTACTAGTCAAATTTCTACAATTTGAGGGAAAAAAAAGTTTTTAAATATTTTTCTTTACATATTTTTACAAGAAGTTGTTGAAAATTCTTTGCATCCATTGTACACAATTGTTTACTTAAAAACATAAGATAGCATTTGCATAGTTGAGACATGTTCTTGCCCACATTTTAAAATTCCCTATTTGCTTAATGGAACTATACAAAGTTTATTGATACAAATAAAAGATATTTAGATTCTTGTTAAAGTGTTAATGACTTACTCATTGATAGAGGAGGGAGTTCGGGAGAATTAACTTGAGAGATACCTTGTTGTTTGACTCAATTAAAACTTTTAGGGATACATTGGATTATCATGAATTAGGAAAACAATTTGATTACCTTTTTAATCAAGAATTAGAAGTATATCATATTTGTAGTATGTAGAAAAAGTGTAGGTAAAGAATTCATACATCTCCAATATTAAGAGACAAAGATTTAGCCCTGTATGCTTTCTTATCAGTAGTCTTAATATTGAGGTCCCTCATTAGTTCACATTTTAGCCCTTTATTTCCCATGTCAAGTAGACATAAAGAATGGTAACTATTGCTTCATTATTAAAAGATGCATTCTAAATTAAATAATACCTTCATAAGCGTAAGTGTGGAAGGAAAAATGATAATAGATGGGTCAAGTTTGCTTTAATAATGAAACAATACCTACTTCTCTTTTGGACTATCTAATATGGAAGATAAATGGGATAAAGGGAGAACTAATGAGAGACTTCAATTTAAGACTATAGATAAGAAAGCATACAAGGTTAAATCTTTTTCTCTTGATATATTAAATGATGAGGATATAAAATAGTATGGAAAAGCTATAGATTGGCAATCTTGTAACACAATATGAAAAGTTCATTTATCATTAGATATCTTGATGAAGTCATTGAAGGAATGTCATATTGGCATGGATGCATACGAATAAGGATTTCAATCAACATGTAAACCAACTATTTATGTTGATAAATGTCAATAAAAAGGGAGGCTAGAAATCAACTAATTATATAGTTAGCATTCATGAAAATAATAATATGTTTCATATTTCTTGAGCTATTGTTCTACAAGGATATATTGAAACATAGAAGTTTTTTACAAAAAGTAAGACATGGAAAACTATTAAGAGCTTATTTATATGTCAAACCATTAAAATGTAATTTTATTTCCATGTCATGTTTAATTCCTTGTAAACTTGGAAGTGTTAATGTTTTACTTATATACTTGGTTTTATTCTCTAATTTTAATTTTTAATCCACCTGAAATATTACATTTTTTATGTGCTATGGACTTCAATGATTACAATGGAATTCACTATTGAAAAGTTAGATGTTGGACTACACTTGGGTTATGTGCTTTGATTTTGTACTTTATACATTAAACTTACAAAAGGATTAAATAAATAGTAATGGAATTACTATGTTATTTACTTTATATGATATTCCTTAATTATATGCGCTAAAAATTTTTGTAATAAAAAGGGAATAAATATTTAGACATATGTTGTTTAGTAACTGCAAAAATGATATATATATAACTATACTATTCAATGTTTGCAATAAGACATGAAATGACATAACTATTTTCTTGTTAAGTGTATGATATGTTTTCTTTAACTACGTGTTAGTTATTTTTTAACGTTTAACTAACATACTTATTCAATGATATACGGTTTGAAATAAGCATTAATAAGTTTATAATAAATATTTTGTGTTCAACACATCCATGCCAACTTACAAAAGACTATACAACTACCAAGTTAATTAATGAAACATATGGAATGGAGCCAGGGCCTAAATAGAAAATGATTTTGGAAACTATATGAATCTATTAGAGGTTATGTAATAAGTAAGTGATTACTAGGAACATATTGTAAAAGAAAGGTGGAGTTGGCATATGTATACTAAAAGGTTAGATGTGACATGCTACTTAACAATTATTTGAGAACTTTAACTCATACATAAAGGAGACAAGGAAAAAAAAGCTTATCTTAACTATGCTTGAGAAGAGCCATAATGAAAACGTTTTATAGAGAAAAGAAGAAATGGAGAAATATAACGGTCAAATTTTTATAAGAATTATAGTAAACTTGGAAAGGTCAAAGCAATTAAGCTCTATTTAGCATCCATATTAAAGTAGTTAATGGTTATTCAAAATTGAGCACCTATATTTTAGGAAACATGTTATTGGTCTTAGAAACATAACTTGCAATTTTATGAAATGAGATCTAGTTATCACTTTATATAAGCTTACATTTTCGAAAAAAAATGTATGATGGAGGATGTCTAAAATAATATATGGATATGGCTTTTCAAAAGATGTTTTCTTGGATGCATATGCTTATCAACTTTATCCTATTTCACTTGAGCACATTTGCAGCAATAAGCTCATCTCAATATATAGAACATTAAGCTCTAGTTTCTAAAAAGAGATTTAGAAGGCAAAGAAAGCAAAAAGAAGAGAATATAGAGTAACTAGAAAGGTCTTACAAGAAGTGAATCAGTATACAAAAAACAAGATATGCTTAAGAGGTCTACTAGTAAAAGCATGGTTTAACCATAAACATAAAAAGACTTAGAGAACTAAAAGAAATTTTATCACTTTTAGATCAACCTATCAATGTATACGCTAATTGTCTTTTTAATATAATAAATTTAGAAAACCTTGGATGATATGTTACTACATCTATTTTGAATGATTTATGATTGAATTAATTATTCTTTTTTAAAAATTGAAATGAATTAATAAAAGGCACCAAAAGGTGAATATAACGTTAAAAGTGTAAGTATAATTGTAGTACAGAGGAACTCATATGAATATCCTAATAAATAAGCCTATATAAGAGCACTATAGATGTGTCAAGGAGAGACAAACGTATGTCTATCACATCAATTGCCACTAGAAAGGTGTGCAACCTAGGTTTGTTGATCAACTATTACTACACAGGCATTATTGCACAGGTGTTACTACGTAGGCGTGTCTAAGAAGAGACATAAGTGTGTTAAGGAAAGACATATATACCTATTAATATAGATGCTAGTAAATGGTACTAAATACTAGAATCTCTGGCTTCTAGGTGTTAAGCTCTAAAAATCTTGACTAAAGAGAATAAAATGAAAAAGTAGAATGTAAGATCTAGTTGGATGAATCATATTCCAATTAAGAGCTACATTGGTATGGATCCTAATTTCCATTTTTGTTGTTAAGATTGATTCCATATGAGAATTAAGTGTAACATCCCATCACCGATGGGAAGGGTAGAATAGTAAATTGGAATGGTATATGAGCGTTTAAAATTTTTTTTTGCCTTGATATGTTCATGCATACGCCTACAAGTGAATAATGAATTTTGCACATGTAAATGACTATACACGC
>JAOQMP010000005.1:26511085-26536767 GCA_027563575.1 Erythroxylum pedicellare
ATATGCATCATCTATATATGTAACTTAGTAAATGAGATCTACTAATATCTATCCAATAGATACTATTACATATATATCAATCTAATCGGATCATTAAAGTCCTTATTTGATGATCCTATGATCAAGGTCATTTTTAGATTAAATCCTAAAGACTTGACTTTCATTATCACAATCTTAACAAGTGTATAAATTTAATTAAGGGCTTATCATATTAGAATAGAAACAATAAACATAATATGATAATAAAATCATTTGGCATGTTATTAATCAAAATTAATAATCACAAAGTTAAAGTGTTCAATACATTACATAACAATTGAGTTATAGGCATAATTCTAAAAAAATATTCTCCACCTGTACATGACCCCCTTCAACTGGACACTATTGGTTCCTAAAAACTTAGTTGATGTGGTCTTTCCAAACCAAGTTTGCTCCTCCCCACTCTCTAGTGATGATGTAAATGTACTACAACAAAAAAATCAGGTAGACATGTTAAACATAGAAGTCATGGAACCCTTTTGTCAAACATTAGAATAATCATCGCCCTTTAAATCATATCATATCTTATCACCGGATGCTGATTATGAGAAAGTACGGCCTGCATGTTACAAATAATTGAAGTGTCGTGAAAAAATTGCAATTAGATACGCAAAAGCAAAAGGGGGAGTTCGGCTTGCACTGTGATATGGGACAACTTGTCATTGTTCAGTCTAGGAAATTTAGAACTTCTATCATTTAGAATAGATTCCATTGTTTTACCACACCAGCATGCAATCTCACAAATTTCATCACTTCAGTTTTGATCGCATATTAATTATCTGGAGAATCCCTATAACCATCCCCGACACTGCGTCGTGGAGTTTTGCCACTTTCTGCACTGTGCAGTTGTTATTTCTTAATATGTCGATGATAAGATCAATGTAAAACCCACGCAGAAGAGGAGAGTGTGAGGGGAGGGGAGACTAGAATTGAGAAATTGGGCAGACGGATTATTGGTTACGGGTTATTTTGGTTTCAATTTATGAGACTATTTACGTGTCTGCAAAATATCACATGGATTGAAAAAAATTTAAAAATTTTGATACTTGCGATTTTGTTATACTTAATCCCTCCCGCTCCCAGTCGGTGAAGAAGTTGCTGATCTCTTTATTATTGTTACGGGTTTCCTTTAGTCAGCTTCTCGATGTTGCTTTAACATCTGATTATAAAATTTATTTTCTGTTAAATTTTTTAATAATTTTAAAAAATAATTAAATTATATTAATTAAATTATTTATTTATTTAATAATAAAATTATATTATAAAAACAAAATAACCTCATATGATCTTATTAAAACAAGGCTAAATTTAAAATAAAATGTAATTCAATTTATAAATTTGACCTAGTATTTTTTTGATATTTCATCAGCTGGTACAATTTGGTATGGTAATTTAGGATAGTACAGAATAATTTTATACGCCGTTCAATAATTGAAGAATGTAATATTCACTTGATTGTTGGAGATAACCAGACTAAGGATACAGCGACGAGCTTAACTATCAAGTCCAAGGAAGTGGTGAGGTTCTGTCCATCAAGGTGGATTTACAATGAGAGATTTCAACAGGGCAATGACTAGTCTAGGAGATGACTTTCACAAGCTCCTTTGTATTCGGTTCTAAGCTTAAACGTACTTCAATAATGGCCGGAACTATCCTCATATTTCATTTTTAATACATTCAATTTCTTTTAAAAAAATTATACTAACTTTCAGTCGACACTTCACGTTATAGTACAAACTTCAAAACTTTAATAATTAAAATATAATAAAACAAAATTTAGTTTATATATTTTTATTTATTTTAATATAATATATTTTTATTAGTAGATATTGTACAAATTTTTGAAATTTTAATTAATTAATTAATTCTATTTTAAAATTTATCAAATATTTAATTAAAATAAATAATAAATGTGTATTAAAGTGAGATTAAAAAAATATAAAGTACAACTGAAAATAAAAAAATTAAATGATCTAAGTGAATGTTTCAAATTTTTAGTAGTTTATTTTATTATATTTTTCTCTCCGAGTTGCTATCCAAAGCATTGTTTTTTGCTAGCATGCAAACTTTTCTAAGTTAAAGAATTTCATAGATAAAGAATTATTATATAATAGACTTGAGTTTGAAACTTTATACACACTTTCTAAAATGCATTGCATCAGAGTCAAAGAATTATCACATAATAGAATTGAGTTTGAAATTTTATACACACTTTCTAAAATACATTAAGCTATCATCGTCTTTATACACACTTTCTAAAATGCATTAAGCCATCAACATCAAAGAATTATCACATAATAGACTTGAGTTTTAAACTTTATACACACTTTCTAAATTGCATTAAGCCATCAGCATCAAAGAATTATCACATAATGGACTTGAGTTTGAAACTTTATACACACTTTCTAAAATGCATTAAGCCATCATCATCAAAGAATTATCACATAATAGGCTTGAGTTTGAAACTTTATAAACACTTTCTAAAATGCATTAAGCCATCAGCATCAAAGAATTATCACATAATAGACTTGAGTTTGAAACTTTATACACACTTTCTAAATTCATTAAGCCACCATCATCTTAACATTTCACCCTAAAAAAATCAGTAAGGCCCAACACTCTAATACGACACGTGATAAAACTCACATCCCTACCTCATAAATGCATAACGTTTTACTCCACAGTAAGTTCTACTTAATTGTCTACTTCTTTTATTACCAACTTATTCAATATAGTTGAGATGTATTTTTAGGAGTTGGTACAATGCCTAAATTTTCCTCCATATGTGTAATGAGAAGTTTCATTTAAAAAATTGATGTTTAGAGTTCTCTATCTTCTTAGCATAACAGATAGGTATTAGCTACAATGAGCTATCTCAGTCTTGATGGATAATTTTGACATTTCCTATAAAGTTGGGCAATATTTAATTACATTTTTAGGTTTTTAAATAATTTATTAGTTAAGTTATGTAATTTGATCTAAATAAAGGTAATAAAGTGGCTCAATAAATGATCTAAATCAATAGGTTGAAGTCCGGGTGAAAAATGGATCTCGATCAGTATGGACCGGACCTATATCAGGTTTGTAATGGAGAAGCTCCATATAGAAGCTATATATATAAAGGACAAGGTTTCCTATAGTTGTTTATATCATTCGTAAGCATAAGGATTCTCTGACTTATTAAGAGAGCTTATGTTTTGAGAAAACTGTACAAAGACGTTGACGACGTTCTTGTAAAGAAGGATTCGCGCTCGTTTGAAGTTATGGAACAGAAATAAGGTATTTTTCGCATTTCTTCATTTATTGCCCTTTCACGTTCAATCCGAGATACGTAACTAAAGTCCCATTACATGTTACACGTAGTATCAGAGCGGTGACATGATCAGGTGGTTAAAAACGAAGATTTTTTATTTTTTTCTCCATCAGGTTTTAGAAGAGTTAACTTCTATTTCCAGGTTTTTTTTTTGTTTTTTATTGCATGAAAGTAGTATACATGCGTTTATCTTTGAGAAACATGGTGAAAACAAACCTAGGAGCGCGAAACTGGCCTCGGGACTCGCTAGTACCACCCTAAAGGCGGTTAATCTAGCATTGCATGCGCCAGATAAGCAAACATGTAGGTGGACAGGAACATGCTACATGTTGGTGCATTTAACCCATGCAGCAGTTAATAAGCATGCGTTGGGAGTGTGTCTGGTGCGTGCAACTCATACATCGTACACGTTAAAGGTGTGTCAACCCTCCACGCGCAGCATACGTCAGCGGATTTACGTTAGCGCTACAGTGCACTGACGTAGTGCTGACTTCAGCGCTACAGTAAAATAAAACAAAAACAAAGACATGAAAATTTTAGATTTTCCATAAGGGTGCCTCGAGCTATTTTGGGTCAGTTTTCGAGTCTGGAAAATTCATAAAGTTAAATTTTCCATTTTTTTGGATTTATTACGATAGTAATAAATTAAAGTTTAACTCTAGAAAAGGAATTAAGGCGTTCTGAAGCTGATTTTGAGTTAATTTTCATGCTTAAAACATCACAAGAGGGAGATACTTTAAGTTTTTGTGTCTTGGGTCTCATGTTCAATGTTCGAGATCGCATGATAGTTACTCAGAAAGGAATTAAGACATTCTAAAGCCATTTTTGAGTGAATTTTCATGCAATGAACTTGTCATAAGGAAGATACATGAGGTTCTTATGTCTCGAGTGGTCGATTAAGTGTCCGGTGATGCACGATAGTAACTCTAATGAGATTTTTCTTTTACGAAAATCTCAAATGAAATTTTCAAAGAATGTCTTCAGCATGAATATGTGACAATGAGACTGTGCATTTGGGTTTATCATTTATTGATGTTACATTGTCACATACTATATGTCCTTCCTGAATAAAGACTTGTATGAAGAGGTCTATATGGTACAACCTAAAGGATTTTAAGATCCAGATGGAACTGACATGGTTTGTGCATTAAGCAGATCAATATATGGTTTACATCAAACCTTTCGACAGTGATATATGGTTTACATCAAACCTTTCGACAGTGATACCTTACAGTTGATGAGATTATTACCTCTTTCGACTTCATGAAAAATAAAGTTAAAAGATTCTTGTACTATGAGGTCAAAGGACCAAAGTTATATTCCTATTATTGTATGTGAATGATATATTTTTCAAATTGAATAACTTGACCACATTGCATAAGGTTAAGCAACTTTTGGCCAATCATTTCAATATGAAGGACCTTGGTGAAGCATCTTTTGTCCTAGGTAAGTGGATTTATCGAGACAGATCTTAACACTTATTAGGCCTCTCATAAGACGCATACATTGAGTATGTGCTAAAAGGTTTAATAAGGTTAACTGTAAACTTGTTGTAGCATCTATCTCTCATAGTGAGAGATAATCTTTAGCACAATATCCAAAGAAAAAAGTAAAGAGAGAGGTTATGAGGAATGTTATGTATTTTAGTACGGTTAATAGCTTAATATATGATTTGGTAAGTATTAGGCGGGACATTGCATTTACCATTAGACTATTTGATCAATATTTGGTTAACCTAGGTGTAGACCATTGGAATGCAGTCAAGCAAGTGTTAAGATACTTAAAGGGAACTAAGGATTATATGTTGACATATAGCAAAGTCAACAGATGAAACCTCATAGGGAATTCAAATTCAGATTTAAGCTACGTGTCTAGATGATCGAAAATTTACTTAAGGTTACATTTTTATCTTTGCAGGTGGTATAATTTTGTGGAAGAGTGTCAAGTAGACACGAGTGACTTCCTTGATCATGCATGAATAGTGCATGCTATGGGGTTGCTTCATAAACAGTTTGGCTTAAAAACTTTATTTCTGAGTTATATGTGGTTGATTTAGTGGCTAAACCCATTTGGTTCTAATGTGATAATCAAGCTGCTGTGTTGTTTAATAACAACAATGAATATCACAGGGTTTTAGCATTTGAAGGTCAAATTTTGGCCATAAGGAGTTGATATGAAAAGTTGATATTAAAGTTTGGAGCATTTAAAGACTAAGGGAATGTTAGTCAATACTTTAACTAAAGGACTTCACCCACTTGTGTTTGAAAAACAAGTATACAATATAGTGGTTCATCAATAAAGAAGAGCATCGTTTATCCTCAGTAATATGTGTTATCATACATTATTATAATATGTATGAAAATCTTAAGATTGGTGTCAATCTTAAGCATTTAAAGGTCATTGGGCATATGTACAGATTGACTTTGAGCCTATATCATTTAGACATATACAAATTTTTATACGGATATCCATAAAGTCTGGCATGACATAGGGGGATATAAGTTTTAATCCTATAAAGGTTCTCTAATGCAGTTTAGAATTCAGTAGAAGGACATAAAGGTTTTCCCTGATGTTGTTTAGCATTCGGTGAGAGAAAACAAGATTTCTCTAATGCTATTTAGCATTCAGGGAGAGAAAACAGGATTTCTCTAATGCAGTTTAGCATAAAGTTGGAGAAATCAAGAACTACAAACAAAGATGATACATATAGATCATATAGGTATCATCTTAGTTTGCCACACTCCATTTTATCATTCATGTTAGTAAGGTGTTAGATATGCGTGATTGTATTATATCTGTTTTGCACATTACACATGCATTTGATATTTTTTAGTATCGAAAGCCTTGTAGGACATAATGATGGACTTTTGTTATCTTTGGATCAAATGTTTGTTTTAAAACTTAGTTAACTAATACAGTAGCTTGACTTAACTTAGTTTTTAAACTTCTTTAAATTTGAGTCAATATCACAATTAAGTATTATCCAAGGGGCAGAAAGTTGGATAATTTTGACATTTTCCATAAAGTTAGACAACATTTAATTGCATTTTTTATTTTTTCAATAACTTATCGGTTAAGTTCCATAATTTCATCCAGATAAAGATAATAAAATGACCCAATAAATGATTTAAGTCAATGGGTCGAATTCTAAGTAGAAAACGGATCCCAATCAATATAGACCGGACCCATAGTAGGCTTGTGATAGGAAAGCCCGATATGGAAGCTATATATATAAAGGTTAAGGTCTCCTGCAGTTGCTTATATCATTTGTAAACATAAGGATTCTTTGACCCGTTAAAAGAGCTTATGTTTTGAGAAAACTGTAGAAAGATGTTGATCGCATTCTGCTGAGCAGTTCTCGTGAAGACGATGGTAGATTCTCACTCGTTTCGTTTCGAAAAACTCGTTTAAAGTTATGAAATTGAAACCAAGTATTTTCTGCATTTCTTCATTTATTTCCCTTTCATATTCGATCTAAGATATGTAACTAAAGTCCTGTTACGTGTTACAAATCTTTCTTTTGTTTCCATTCTTTGCTTAATAGCTAACCATATCATAAATGACACTATAGCGATCAAAAAAATTTCCATACTACTTTGTGCCAAGCTATTGCTTCCCATCTATTTCTCATTAACTTCTTGTATGATTTATTTGTGAATTTCCTAGAAGAATGAACAATCTATTGATACCTATCGTCCATACCAGACTTAGGATTATAATATTTGCACTAACTCATCTGGGACATTAGACCACTGATTAGCGTTTATCCAAACCTCTACATTAGCACTGCCTAGGATTTTGTTTTGTATGTAATGCACCAATTTTGTATAGATTGAAGGTCCCATTTGGCTCTAACTATCAAAACTTTAGAGATGCTCTGTCTATTTCCAAGCTTGCATATGATTTTATCTTCTAACATACCTCTAAGATTTAGTAGTTGTAATAAGAACCATGAAAAGGAAGGCCTTGTCTTCATTTCCCATAGGCTCCTTCTCTTATGTTTGTAAATTTCTCTCTAGCTAACATTGGAATTTGCTCTCCCATTATGCCTACCACCCTGTAAGAATTCCCTCACTATCATTTCCAATGTCTTAATTAAACTTTTGGAAAGGAATATATGTGATATCTAGTAAATATAGATAAGCAATGATTTTACTTAACCATAAATGATAGGTCCTCCCAATCTCTTGTGTACTTTCTTTACCGTTGACAAATAATCCCTAAATTGTAGCCTCTTGGTTGATAAGAGAAGGCCTAGGTATACAAAGGAGGGTTTTAACTTGTAAGCCAAATATGCTCAAAATATTAAATTGTTGAGTTTGCCCTCATGATTTAATTTGAATATGATAAATATGTTGGTAGTTTATGCCATATGTCAAATAACTTTTAACTCAATTATAGGATGTATGATTTTTAAGAAAGCTTTTCATTATATTCATAAATACTACATATTTATTCATATTGCATAGTACACATTTGGTACTTGTAATGAAATTTCAAATATGGTATGACTTTGGTAACTATTTGATTTCTATTTCATTACAGATATACTTTATATAACACTTATATTCGTATTTATTCGTAGCTAGATAATTTCTTTAAAGATCATTTTTTATCTAAAATTGAATTAAAGAATAGAAGGAAGCCTAAGGTTTTACAAAGATAACAACGAGGATGCGTCCTTTGGACAAGAAAAATACAAGGAAAGAAACAAAGTTCAAGGTAACGAAAAAGAGCCTACAAAGAATAATAATGAAAAATGTTAAAATTAACAACACTTGTATAGAATAGGTAGCTTAGAGAGTTGCTTCAGTTTTCATTATGGTCATAAATACTACTTCAATAAAGGAATTAAGCAGATTCTAATTAGATCTTGATAAAGAGCTTGCTTTATCAATGTCTTTAGAAATAACCACTGTTTTTCTAGTCCAACTTAGAGTATTGGAGATAAATGTGGAACTATCAACAAATTTTTATATTAGAGTTCTTTGATTCCTTTCTCTCCATATTTCATATATGTTATAACTGACAGAAAATTTGAAGAAATTAAAGTCACCTCCTATCAATTTCATTTGATTCCTTAGCTTGCCCTTTACTATTTGCAAATCCTTTTCAAAATAAATGCAACTATATAGTTGAAAGATTGAGAATAATAAAGTTTGTAAGAATTAGCACTGAAAAATAAATGATTAATGGATTTAGGGATTGACTTGCAAAGTTGACATCTAAGGTCTATACACCTTTTGAGTCTTATCTCAAGTGTTTGTTTAACTACTAATTAGAAGATGAAGTAGACTTTGAGAATGATATGCTTAGATCAGACTCTTGCATACCAATTAATCTTGAGGTTTGGCCTCCTAAATATCTTTGTAAAGAATTTCTTATTACATCTATTTGATTTATGTCTCTACAAGATTATGGAGTTAGAAGATAATTGATCAACTTTATAATTAGGCAAGCTTGTTTTAACCTAAGACAGTTCCCTTTTACAATAAGCTCTGTTGCCCTCCATTAAAAATTTCTTTAAGCTTTGGCATTCTAAAAAATCTTGAGTCTCATTGATCACCAATCAGTTCTCATTTAAAGAGGCCTAGATTGCACTAGTTATCAAACCAAAATAAAGCACCTAAAACATTTGCCTATCAAGCTTTTTAATTCTTTGTAAATAAAAATCCTCATTTTTAACATTTGACCTAAAATCCACAAATTCTCTTTGTTAGGTCTCATTCCTCAATCCCTTATCAGTTAAGTAATAGATTTGCATCCATCTAACCCAATTTACTTCTTTGTCATTAGCTAGATACTTTTTGTGATTAGCATTTAATCAATGGCCTTTATAGACATAATTCTTAATATTCTCTCCATTTTAGGATAATAAAGATCATCCTATTTTACTTTGATAGAAGAATTGTTCTTAATATCTCCTAACTATAAAAGATTTTGATAATTTTCTCCAGATCCTTGTTAAGGATTGTATGTAGAATGAAGTGAGAGATTCAATATATACGTAGGTTGTATAATACAGAAACAATAAGTTGGAGTGTACCTACATATGATAATTATCTATTTTACCAACAATTGATCCTCCTTTTTATTAAATCAAGTAGAGATAGATAATCTCTAGAAGATGATCTTTTATAGTAATAAGAAATCTTAAGTACTCGAAGGGGGCTTGCTGAAAAGGAAATCTAGAAATTTTGTAGAGAGAACTTTAAAAAAATGAATTTTTCATGACTATAGACAAAACTAATACAACATTACAATGATTTCTAAGCTATTATAAGTACTATAGTTGAATATACAAAAGAGGTGCTACATTGTAGGGGACAATTCTAAATCAACATATTAGCAAAGTTACAATTTCCATATAGATATCGTCTTAGGGGTGAGGGTATGTCGCAAATTTTTTACATTAAGTGTCATTTTTGATCCAAATAACAATTTTGTCAGTTAGCTGGTACTTTCCTTCTTCTGAATTCTTAAATTTCTCTCCTTCCAAATAGTGTAGATGGTAGTAGTGAAAGATGTTTTATAAAGGATAGCATTTGACATTCCCTACTTAGAGCTTGTAATGACCTAGCTCAAGGTTTGTTCCCAATCATATATGTAGTTGTTATCTGGAATCATATGCAAAATCCTGCTCCAAACTGCTTTAGAGAACCAATAAAGGAAGAAAAGATGGTCTCAAAAGATGGTCTCTATCTTCCGCTTCCATCTTGCAAAGTACACAAGTAGAACCCACATTTCCCTTCCATTGGCTTTTAGTTTTGATTATGTTTTTAATTGCTCACCAAATAATCAGTAATGCTTTAGGATTCAAAGAACTTCTCCATAGAGGCTTATACCAAGGGACCTGAGTAGAGCCATTAGTAAAAAGTAGATGGTAGGATTTGTTAGAGAACTTACCATTTAGATTGAGAGTCCATATGATTACATCTTCATTTTCCACATCATTTAATTGAGAGAAGAAATCCATAAGAGAACCAAATCCTCTGAAATTCCCACTCCATTTCACCATTCCTGATCAGAGTTGAAACTTTAAGGCTCAAAGGAATTGTATCTCTCAAATGAAGAATCTTCGGATTATGGATAGTTGGGTTAGAGTCTAGTCAATTATCAAACCAAAACCAAGTTTTTTCACCATTCCCAATCTTATGTTTAATATAAGGATATATAAACCTCCTCATTCCCATTATTTGATTAAAGATCCAAGAGAACTCCTTTGAACAAGCAACCTACTAGAAATTGTTGTTTTTGAGGTGGTACTCCTGGATCGATTCGATCCAAAGTGCCTACTAATCTATATAGAGCCTTTAAAGTCTTTTGTACATTAAAACCTTTTGCATAGATGTAATGGAAATGATCCCAAGCTCTCCAAATTTCTTCAGGTTAGTAAACTCCCTCCATTTAATCTTTGCATTTTTAATATTCCGCCTAACTATAGGAATGCTTTCATAATTTTGTCTCTCTCTTTAGTAACCTTCCTAGACAATGCAATATGGGATGTCCGGTGTAAATGTAAGCAGCTTAAAACTGAAATAATAAGAGTTAGTCTAGCAATATAAGATAAAAACCTATTTTTCCAAGCATTGACTATTGATTCAATCCTTTCAATAAGAGGCAAACAATCATGATACTTCAGCTTAAAAGAAGTGATTGGAATGCCTATGTTACAAAAAAGTGTTGAATGTACATTTATACCAACAACTTTCCTTCAACTATATTTCTCACATCTGTTAATGTGTAAATGCTACTCTTTTTAATGTTGAGCTTCAAACTTGACCACTTTAACAAATAAGTTCAAGACGTTCATCATAAGATTGATGGTGTAAGGTTTAGTCCCACAAACAAGCAAAAGATCATCAGCATACATAAAATGAGTAAGGTTGATAGCACTGCATTTGTAGTGAAATTGAAATCTCCTATTACAAAAGATCACCTTGCTTATCAGCCTTTACAAACCTAACATTACAAGAGTGAATAAATAAGGAGATAATAGTTCTCCTTTTGTAATCCCCTTAGATACTTGAAAGGCTTAGTTGGAATTTTGTTCACAAGCACACTCAGAAAGGGAGATTGAATACAAGTCATTTTCCAATCAACAAATTTATGAGGTAACTGTAAAGCTTCAAGGCATATTTATATAAACCTCTAACTAACGCTATTAAAAGCTATGAAAAAATCAATTTTGAGTACACAACTTTTGAGATTTTTACCTGAATTGTATTCTTTTAGCAATTCTTGAATTAGAAGAATACTATCTCCTATGTTTCTGTTACGAATAAAAGCCCCTTATGTAGAGTTAATAATGCTCAATATATCAACCTTGAGCCTTTTAGCTGGAAGTTTAGAGATCACTTTATAAATTATGTTGCAATATGAAAAAGGTCTAAATTCATTCATCCTCTAAGCATTTTGCTTTTTTGAAACCAAGCAGATGTAAGTATTATTAATTTCTTGAAGCATTTTTTAGGAAGTAAAGAACTATAGTACTATCTTAGTGAAGAGCTTGCTTGTAACTTCCTATATCTGCTGAAAAATAGTGCAGTAAGCCCATCGGGTCCAAACGATTTAGAAGGATGCAGGCTAAATAGTACGCTCTTGATGTCGTGATCAATGAATGGAAACATCACATATTCCCTTATACCTTGATTAATAGTGCAATCAAATAGCCTTAAAGCATTCGAACTTGGCTCAGTAGTATTTATGGAGCCCATAAGTTTCATAAAGTAGTTTCTACTAAGCTCTTATAAGCTATTTTGATCAGCATATTCATTCCCACAGCTATCTTGAAGCTTCTTTTTTTTTTTGACGTTCCTCCTAGCAATTAAGGATGAGTGGAATAATTTCATATTGGAGTCCCCTTCTTTCAACTAATTAAGCCTAGATTTTTGTTTGAGAATGGAGTTGTGAAGGATGAGAGCATTCTGGTACTCTCGTAGTCTTCTCATCTTTACCAATCTGAATTCTGTATTTTGAGGGTCTTTTTGAGCTTGGATCAGCTTCTCCTTTAGTGTAGTTAGGTTCTGATTTCTCCCATGCATGAAGTTTTTAAGAACATCCTTCACCGTTCTTAATTTCTGCATCATTTGATAGGACTTGAAACCCTCAACTTCATAATTCCAACATCTGTAGACTATTTATGAAAAACCAGCCATCTAGGCAATTCTGTATAGAGAACTTTTTGAACTCTAAATGATGTATATAATATGCTTTTATTATAATTAATAAAGAGACTTAAAATCTTAGAAAAAAACTAAAGGAGTCTATGAAGATGCCAAGAGAGTAAGCGTCAACATCAGAGAATAAGAGTGAATCATCAATAAAGGTTAGGTTGAATATTTTAAGATATATATATTTATAATGATTCTTGAACCTGCCACTTAGCTTTATACTTCGAGTTATAAACTTAGTGAGAACTTCATTAGCAAAGGTCAAAGGTCAAAGGGATAGAGGATCCCTTTGCCTAAAATGTTTGTCTCCTTCAAGTAACTTAGTTGGATCCCTATTCCTTAGGACACAAAAGGAAGTTATGGTGATACAAGATTATATCCAATCAACAAACAATATTAGAAAATCAAATTTAAGTAGATAGTTGATAAAAAAATTTCAATTTAGATAGTCAAATATCTTGTTAAAATCATTCTTTAGTGTGCAAATTTTGATTAATGTTTCAATGTTATATTACTAAGAATTGTTGAACAACAAGAATACTACCACCAATATTTTTGCCTTAAATAAAAGCACTCTAATAGGGATTGATGAGGAGCTTTAAAAATCTTACTAATCTTTGAGAAAGCATCCTAGAGATCACCTTATAGACCACGTTGCAACAAGAAATTAGTCTGGGTTCATACAAACAAACATGGTTTACCTTTGTAAAGACAAGACAAATTTAGTTCTTTTTAAGTACCTTAAGCATCTTCTTACTTTCAAAGAACTTCAAAACTATTGCTACAAAGAGATTTTTAATTAAAATAAGTTGTTGAATCCATCAAGGCTAGAAGCTTTGTTAGGATTAAGGCTAGAAAGGGCAGCTTGAATATCAATAGTATTAAAGGGTCTACTTAGAAGTTAAACCTTCAAGCTCCAGCAAAGACGATCCACAATTAAAGGTTGGCTACACCTAGTAGATTTTTAAAATAATTGAGGGATATTGATTTAAACTACTCTTAATTGTAGCAAAAATTCATAAGGTCATTAAAAAGAAGACTAATCCTATTGTGGTTCATTCTTGCCAATATGCAATTAAAGAAAAACTTGATATTTTGATCACCCTCTTTAAGCTAATATATTCTTGGTTATTTTATTAATATGGAGTTGTTAATTTCAAGGGCCTGAATGTAGTTTCTTAAGGTCTAGTGCTTTTGATATTTGAGTGTTGTCAAAAGGATTTCAATAACTCTTTATCTAGATATCTGAAAGAGGAATTCTTATAGTTATGATAATAGACTCAATATTTAAAAATAATTTGTTGTTGATTTTCTTAAGCTACTCTTTTATAGCCTTTAATTTCTTCATTTTTTAACAAGCCTTGCATTCAATAAATTGTACTTGTTACTACATATTTACAAAGTTATGCTTTAAGTCTATTTTAAGCATTTGAAGTCTTTTGATGCATTTGAGTTGCTTAAATCCCTTAACTTTCTTCCCCATTCTTGCTTTTACAACTTACTAGAATTTCTCAAGTTTTGCAAGGTAATTTATGAATCTAAAAAGGGTGATAAGGATAGGGAACTCAATCAGGCTATATATATCAATTATTGAGTGACTTAAAGTAAAAGGATTTGTAAAATTAGCTTTCTTGCCTGAGAACTTTTGAAACCATTGATGATTAATTAATCCTCTATCCAACTTTTTCTTATGAATCATTTCCTTATCGTTCATTATTCCAAGTGAATTTGTACCCCTTATAAGAAATATCTATAACTCCTATATTGTTGGTATATGATTCAAATTCATTACATGAGCTTTCATTTTCATACAACCTTTTAATTTTGAAGCATAAAGATTACAATTGAAATATCCTCGAATTATCTAAGAGGTGTTCATACACCTTCTATGTATCTAATTACTTCCATAGAAGTTGTGATTTCATCCATTCATATAAGTTTAACTATATAGCTAACAAGATATCTTAAACCAAGCATAGACTAGTATTTAAGGGTGATCGTGTCGTTCAAGCTTTAAAATTTATAAGCCCTCAAATACCACAAGCACACAGGTCGCAATTGTAGTATAAGAAGTGTCAATCCCACTTAAATAAGAAACTAATCGTAAAGGAATTAATAATTGAGCAATATGCAATCACAATAGAAATCAACCTAAGTAATTTACCAATTTACGAGAAAGGAGATTTTACTTATCCTTAATGCTACCCTAACCAATTATTTTTCAATGGAGTGTCAATTTTAGACTGTCCTAGGGCTGATTGTTCTCTTTCAAGTTATAACCATTAAATCCTAAATTATATACTTTAATCAGATTATGGAATTTGCAATCTCTCAATTAACAAATTATCCAAAACCCAATTAGATCTGAAGTACTCTAATAAAATATTGGAAAATCACACGGGATCTCTCTCCACACAATTACCAATATGATTTATTATAGTTTCTATTAAATCACCTAACTCTCATTAATCTGATTTAATCATTTTTCATTCAGTTCACCCTCTCACTTTTTTACCGAATTATGCAATAACGTAAGTAAATCACGACATTAATCCAAATAACATAATCAACTAAATTATCATTAAATCTAGAACATCATCAATATTCCAAATCTTATCATCATACTATCCATCTCAATTCTATACATAAATAAAATTGAAATGAAAAGGAAATACAATTAGAATAGATGATGGAAGGTGGTGACATTGGAAAACCTCTTGATTTGAGAAGTGCAACGAATCAACTTCGTCTTCGTCTTCCTTCTTCTCTCTCTCTCTCGATATTCTTAATTAGGGTTTCACGGTAGCTAGTTTCGAGCTCCCTTTTCTCTTCCCCCTCCTCTTCTTTTTATTCTTCTTTGTGTTTTGAGTAATCTTAAGGTTTTTTAGGGTCTAAAAGGTCCAAAAAATCTCTCAAAATGGAGTGTCTATGCATCTACCCGATGCAGGCCACAATCTATTCCTCGAGCTTTTGTCACAATTGTTGGATGTAAGGCATGATCGTGGGCCACACATAGAGGTTCTGTCACGATCATAGCTTTATTAGCCACAATTGTGGGTCGTTGTTTTGGCCTAAATGTCCCCAAAACTCTTTCGTTCTTTGATGTTGACCCTAAAATACTAGCAAACACATCAGGTTACCTCAAAAGCATAATATTTAAGCTCAAAAGCTTGTACTAACCCTTAAAATGCTTAAAACATAAATAAATCACAAAATAATACAATTTTAGTCTAAGCACATACGAAATGATTAAATTAACAGCTAAATACATATCAAGTTATGCCCTAAAACACGATGCAATTTACACTGATCAACGTCCCTACACTTAAATGTTTTCTTGTCCTCAAGTAAACAAAGAATCAAACAACACAAAATCACAAAGCACACAATGCAATAATGAGATAATGGCTTCAACTTCCTGAAATGAATTTAATTCTAAACACAATCATTCAAGTTATTCCAAATCATTAACATACAAAATCCACTTCTAGAAGCTCTGGACTAAATATACATATTAATTAAGACGCCAGTTTCAAGTTTATTCACCTTATTCAATTATACACACACGTTAATAATTATTTCGTCATTTAAACTTTGTAACTAATCCTAAATACGTTTTCATGAAAAGTTAGGCTACTTACAAGTTTAGTAGGTTTTTATTAGAAAATTTTTTTTGTTACTTGTTGTGGACATGGATCTAGTCTTTTTATATGGAGGCAAACATTAGTGTTGAATGTCGATCCAGTTACTTGATTAAGTCAGGTTTTTATTAAGTTTCTTGGTTGGAATGTCATTATATCCTTCTGATGCAAAGGCACACATTTGTGATGTGTGTCGATCTGGTTACTCAGCTACATCACGTTTCCAACTGGCTATTAGCTCTATTCATAACCAAAAGATCAGCGGAATAGTTATTTATTTAAAATCTACAAACACACACATTTTTTTTATTTAATGCCTACCTTGTTGCTTTAGCTACTCATTTTTATGAAAAAAATACTAGCTAAGCTACTTAGTTGAAATACCTAAAATTATGAATGAATGTGACAACTTATAGGGTGATAAACTAAAACTAAATCCTAATTAACTTGCATATTTTAGCCAAAGAACCCATATCACTAATTTCACGAGTTAATGACTCTTCATAACCTAATAGATTATGTTCAAAATTAAATCAATTTCATTCCATCTAAACAATCGATACTTTCGTATAATTCATAATATGCAACCTAAACATACTAACATAACAATATGCAAAATTCACACTTAAAATAAAAACATACATACCCACAACCCATTCATAGTTAACATAAAAATAACAATGCACGCATCTCCCCACACTTGAATAACACATTGTCTTTAACGTGAGGAGTAAATGTAAGAAAAATAAACAAATAATGTGGGAATAAAACAACATGATAAGAAAAAACATAAAAATAAAATAAAATAAAAAGACAAGGGTTAGAGCATAAGAACCTGTCATGGTGATTGAGGTTTTGATGATGTCAGTGTCTAAGACAAAATGCACTTGATGCCTAAAATTATTGCCCTATCTTATAATTGCTTTTAAAAGAGTAAGAGAGTTAGCACTCCAAACATTCCAAATCATTAAGAACTTATTTTTTAAATTTAAAACAAATCTAACTACGTAAAAATTTAAACCTAACTACTAAATGTGCTAATTTATGGTCATTAGCTTGACCTTGTATCATTCGAATCACAATTGGGATCAATTATGAGAGGCTTGTTTCCATCCTTTCCGTTCAACATCAGTTTGGTAGCCTGTAAGTAAGCTACAAATTGTAAAATGATTAGAAGGACATTATTGATATTATGAAAACTAATTAAGCCCAGTACTGTCTTTTTTTTTAGCGAACTGTCAACAAAATAGGGAATAACAAAACTCCTTGAATCTTCCAGGGAATCCATCAGTTTGCCTGGTAAGAGGGTGAGTTGTTCTCTTCTTAATTCTTCCTCTTTTGCCCTCATCTCCTTTTCGTCTTTAGCTTCTTGAATAGAGGCTTTCATAACTTCTTCAAACTTGATGTTTGTTGTCATCTATCCTTTTTCTTCTCATTCCTTCAAAGATTAGAGCACATCAATTTTTTTGAATGAGTCACCCTCCTCCAGATTCTTTAATACATCATTTATATTGAATGTCACTTGTTCATCACTAATCCAAATGATGAGGTTCTATTTATGGACACCTACCTAAGTTTTTTCAATGTTCAAGTATGGTATATCAAGCTCTTCCTCATTCTTAAGTGTAATAGCCTCGTATTGCTCACGTTGATGTAATTCCATATTGCTCAGATAGTCTTCCACACTTCTCTTACAAAATTCACAAGAAAGTTTTTCGACTTGAATCTCCAAGTTATTGATAGAAGAGGCATAGTTTTTCATTACTTGATCAAATTACTCTTTTGGTCTCTTCAGGGTCTTTTCCATGTATGTTAGTTTATCCATGATTTTTTCCAATTTGGAATCCCATGTATTGGACTCATCTTGATGAAATCTTAATAGGTCTTGATGTCCCATGTGAGTACTTACATTATTAGACCAAAAGAAGTCTGGGTGATTCTGCCACCCCAAAGTACATGTTCATATAAAGATGATGACTTTTCCATCTAAATTGGGGCTCATTAAAATCTACAAGATTCCTTTGCTCCCTATAATATATATATCCTCTATGATCATTCTGTTTATCTCTTCTTGATATCAAATTTTTTGGATTCTTCACCGTTGCCTTGTGATGTCCAAATCAATGTGTTTTTGACTTTTCGCCCAAAATTCCTACATTTTTTCTTGTGATTGGGTACCACAATCACAAAAGATAGTGAATTGCCTTAGACTACAAGAATTAAACTAATTCTACACCCCCTTGGTAATAACGCTAGAAACTTGATCGTATTATTCGAGCTTTAAAATTTATAATCCCTCAAATACCGCAAGCGCACAAGTCGCGATTGTAGTATAAGAGTTGTCGATCCCACGAGAAAGGGGACTAGTTTAATTCTAAAATCTAAGGTCAACAATGTATAAAACTCAAAATAAATAAAGCAACAGAAGTAGTCATAATAATTGAATTTAACCATTTAAATTATAATTTAAACACAAAGGAATTAGCAATTGAGCAATATGTAATCACAATAGAAATCTACCTGAGGAATTTACCAATTTATGAGAAAGGGGATTCTACTTATCCTTAATGCTAACCTAGCCGATTATGTGTCAATGGAGTATCGGTTCTAGACTGTCCTAGGGTTGATTACTCTTTCTCGAATTATAATCTTTAAACCCTAAATTATAAACCCTAATTAGATTATGAAATTTGCAATCTCTCAATTCATAAATTATCCAAAATCCAATTAGACCTGAAGCACACTAATAAACTATTGAAAAGCCACACCGGATCTCTCTCCGCACAGTTACCAATATGATTTATTACAGTTTTTATTAAATCGCCTAACTCTCATTAATCTGATTTAATCATTTTTCATTCAGTTCACCCTCTCAGTTATTACCTAATTATGCAACAATGTAATTAAATCACAACATTCATCAAAATAACACAATCAACTAAATCATCATTAAATCAAAATAAAATCTCGAATGAGAGTTTAAAACATCATCAATATTCCAAATCCTATCATCGCACTATCAACCTCAATTCTATACATCAATAAAATCAAAATGAAAAGGAAATACAATTGGAATAAATGATGGAAGGCAGCGACATCGGAGAACCTCCTGATCTGGGAAGCACATCGTGTCAACTTTGTGTTCCTCTTTCTGCTTCTCTTTCTCTCTCTCTCGGTATTCTCACTTCGGATTTCATGGTGGATGCTTTCAAGCTCCCTTTTCTCTGCCTCCTCCTCTTCTTTTTATCCTTCTTTGTGTTTTGGGTAACCCTAGGGTTTTTTCAAGGTTCGAAAGGTCCAAAAAATCCCTCAAAATGGTGTGCCTGTGCATATGCCAGACATAGGCCACAATTGTGGCTCACATCCGAGCCTGCATGCCACAATCGTTGGCCAAACCTGGAGCTTCTGTCACGATTGACTAACCATAATCGTGGGTCTTTGTTTCGACCTGAATGTCTCTGAAACTCCTCTGTTCTTCGATGTTGACCCTAAAATACTAGCAAATATATCAAGATACTTCAAAAACATAATATTTAAGCTCAAAAGCTTGTACTAACCCTTAAAACACTTAAATCATAAATAAATCACAAACTAACACAATTTTAGCCTAAACACATACTAAATGATTAAATTAGCGACTAAATACATATCAAGCTATACCCTAACACGATGTAATTTACACTTATCGAAGTGGTATATTTTATATATTGATCTAAATGCAGATGTGTTTCATTTTCAAATCCTCAAGTTGCATACCCATAGACCACTTATATGCTAAGGGCATGCTTCTAAGACTCTTTGAGCTTTATCTATCATTCCAAATTTGAAATAAAAAGCTCTTGTTTGTTGATCAACACCTTAACTAGACCTACCTTCTTTTCGTTTGCATGTTCCCAAGATTGCATCACCGAGTATATAGGCTTTTCTAAATAAAGAATCTATAACTAATGAGGAGTTTTGTTTTGGTTGCACCTTCTTTCAAGATGTCGTTAGAAGGTGTCATAGTGGTCTATATAATCTCTTTTAGGGGGCAGATAGCTTAGATTATTGAAGGGGGGCACGTCACCTACAAGTCGACACCAAATCTTTCTAAGGTTGACAAGTTTTTCTTTTCCAACTTCTACAACTTCCTCGTATAAAGAGAAAGGAAAAGCAAAAGAACAAGTCCGCCCTTGATTAATTCCAAACAAATACCATGTGCTGACTTAAGTTGAAGAATACTTCTAGAGTGCATCATTTACAGGAAAGAAATGAAGGTATGAAAGGATGGAAGCCATCTATTTTAGGTAAGTAGGAACATAATGTTGGACAAATTAATATTTCCTAAAATAAAAAAGCTGAAAAAGGTTAATCGTAGTTTAAAGGTTGAAATTCTAAGCTAAAAGGCAACTAGTCAAAGCAGGAGTCAAAAACCACCGAAACAAATCAAAGGGACAAAAATAAGACATAAATCTGAGAGAATGGACTTAGCATTTGAAGCAAAGGAATGAGACTAGGAAAACCTTAAAGAATAAGTCAAAAAGAGAGTCGTGATTTGAAAAAGCGAAAGAAACTAAGAGGAAAAATTAGAAAGAAGCTATGGAAGTGGATTAGGAAGTGTAAAAAGTTGGAAGCTATTGAAGGAGCAAGAAGGAACATCCTCTCTCTAAGGCATGGTTGAGACTCAAATTACCACAAGTTTTAATATATTTTTGGTGTACACGCAATAATGGATTGGATGTTTTTATGATCTTTGATTGATACATTTTTGGTGTATATGCAATGTTTAATTAGATGTTTTTATGAAAATCTATGATTGATACGAGTTCCTAGATATCTGGAATTTCTAAGGTTTGTTTAAGTTAACAAGGGTTGTAAGTAAGATTATCCACAGATTGTCCTGAACTTCGGGACTTTCAGGCAAAGGGCAGCTTGTTCGTACTTCAACAGCCTACTCAGGTTCTATTGAGTTCATGTTCAGGCCTAACATTTCAAATCCGACTAGGCTTTGTAAGGTAAGAGCTATAAAAGCAATAAAAACAATGAAATTTTAGTCAATTGGCCACTACCAAGCAATGTTATGAATACCGTACCGGACTCAGTACCAGATTGAATTTTGGAACGGAACTGTACCGGTACCGGTTAGTACCGGGTACCGTTTCGGGAAAATTTTTAAATTTATGAAATAGTCCCTAAAATTTTTAAAAATTACAAAATAGTCCATATTGGTATATTATACAGTAGTACTGTAAGCTTTACTAGTTTACTATCTACATCAACTATGCTTTCAAAAATCTTAATAATAAATAATAATGACAATTAATATGAAATAATAATAAATTTTTAAATATTTTACATACAAATAATAACCACAATTAATATAAATAAAGACAATTATAATCATACAATTATAAAATTAAGAATAATACAAACTATTTAAAATATTACAATAATACAAAAATATTTTTTAAATTTATAAAATTGTCTCTGAATTTTTTAAAAAATTACAAAATAGTTTATTGTCATATTGAAAGTTTTGTAAAAAACTCCCCCAATTTTTTAAAATTTTCGGTACCGTCCGGTATTTAACCGATATTTTGAATACCGGCCGGTACAACCGAAATTGGCCAGTACCGACCTGTATTTTTCACCGGTACCACCTACACCTGTACAGGTACCGATTTTCGGCCGGAACGGTACGTACCGGCCAATACGGTACGAAATCCTAAACAATGGTCTCAATGGTAAAAATATTAATAAAATATTAAAATTTAATTTTAAGAAAGCAGGTCCCTGACATGAAAATGTGATACCCGTTTACGTAATGAAAATTGATAACTGTCAATTTTTTATTATTTTAAAGTTATATTTAAATATTTTTCAACTGTTATAGTTTAATTTATATTCTCGGGTTAAATTTGTTGATTCTTTAGTATTATTATATCATGATGCAGTGGGATCATTGATGGGTATGTTAGGGGCAAAAGTAGCCATCAATAATATCAGTCCATGATATAATACCCGATAGAACGTGCCAATTCGAGCTAGGCTGGAAGTAGCCCAAGCTTGGCATGAAGTCACACTCCTAATCGCAAAATGACATCATTTTTAGCTTTAAATTCTTAAACAAATATCCCTTCCTGTCAGGCCTAAGTCTAGTCCATTCCCCCCTCTCAAGAGCTCGAGCCTAACTCAAAGTCCGTTTATACTCAAGCATCTACAAAATGATATTGATTTAATGTCTATATTTTAAACCTATAAATTAAAAATGACATCTTTTTTATCGGTAATACCAAAATTACATCATTTTAGTGGTGGAAATAAGTCTTTCAAGGGTGGTCCTCGACATTAAACCCAGCCCAAAACTCGTTTAACTCATCCTTGATATTTGGGGCAACTGTACTTTAAGTGATTACTTAGGTCTAAATAGAGATTTGCAGACCTAAGGAAATCCCAAAAAAAAAAAAAATTTAAGTGCAAGTTAAACAAAAGCATGTTAAACAAGTAGAAATAATACCTGTGGTTGAATGTGCAATTTTCCCTACGTTTGTTTAAAATAATCCTCAACCAATTTTGATGATGTTTTTCATTTCAAAATCTAAACTTTTATAATTTTAGACACAGTATGGATTCAAAATCTCTGTAGTTTTCAGCAAGACAAAATATTCCTATCTTGAACATGCTCTAAAGATTATGTTTATAGTAAGTTATCTTTCATTTCACTTTATTAACAACCTGACGCGTAAATCTTTTTAAAATGGTAAATCTTACCTCAAACATGGTAGATGATCTTTGCTTCAAATTTGACATATTCAAAAAATCTGAGTTGGTGGGGTAATAGAGTTCTTCTTGACAACATATAATCTCATAAACCTTATTCTTGACATTATATCATGAGAGATACCCTTTTTCACACAAAGCCACACTTAAAAGGTTTTGATGCTGTGGATGTAGTTAAATCAATAGTGGATAGAGAGTACAAAATTAATGCGGACTCTTGTACAGACATTTTAGCTGTTGCATTTGGCGATTCTGTACCCATATTGCATGGTCTGAATTACTATGTATTATTACTCCAAAGAGATAAAAGAACTGCAAGATTCATCGACGCAATCATTAATGATTCTTCTTTCATCAACTTCCTAATATGAGCAGCTGATTTCTTTTCTTAATTCAAAGGGAATAGACGCCATCTCTATTTTCGTTTGTGAAAAGTAACACTTGCCATTGTTATTTTTTGTTATCAAATACATAATCATCTTTATTTCAATTTTATGCATCTAAGTTTTGTTCATGCTAGATTAAGTAAATTTGAGACTGCATTTTTTCTTTTTTGCTTTTTTTTCTCAATCCATAATTGTTGTTAAGGACTGGAATAAGAAGCAAAGCGGATTAATTTAATTATCTCATCTTTCACTTTAATTTACAAGGATGGAATAAGACAAGTACAATCATTCAAGCTTTTGAATGACTGCTTGAAATAAACTTTATGGACTCACTTCTAAAACTATTGTCGGGTGAAAGAAAATTACATCTTACGAGTAAATTTGATTTATAATAAGATACTAATTAGAAAGAACCATCTAATTTACTATTGATTTTCAAGTTTCCTCCTAATTTTAAGAAAAATTAAGATTAAATGTTCGAATTGAAAGGATAATTATTACATTCATATGATCGACCAGTTAAGAGGAATAGATATCTAACCTTTAAATTGAGTTAAAAATTAATTTATCTTTTACATTTTTTATAATTTATTATTTGAAAATTTTTAATTCAAAACTTCATATTCCTTTAATTTAGTATCCTTTAAATGTTTAGTAAAAAATTCCATTAGATTAGATGTAATTCTCACAATTATGTTACATTTTTTGTGGTGAAATTATAATTAAAATTTTAAGGTTTCTATACGGTCCAAAAATGTACTTATTATATGGTCTCAAATCATAGCTGAACCTATTTCAAATGTGGATAATAGGACTTCCTTGGGAAGATGTAAACTAAATCATAGTTCAAGTGTATGTACTGGTGTGGGGATTCTGAAAGTATCTAATTTACCAAGATACCTCATAATCCTTTGATAATAAGCAAGGTTTTAATGACAATCCTATTGTTAAAGGTACATCAAATCTTAGGGGCTGTTTGTTTCCTTTTTCTTTAGGTTTTTTTGTTGTTGTTTATGTAAAATTAGAAGTAGGTGTTGAAAACGTGTTTGGTTAAACTTATTTTTATTTTTTGTTTCTAAAAATAAAAACAGAAACAATTTTACAAAAATGTAAAAATCAGGTTTTTATGTATTTTAAAAACAAGTTTTCATGTGTTTTTAAAAGCATTTTTGTTTCACGAAAACAAATCTTATTTCTCCCGCTCTATGATGGCTCTAGTGTCTTATGGATCTTCAGCGGTGCTGCCATTTCTCCAGGTTTGTTCTTGTGTATGTTTTCATATCTTGTATTCAATGCTGAATAAACTATGTGTGTTTTCGTATCTGTGTTTTTGTATCTTGTGTTTAATGCTAAATCTCTTCCTTCTCTTCCAAACATCTTCATCTTGACACAAGAGAAGTGAAAGAAAACAACAATAAAAGTGAAAGTTTTCTTTCACATTTCTATATAGCAGATCACGAAAGTTTTCCTGATAACACTTGTTACTGTAGCTGTTTTCTTTCACTTTTCTATATAGCAGATCAAGAAAGTTTTCCTAATAACATGATGATAGATTTTTTTTTTGGAGCTTAGAACCATACGGTCTTCTTTTTGCATTCTATATCTTCCTTAATCCTTCCTTCATTCTGATAATTTTTTTCATACATATAACATGTCAAGAATTTGTATTATCAACTACCAAGAATAATCGGAGTTTCACATTTCGGCTTGATGAATGGATAGGAAGAGCCTGCTTTTGGGTGGATGATAAGAGCCCAAAAACAATAGCTTTAAGCCAAGAGCTGCTAGCATGCAAACAGAGGGTCCATATTTGTCCATGAATGTGAAGTAGAAAAAGCCAGGACGTGATGGGTGCCACTTTGATTTGCATTTTGATGAACAAAAATATGACTGTTATTTTCAATTCTAAGAAAGTTGAGATGTGAAAAGGAAGAGAGATATGAAGAAAATTACAGTACTATATACCTAGCCATACTTACTAAAATGTCTTTAACAGAAAAGTTGGAAATTTGAGTAATTACAAGAACTAGTAGACCATGTTTAGAATTATGTCAAATCTTGAAAATTTGAGCCATTTCTCATTGTTAAAGGTAATTAATGCTTCTCAAGCTTCATAACTTGTGACCTTTTTGTGCACCATACAAATACAAACTGAGAATATGAGAGAGGGAGATACCATATAAAAGGTGGAATTGAGCTTGGTGAGAAGTGTTGCTTGAGTGAGGTTGCAGTGTTAGACATTTTGTCCATGTCTCATAAAGTTGGACTAACATTAATTGCAATTTTAGTTTTTAAAATAAATTACCGGTTAAGTTACGTCATTTGATCCAGATAAAGATAATAAAGTGGCCCAATAAATGATCTAGATTAA
>JAOQMP010000005.1:26549181-26561834 GCA_027563575.1 Erythroxylum pedicellare
GATTTCTGCCATAGACTTCTAGATATAGTTTAGTTCAGATTGATACCTATTTTCCTGCTAGTTAAGTTGTATGTATATATATATATATATATACACACACACACATATATATATATATGTATCCGTGTATATTAAATACAAGATAAGTTTTTCCTGGAAATTTTAACAATTACTTTTACATATTAAAAAAGGAATTATTTTAATTTTCGCTTGTCTTTGTTGGTCTAGGATTTTGAGTCTATTAGGGAACAATAAGAATCCTTATTACAATAGGATTCTTTTCATGTTTGGGCAATTCAGACTAGAGCCCTTATTTTAGTAATTTTAGGATAAGATGGCAAGATTCATAAACAAGGCTGAATGCTTCAACTGTGAAAAAATAGGCGTTTTCTGATTCTGAATTTCACAATTATTAGTGTGAGCTGATAATCTTTATGTAACCTCAGTTTGAGTTTTTCTTCTTCACTAATACTTATAGATAAAGTTCAAATATGTTATATTTTACTTGGTTCTTATTTTAGTTTAGGATTTTGCTCCTATTCCAATTAGAGATGTAATGGGCCGGGCAAGGCCGGGCTTGCAATGTCAGGACCGACTTTTTACTTTTAAAAAAAAAAATGTTACCTATTGTATTGCCAATACTAATTCCAATTGTCAATTAGCTTAAAAGTATGCTTGGCAACCCAAAGTCAATGGGGAAAGCCCAATTTGATTGGTCTTTGGGCCAGGCTCGGACCTAGGGAAAAAATGGGGCTTTGGGCTTGGTTCAAACCCACCCAAATTTGGTCCAAAATCTGATCAGGTCTATAAAAAATCAGACTGGTTCAGGGGCCTGTGCAATTTCTCTTCAAAGCTATCATGTAGCATCTCTAAATCATGCAATCATGCAGGTATAAGACTAACCTTGAACAGAATGAATGTGTTGAGAACACGACCTGCATTGTTGCAGCCATGTAGCAACTGCAAGAAGGATACAATAGAATGGAGAGAATAAAAATGTGTTATTTCTGGAAGAACTTTACAAAAGCAATATTACCTGTTACCAAGATTCACAAGCCCTGTATATCCAGGTCCAAAGATTGGTTCAACAGCCTCCCCACTTTCTTGAATTCGGTTCCAATCAAAGTTGGTATTCTGATCAAGTTCTCTTTCAGCAGTAGTCATTTCAGTCTAAAACCAAAGGAAATGTTATCAGCTTCTAATAAGTCTGCTTATGTCAATTGTCCGGCAAGGGATATATTGATATGCACCACCTATGACATACTGGGTACTGGTTCGGGGGGGAACAAGCGAGGGAACAGAAAAGATACGACAAAAATAACATCCATTATTCTAGTTTAACAGGATCAAATCTAATATTTCCCAGCAAACCAAACAACACAAACCCACCAACTTAGACGAAATATCAAACACATCAGACCTAGACTGTAGGTCCAAATTGATTAAACCATCAAAATGAAAAAGAAAACTAGCACTCAAGTTACAGGCTACAGTATATAGTAATGCTAACTAGCAGTCAATAAACACTGCTTTGTCAGTAATCTAGAAACATGAAAGGCCCTAAGGTTTTAATTTTTTATCATCTTTTGAATGCTCTTCTTTTGTTAATTAATACAGGCATAGAACAGCTCCACAGTATCAGTTTGGAATTAAAGCAAAGGACATAACTCCCAAAGTAATAATTGTTTCTCGGACATCTTAATCATTATACGAACAATGGGTTTCTATTCTTATTTTAAGCAGCAGTTAATTTTGTTACAGTTCATGATCACCATTTGCACATATTCATTATTGAGAACTCTCAACATCAAATATTCCCTTTGAAGATATTTCCCAAACCACAAAAGACAAAAAAGACAGCCACAGCAGGAGCCTTTTCTTATCTAAATTTTAAAAGCTACTAACAATCGTGCATAGTCCCACATTCAAATAATAGTAAGCAGTCCCATGTCCATGCCAAGATAAAACTCCAAAACATACGTCAAAGCTTACCTTCTGCAGTGAAGAAAAGTCAATGCCAAAAAATGCTAGATGCTGCGCTAATAATGGGTCCAGAACACTATCGTCCTGTGGGTAAGAGAAAACATCTGAGCTGCCACAACACATAATGGTTATGAATTCCAGGAACATGGACCCAACAGATCTCAATCGACAGATTATACAGTAAACACTTAACAAATTGAAAATAACTGCGGTCTCTATGTTCTTCCAATCTACTAATTCAATCCGCTACAATGACTTAAATCATGTTCAGCTGTGAAGAGCTAAATACTTTACCTTATATCTACATGATTAGCATCAGAGAAATATTTAAAAGGTACTATTCATCACAACCTCTATTTACAATTCAAATCTATGTCTCTTAATATTACACGAAGTCGCCGAGACTTAGAATTTAGAAAAGAACACCTGTACCCCTCTTTGAAGTGTCTATACTACAGTCAGAGACTATTGGCATTTAATACCTTTTGGAACTCCCTAATATTATGATAATTCAATCCCCAAACATAACATATTTAATTGAAGAAATGCACCATTTGATTATGTCGAAAAGCATACAACATATAATTAAACGTCGTATTTTGGAAATTATTGCTTCCAGAGATGCAGCTTGTTATTACCTGCTGCTTCCAAATCAGCTGTAATCGTCCCAAGCTTCACTGATAGGGGATAGCCTGTTTTTTTATAGTATTCAATGGCATGATTGTTGCCACCAGTTCCATCCCAATTTCTTCTCCCACAAAGGATGGTCCCATCAGTAAGATTGAGCCACAGATTATCTTTTTTGTCACATTGTGCACATTTCCATCCAGAAGGGGGAACAATAACACCACTGTCAATCTGCTGCAAATTCAGTGCATGTGCACTAACCTGCTTCTTATCAGCTGTCCAAGCGGCAAGTGTCTCTTTTCTCTCTGCACCTTCAGCCATCAAAACAGCATCAACAGCCAATCTTACCTGTAGAATTCCAGTGCAACGATTACCAACATTTAAACCTTGATTTTAGCTAATGTAGATTTATCATCACACAGACAATAGCACAACTAAAATGTACCTTTTCAGGTAGCTCGACAGAAGGAAATGGAAGACTAACATAGTCTGGCAACATGACTATATTGTATGTTTCATCATATTCTAGTTCATTGTTTTCAAATCCTCCATCAACACCTACAAATAGATTAAAAAAAACATATTGTATTAATCTGTTTCATTACCAGCATATTACAATTGTAACATAAAACGTCAAAATAAAGAACACACGCCTATATGGAGTTACCTATAGCCAAAAGAGTAGGCTTCTTTGAAGGCCTGTCTTCAGGGGTAGGCTTCTTTGTGTGCTTTATATGCAAATACACGGGATTTCTAGTCTTCTCATAGTTCCAACCCACATAGTCCTTCCCGAAAGCAAGAAAGGTGTTCATATCAATGAACAACCCACCTTCCGACTTCTAAGATTCATGATACGTATATACCAAATTGTCAATACAAATTAAACATACATGAGACAAAACGTCAAAGAACAGGAAAACTACACTAAGATTGACTGCAGACAAAGGAGCCTTGCAGGACCCTAGCATTCAACTCCAAGATACAAATTTCTGTAAGAGAAAGAAAGGGAAATAAGAAGAGTACGGGAGAATCGAAGGAGACGCAGCACTCTTGCTTGTAGATGCGATTGGTGGGTTCGGGGATCCGAACCCGAGAGAGATTGGATCGGAGCAGCTCCATCCTCACAATGCTCTTCTTGTAGTTTCTTGTTTCCAGGTCTAGGAAGAGAGAGAAACCTTGAGTTTCAATGGCCCTAGAGTAGACCTCATGAATAAAGATAGTGAGGTACTTGGCGTGTGTAGGGGGAAAACAAAGGTCTTTTCCTTATCTCCAACACTTTTTATCTCTCGGCTTTAACTCGGACACTAAGCCACCAGTACGTCAGCGCCAATACCAGCTTGCTCCTAAAACTTTTTCTGTTTATGCTTTTCATATTTTTATCATGTTAGTCCTTCTCAAAGTAGATCAATTTTTGATAATTTTCAATTTCTATATCTTCCCTCTCTTCATTTCCGGTGGAAAATGTTAGATTCAAATACCTAGCCCACCTTTCAAAAGGATTTTAGGCTCATCTTATGTTTTTTTTTATATATATAAGAGAGAAAAAGAAACCGATGGCACGACGTGTCTTAGGAAACAAACTCCCGACATATCTTCTAGGATGAGTACATGACATCCAATGGGTGGAAGATCAAAATAAGTAGTGTCGATCGCAAAATGCTTGGCTAGCTCGCTAGCCAGTCCGTATAGCGGTTCCTTTTATGGTAGATGTGACGATAGACCACCGTCCAGTTTCGCGTGAATAGTTCGTGAATCCCTTGAACAATGGGGTTATGGATCGAGGATCGGCTAGCTAAGGAAGAGAGGAGTTGGATGGCCACAGCCGAGTTGACTTCCAGTTCAATCCGACGATACCCTAGAGTTCACGCGAGCGTGAGCCCTGTAAACACTCCCCAGAGTTCCGCAGACACTGAAAAGTACCAGCCTAGATTTTGGATAAACCTGCCAAGCTAATGGCCGGAACTATCCCTGAGGAGTCCGCCAGCTGAAGCCGAGGAGGAGGAATGGGTACAAGCTCCATCTGAGTTCAACTTGACCCACCCAAGAGGAGGTTTGCACCATCCTATGAGTTGCTCGTGGCGTTGGGGATGTCCTGTTATAAAGCTGCTTTGCTAAGTAGTGAACTTGTGGATCTGATCTGCATAAGATAAAATAACAGAGATAAGTGAGGATGACCAAATAAAATGAATATAAAAAAGGGACCCATTATGCCAAGCCCATAAGAACCAACAAGTCGTGCCAAAAACAGTCGACCACTCCTGTCTGAACACTCTTCTATGGCCGTGGAGATTAGTATAGAGCCATTGATGGAGTGGTAGAGTGAAAAAATCAGAATTAACAATATTCGGTAGAAATGAGTTCTACTTTTGTCGGGCTCTGACACAGTCAGGCTCATCTTATGTTTTAGTATAGTATTATCAAAATTGGTAGCCAAAGATTCCCAGGCTTGTCTTAACGATTCCTGCAGAGGAACGTGAAGGATAACATCTTGTTAGCGTAATAACCCTTTAAGAAATACAATAGAAAGCACCCAAGTGAAAATTGTTTCATCAAGGTACTTTGACATAGCTTATAACTCCAATGAATGGATCTTTATTCTAAACACTCTAAAAGCTTTTGGCTTTCTTAATATATTTCGGCCAGATTGAACATTGCATAACCTCTGCTTCTTTTTCCATTTTGATCAACTGAGAACTTACTAAGGTGATTAAGTGAGGTAGAGGTTTGAGACTCAAAGATTAGCTATATCCTTATCTCTTTACGTTAAGTATGCAAGTGTTCATTAGATTGATTAATATGGTTATTTCCTAAGATCATAAGCTTAAGTATCATTCTAAATTTAAGTAACTGAGAATTTGTTGCTAATGTTTTGTTAGTAATCTCATTTTATTCTCTAAAACAGATGCTAACTTTATTAGTACACTTATGTCATCTTTTAACATATTTAGATTGATGTCAAGAATGTCAATGAACAAAAGTAAAAGTTAGCTTTGCATTATAATTGGTGCTCAACATAAAACTTCATGGCTTTCTAGCTTGACATGGTCGAAATCCATGAAACCCCCTTGACATATCTAGGCATTCCAATGTCCTCCAAAAGGCCAACATAACCATAATTCACTCCATTTATTAACAAGGTCTATAAGAGATTATTATGTCAGTTGCAATAAGAACCTTACAATGGCAAGAAGGCTTCAATTAATCAATTAAGCAGTCAATAATATCCACATTTATTGTTCATCGAATGTTGTGTTTCCCCTAAGTATTATTAAAAATATTAAGAAGATGATGAAAGAGCTTTCTCTGGTCTGAGAGTGACCCAAGGAAAGCTTTAGCAAAGGGTAAAATAAAAGGAGCATTGTTAATAGGAGCTACTTGGAGCCTATTAAGGTTTTTTTTTCCTCCCTCTCATCCTCTCCTGCGTTCTTCTTCAAAGTATTAGCCATTCGTCTAATACCTTTTTTGACAATATGTGCTCTCCTAACCTAAGCCTATAAACTTTTCCACCTCTGCCTTTTCCTAGACAAAATTTAGTTACATATCCTGCATGTCTCTTCCTAATAATCATGTGTCTTACCCTAACACCACCTTCCCTCTAGTAGCTGAAGGTTTTGCACCTACACAATATAGAGTCCTATCTCTTAATTCATTCCAAGGCTCTGACCCTTGTAGGACTTCCTCTTCTATTAGAACTCTTACTTAAGACGTCTCTCTAAAGAAAACTTAGTCTCAAGTCTTAGGAGACTCTTCACCTCCTAACTTCATCTTTTTCAATAATGCCCTCTAATGGTAAGAAAATTATAACTCTTCCCCATCATGTTCTTAAAAAAGGAGCTCAAAAGTGGAATGCAACACTCATTAGGTTTTTTGTAAGCAAGAGGCCTTCGTTTCTAGCTCTCAACACATGGTCACAATCTTAATGAAAGGCCTTTGGTGTAAGGGAAGCCTTCATAACTGAGGATAACATTTTCTTATTAATTTGCCCTTGCAAGCTCAGAAACTAATTGAAACTAGTTTGTGACACTTCAACTCTAAACCACTCTTTCTTTAGAAATGGAGATATGGAATTTTACTTAAGAATTTGAAGCAAAAATATGTTCCCCTTTGGATCAACATCCATAATATTCCTCTAAAATATTAGACCATAAATGTTCTAAGTTATCTATTTAGTTTCATTGGTAAATAATTTTATCTATATGAAGCTATAGTAGTAATGTTAAAAGATAGTTACACCAAATTATACATCTTAGTAGACAATGAGCAAAAACCCATTAATCTCTTTCACTTTAGCCCTGTACGCTTTGTCTCCTAGATGCACACCGTGCAGAACTTATGTTTATAAAATATATCCACTAATTTGAATGACTTTCTTATAAGAGCCTTGATGTTTTAGTAACCTATCTGCAATCCATTGAAATCTTCCCTCCTCTTAGCCCTAAATCTCACTAAAGGACTTGCCATAAAGCTATTATAAGAAGTCAAAAAACCCACCCCTACCTTGACACCTAGCACAAGCGATACAAGGCAAGCATAATAAGGCCTTAAATGATGATAAGACAGTAATAAGGACTGGAATTTAGAAAATAAATCCAAATAAAAGAGGACAAACTAGTAGTAGGCTTAAAAAAACTACTAAAGTAGTTTTAAAAATCAAATAATCTATACTAATAACAAATTTAGGAAATAAATAACAATAATAAAAAGGAAGAAAGAAAGTAATTAAAAAAAAGCAAAAAGATAGAGAATATTGACAATAAGTCTAAGAACAAAACATTCAAAATGGTAACTATACCAATTGGGAGGAAGTAGAAAATCCCAATCATTATATAACCCACAATTAATCCCAATCCTAACTCTAACTTATAAAAATAGTCACACAACCACCCAATTTTCAAAATCCTTTTACTATTTGTTCAAAAAATCTAATGAAAATAATCCTCTAATCAACAATATCAAAGCAAAAAGCAGAATATTAAATCCCAAAATGGACACCACAATAAATAGATGTAAAAATCGCAAGCATAAAAAATCGCAAATAAATCAAAACTTAGATGATCCAACTTTGAATCAATAATGGTCACCTCTCATATGAAACAATATGAGTAGTGAAAGACCTTACTATAGGGAAGCTGTAAAGAGAAGCAAGAAGCAACTTTAAATAATAACACAAAACAAGTGAAAGTATCCACCTTTAAAGAGTTTCTGGTAAGGCAAAAGGGTTCAAAAGGACCTAAATGTTTTGTCTAAAATTTAAATATGAACCAAATATTTCAAAATGTTTAAATAAGACCCAATCATTTGATAAAAATTTAAAAATATCCTTAAGTTAACAGAAAATTAGTTGTTTTGTTAAATATTTCCTACATAGAATTTCTGATTTTTTTTCTTTATGATCCCATTGCCATATAGAGAATTTATTTGGCATTGAGCAACCACCTAAATGAACTAAAGTTTGAAACCTTAATTTCCCTAATTCTTAAAATCCCTAATTGTTTTTGTTTTTGTTTTAACATCTCTATACAATTCATCTCCTTTATTTAAAAACTAATGTCTGGGAGGGGAAATTAAAGGAGCTATCGAAGAGCTTCAAATGGGTATTTATAAAGCACTGTCTTTCTCACTGCTTGTCCTCGAGGCAAGACTCGATTTTAGTAATGATAGGACAAAAGGGACAAGGGATTGAAGGTGGTGGAGAGGGTTTATGTTAGAGAAGTTGAAAATGGAACAAATCTTAGTTGACAGTGGCTTTCTTAGGGGCATACAAAATGAGAAAGAGGACAAACACAACAATGGCAATGCATATGATAATAGAGGCCTTGCCTATTATGGAAATTGTGGTTTAAATGTATAGGAAATTGTAGAGAGGTTTAACATATGCATATATTGAGAAATTAGGGATTTTAAGAATTGGTAAAATTATGGTTTAAAACTTTAGTTAATTTATATGGTTGTTGAAATTATGGACCTCATGCCATGCCAGATACATGTTCTATATAGGAACAGGGTCCTAAAGCAAAAATTAGAAATTTCGTTTAAGAAATATTTAACATAAGGTTAAAAACTATTAACTTCAGGTCTTTTTAAATGTTTATCAAATGTTTGTGTCTTATTTGAACATTCAGAAACATTTGGATCCTACTTAAATTTTAGGCAAAACATTTGGGGGTTTTTACCCTTTTATCTTTCAAATAAATTAGAGTTAGATTTGGGTGATCAAAGTGGTACTAATATCCAAAAAAATGAGATTTGTGAATAAATCAATACCCAAGAACTATAACTAGTATAACACGTCGTTTGCAAGTTGATTTTGCTACCTAAAATTGCAAATTGTAATTTGATCTAAGAAAATAGGGCTAAAATATTGTCTAACCTATAGATTGCAAATTGAGCAAATTTTGAGAAACAAAAACTTGTAGGAACCCCTAGCACCATTCGTGTGTGACTGTAGGAGGAGGCACCATAGTAGCAGGAAACAATAACAACCAACATTATAGTGAAGGAAGAAAATAGATAGGTGTTTTCAGCTATTTCTAATTATGGGTAATTAATTTAATACTTGAAGATTAAAACTAAAAAGACAAAAATAGGATAACAACAAAATTGAAGGAGTAAGAGAGCAAGAAAAAAGCACAGAGGAAATAAAAGGGAAGAGATAGGTAAGGAAGACATTTTAAGACTAACCCAAAATCAATAGGCTTCTAAAGTTCAATTTAGGCTCAAACTTAGAGAAATAGTTTGAAATTTGACCTGAATGGTCTAAACGACTCGAACTCCCTTATTAAAATGACATTGTTTGGGTGTAATTGCCCAAAATGATTATGTTTTGATTTGTAAGTTTAAGCAACCTAAGATTAAAATAGGACACTTTACTACATTAACCTTTCAACATACCAAAAGGACAAAATCAAGAATAATTTCTTAGCTAATTTTTCTTGATACCTTTAAGCTTTGCTAAAGCTATTGATCTCTTCTCACTCTCAACTTGTGAAAAACAATCATCAATTTCCTTTTCATCAATTAGAGTTGCATTGTCACTAATATTTTGAAATTAATTTTATGAGTATGAACTATCCACACTTACTTCTTCATCCATGGCCTTGTACTCATCTATTAATTCATTCATAACTTTTCTTTTATCTTAACCACCAACTCATTTGCATCATTTTTAATATAGCAGTGTATTAAACCCTTGAGAAATTCTTCTTGTTTCTAGGATTAAATTACATTGTTTTTAAAAGCATCACATTCATCTTAATAATAGGACCCTAATATTTATCAAATTTAGCTCTCATTTATTTACCCATTCCAAAGGAGTGGTTTTTGTTACTTTCACAAACTGGCAAATCTTTCAAAATTTTTAGAATTTATGGAAAACACAGGATAGAGGTAAAGTACAATGAACTAGATCATTTATTTATGACATTAATAATCCTTACTATCTTAAAAGTTTGATCATTTAACGAATTCTTTATAAAAGAAATTGAAATATAAAATGTTTGGAAAAGCTTGCCTTTATTAGAGTTCTAGTCAAATATGTTCTTAATTATAGTAATTTGTTTCCTAAAATTGTAAACATAAACTTGTTTATTCTTATAAATTATTCATAATTTCTAAGTTTATTATCTTATCTTTGTCTCGTAAAGACAATGTTTTGAATTGTGTTGCCTTACAATTATCACTCAATTATATACTAGTTGAGGGTCAATGGATACTTCTACGGTTCTAACATCAAAAGTTTTTTATTCTTTAACAATTTTTAATATATTTAGTCCTTCATTCACATATTTAGAATTCTTAAGCCACTTATAAAAACGTTTTATTTATTTTATGTTGACCATTTAACTATTTAGGCCTTAATCTCCTTTTGCTATTTTCTTAAATAATTTTTTCAAATTATTCTTCTAAGATTATATTAATTAATGTGATCCTCATTCAATAATATATAATTTTATAAAGGATATTTTATAACCTCTTTTGTAAACTTTGAAAAATATGGGAGGCCATGATCTTTTATTCTTAGATGTTTAACCTTCTTTTATTGTTATAGATTTAATTTATATAGAGGCTTAACTATTTATTCTTCTAATTATTCCTTGACACAATTCTTTATGTTCAAATTTTGATATAATAGAATTTGATACTTTAAAAAGAGTTATATGAGATAATCTTAATGAAAATTTTCTATAACTTTTTAACATTGATCATAGTAATTCTATCCTTCAGAAACTTAAAATTTACTTGTCCATATTCATGTTCTATGATCCTATTAATTTCTTAATTTTCTAAAACTTTAAAGGTTTTCCAATTTTAAAAAACATTTTCTAGAAATGAAACCTTATTTCATCTTATATTTTTAGGAACATCCATATTATTATTATTATCAATATTAGTATTAGAGACATTCAACATTTCTTTTGTGGAATTCTTTTTCATTTTTTCTAGTAAGATGGTTACCCCTTATTTGGAAACTAGTCATATTTCCCTTTGTATTGCGTTTCCTTGAGACCTTTCCCTCACTTTGAACACTAGATTTGTCCCTTAACTCAGGAAGACTAAGCTATTTTTAGTCCTTTTATCCTACTAGTATCAATTAAAAGCTATGTTAGAAATAAGTGGTTGGTGACACTTTTATCCTGTTAGTATCAATTAAAATCTATGTTAGAAATAAATGGTTGGTGATGGGTCACCAACCACTTATTTTTAACATTTCCAAACTCCAAACAAGTGGCCTTTAACCTTGGTTGGATTCTTTTTAGTAAAAGGCTAGCTTTTCTCATTATGAACTCCTAGGCATTGAAGTACTGGAAGAAACAAGGAATTAAGGAAGTTCTTCTTAATAAGGGTAACCTTTTTATTTACCTTTAACTTTGAATCCTTAGCTCAAAAAATTTTTAAGTAAGGCTTTTATACTTTTCTAGCATTCCTATATTCTTGCAACTATGGAAACTAGGATTGAGTTCGAAGAATGACACACAACGAAGTCCTAATTTGGATAAATCTACATAATATTCAACCAAAGAACTAAGTTACTTGACAAGCTTTAAAAGGAGTCTCATTTGTATGCAACAATTGTAAGAAGATAAGTGGATTATGCAAGAATTATATTATGCTAGAATTTATGTTGTTATGGAGATGAAACAAGATCTACTAGACCCTATTCCCATCTTGAGGTTTGCTTATGATAACTTACTAGTTTAAGACTTTATTAAAATCTACTATCTTTGGAGACTAACCAGTGCTTAATAAGTTAGGCATTGCATAGCAACTGGTGGGAAGTTCAAGAGGGTGGAATTTGCAAAACAATGAGAATGGAACATCCATCAAAGCCTAATGAAGAGCTCGTTCAAATGGAAAACCTTATAAAACCCCCTATGCCTAGTTTAACAATCTTTAAGGGGAATATTTTGCTTAAATTCGCTAACATCAAAGAGGTTCCCACATATTTTATATAGGTGGTAAACTTCCTACCATTCCTCTTTCTAAATATTCTCCTCTTTTAGATGAAGTGCCTATTTAGTTTAGCTTTTGGAGGGTGAATAAGCACTTTTTTCCACCACAAAAGCTGTTTTTAAGAAAACTGAGTATTTGATTGTAAAATTCAAAAGCAGTTCTTTCATAGAAATGGCTTTTTTGGAAGCCAAAATATAGCTTTTTGAAAAACTCAAATTTGAAGCTTTTCAGAAAAGTACTTTTTCAGGTAGATTTTTCAGATTAATTAATGAGCCTTTTTTAGTCTCTTTTACCTTTATGTTTTACACATAATTTCCACAATACCCACAAACACATCTTCACATTTATTTTGAAATTTATATAATATTATTTGACTTTTTTTATATGTTTTAATATTTATTTTTTGATATTAGTTTTACTTATATTATAATCCATAGAAAATATTTAGTTAGATATATTTTTATTTATTTTTTATATGGTTTAAAATTATATAATAATTAATATATTGTGGTTTGCATATTGTTTAATATATTTTAAATAATATTTATATGCATAAATAATTTTTATTACAAAATAAAATATAATTAAAATTA
>JAOQMP010000005.1:26581727-26592073 GCA_027563575.1 Erythroxylum pedicellare
CACAAATACAACATTGATGGAAAAAAGAGCATAGAGATTCTATTAAATTTTGAAGCTCTTCAGGCCAAATGGATCCACACTTACTTTCCAAAAGGTAAAGATTTTAGGAAATGAAAATTAAATAATCTATTTTCTATTTTATGCCTTAGCTACTAAAGATGAGGGAAGTAATCTATTCTAACATCAAATTAATAATTGGGAATGATTAATGTGCTTCTTTATAGTATGATAACTAGAGCAAAAAGGGTCCTTTAGTTAGTTCTAATATTATGAGCAATATAATTCATCTTTTCCATGAAGAAACTAAAATCAACTATATTATTAGCAACAATGATTGGTACAGAGAAATATCTTATTAGTTTGGGTATATTCTGCTAAACTATTTCCTAAGAATAAACCATTAACAAGCTTATATCTAGTTAAATCATTCCTTTAGAAAATTTAACTTGAGGTCCTATAAAGCTACACTAAAGCTTTAGGATTATTGGATTAATATTACCTGGGAAAAAAGCATCACCAAAAGTAGTAAGTTTTGTATAGTTAGTTACTAAATAATAGCTTCCTATACTAGATGGGCTTAAAATTCTCAATATTCCTAACCACTTTAAGCTTTGCAAGTCATCCTTTGAATCTCAAGCTCAAGTTTTCTTTAACGATGAATACTTGTTAGATGTTTGGAATTCAATCTAAGCTTTTTTGAAAAATAAGTACAACTAAGAGTAACTATGAACAATTCTTTCAATAGCTTTGTAACTCAAGGACAACACACCATACAAGGAACAAACCTATCCTCAAAATACCTTTAGGAGGTCATGAAAAATCTAATGACTTGTTCATCTCTGAGTTGATTAATTAGATTAGGGAATAACTTCTTGCTCACTAAGTTGATAAGAACTAAAGTCCCTTATTATTCACTTCATCAAATATTAAGGACACATCATCATAGTATGGAGGCCAGATACAACCTCAAGAAGTCTTTCTAGTTTCCCCCAAAGAATCATACTAGTTTACAAGTTTGCCTAGTGAGTTAACTACCAAGGAGGTTAGAAACTCAAACATGCTTTTTTGAACCAGTGTTTATTAGTAGTTAACATCTAGAGGTAATGTAGGATAATTAATAAGACGAAACAAATTTCTATAAAAAAATTAAGGCCTCATAAAGCTAGCTCTTGGTTACGGTAATATCAATGCCATCCTCAAGTCCAAAACTTTTCTTCTTATTATTTAGTCTAGCCTTTTTATAATCACTAGTAAGCTCTCTTCTTATAAAGTTGATCACCTAAATAAGCTTATAATATGGAGCATTAATCTACCATAAGGTTAGGCTTTTCCCTTTTCAATACAATTATTTGTGTTTCCATAAAAAGTGTTAGCATAAAATAAAATAGTTTGCCCCTTTTTATATCATGGTATCTCTTTATCTTAGAATATGACATTTTAACTTATGAATATATCAAATATATATTGAAAGAACTTAATTTCATACCAAAACTTGAAGTTTCTATATTTATGATTAAAATATTTAATATATTTTTATTTTTTAGGAAAGTATAAAATTAAAAAAGCAATTTACAAGCTCATTTAAATAAGTTTTATTTTAAAAATACCAAATGAAGAATTTACAAATTTATTTTGTCTACTTTATCTTATACTAATTAAAATAGAAATATTCAACCTTAACAAAGTTAATGGTTTAAGCAAGTTTCTATAAAAAAATTAAGGCCACATGAAGCTAGCTCTTGGTTGTGCTAAAATCAATGGCAACCTCATTCCAAAATGTTTATCTTTATTATTTAGTCTAGTCTTTTTATAATCACTAGTTAGTTGTCATCTAATAAAGCACCTAAACTTAAGCTTATATTGTGAGCATTAATCTATTACAAGCTTAGGCTTTTTTTCCCCCCTATTCAATACAATTCTTTGTCTTTCCATAAAAATGTTACCATGAAATAAAATAGTTTGTCCCTTTTGATCTTGGCATGTCTTTATCTTGGAATATAACATTTAGACCTATAGTAGTCAATACTTTGTAATATATTCTATATATCAAATCTATAGTATAAGAACTTAATGTGATATCAAATCTTGAAGTTTCTATATTGAAGATTAAAATATCTAATATAGTTTTATTTTTTAGGAAAATATAAAAATTAAAAAAGCAATTTATATGTTTTTTTAAATAAACATTATTCTAAAAATATTAAGAAAATAATTTACAAATTTATTATGTGAACGATATCATAGAATAATTATTGTAGAAATATTCAACCTTAACTTAGTTAATGGTTTAAAGTTGTCTATGTCAATTTTACTATATGCCTTAGAGTTTGATCTAACTATTTAAAATCAAAAATTAATTTTCTATTGTGGTTACACTTAAATTATGATTATAACTTACATAAGAATTTTGGCTTAGATGATAAAAGTATTTTTTATTAGTTTTAAATTTTATTCTCTTAATTTTAGAATAAAATAGTTAATTGAATAACCAAGTAAACTTTTGAATCATTTTTATAAAATTGAAATTTAAAATATTAGGAAAAAATATTTGGTACTAAAGAGGGTTAAAGTTATTTTTGTTCTTAAGACTTTTTGAGTTCATTTGAAAGGTTGATTTCATGTGGGAAGTTTTAGGACTAAACTGATCTTTATCCTTTTATGTCTAAAGGCTTCATTTTATTTTATTTTATTATTTTCTAGGATGAGATTTTGAAATTAGATGGAATTGTCCTCAATTTAAGACATTATGATATTTCATATATGTATTTGAGACTTGTAATTCCATTCAATTGCCAAACATAAGTAAACACTAAATACTTTCCTCTTTTAAAATAGGAATAATATATTACAAAGCTCCAAGCCTTTTAAGACCTTTTTATTTTAGTATCCAATTTTTAAAAAATTCAATTAAGTTTCTAAACATTTTTAAATTAGATAACTTAGTTCGTAAGATTGTCTCCATTATTATTTTGCTAATGTGATCGATGGAATAACATAAAGTTTGATATCTTGGGGGGCTATATGAATTATTCTTCCTATATGGTTTTTAAGCATTAAATAAGTAACTTCATTTTAAATAAATAATCACCAATGTGTGTAGAGGAGACTCAAAATTCATGATAACAAAGATGAACAGTCACGTAACCCTTCTAAATGTTATTCTTCATGTGCTTTGGTAGATACATTATTATTAAGAAAGACGAGTTTTTAAACTAAATCATACGAATTTTGAAAATTTGGAAACTTAATTCAAAATTTTAAAAATTTGGATGCTAAATTGAAAAAAACCAAAAATGTTCGACATTTTTTAGTTCATTATACCTTTAGAATACCCAACATCCTGATTGTTTTGACAGTATCATGCCCATTTTTTTGGTTTGCATCAAACTTCTATCTATCCTTCATAAAATAAAATAGTTTTGTATACTTTAAAAATAAATTTATGAAAATTTATACTTTTATTTGTTGTTTTTTTTATTTAGCTTATGTATATTTCACTAATTCAAACTTGATTTAAACCTTCAAAATTTTATTTTTGTTTTTGTGTAAGAATTTTAATATCTTGCAATGAAATAGAGCTTATCAAACAAACTTTAAACAATCTAACATGATACTATCTTTTATTTTAGGGAGAGCTTCTAAAAAAGGAGAAAGTATTTACTTATCATACAAGTGTCACCTGTGTTTGGAAATTCTGTAGTTTGGAAATTATTTACTTACTTGATAAAAGTTAAACTATATAAAGAATTTATATGATAACATTTAAATGAGACTAAAAGAAATTGAGACTTTTAGCATTCTTTTATATATTAAATTAGACTACATAATGAAATTTATTTCTTAAATTTCTAAACTTGATTTATTGTAAACTTCATTTTAATTGTATGATCATTGGGTATTACATCTTAATTAACACATATAATTTCTTTATTTTTTAGATGCATAGGAGTAAGAGAGGAAATAATTTATTAAGATTCAATAGGTCAATCATCAAATTAAAATATAAAAATAGGAGATTGTTAAAATGTAAACAAAACTTTGAGTAAGGATAAATGAACAAATTATTTTTTAAGTTTTTTAAAAAATTGAACTAATTTTTTATAATTTTAATGTTTATAAGTTTATTCTTAACTTTAATACCTATTTAAAAAATAAATATAAAATTTATTAATAATATTATAGTTAATTAATTATATGGATAGAAAAACTTAAAAGCATCAATTATGAAATTTCAAAAATATAAGTTTACATCTTATAAATTATGACAAAAATATAATATGATATCATAGATAGTTAGAGTAGCTATGTAGTGAGAGAAGCTCCCACCTCTCACTAACCTTTACCGAGCTTTCCTTGTCTTTACCACTTATCTTCAAGGTCCACCCATCAGACTCAATTTTGGGATTAACTTCTACTTAACTTTTATTTCCTTTTTGCTCATCTACCACATATTTTGGTTTCTTGCTCCTCCACGATTGTTAATTTGTTTACCATTATTAGAATGGCCTCTCTTGACTCTACCACTAACCTCGTAACTCCCATCTTAACTGCTCTTTTGACCCTAGATCTCCATTTGACCATCTCCTTCCCTCTTTTAACTAAGTCAAGTCTTAAAGTCAGGATTATGGATAAGGTAACTAATCCAATAGAGTGTCAAGCTTAGAAGATGTCTTGGAGTAAAGTTTTGGGCCATAGGGACATTAATTTCTCTACTACTAGAACTATTATAGATGGGGAAAAATTGTCATCTATCTTGGTTAAATACTTCCTTAAAAAGCGGTTAGCCTTTCCCTTAGTCTAACAATAGGTGAATAGCAACTAGGGGGACTTGGTCTGGAAAATATGGTAATAAGTGAATATGACATATTCAAATTCAAATTCTCCATAGAGAAAATTGCTCAAAATATTGTTTACATGGGGCTATAGCATATATACTGATGCAGGTTAAGAAATGGAGACCTTGAATCTTTATAGATAGAACCAACTTGAGAACCATACCAATCTGGCTAATTTTTATAAAGCCTCATTAGAATATTAGTCCTTAGAGAATATAAGTTACCTAGCTAGCTCATTAGAGAGACCACTTAATTTGGATGAAATATAAGTAATCTAAAACGAATAGGCTTTGGTTGAGTTTTTATTAAGGTTAAGATAGAAAGCAAGCTAGTGGAGGACACTATCAAACTCACCTACTTATGAAAACCTATAAGAAAAGGTGTGGTGAAAATATGGAAGGTAAATAATCAAGACCCTCAAACTACTCAGACAATTGATGCCTCTGAATAAATGGAGAACACTACTAACTACTACAAATCCTTAAATTCAACTAGATGTAAGAGAATCAATAAATATTTCTTTAATCCCTATAAAAGATGCATAAATTACAAAGGTATTGTAAAAGACTCATAAAGGAGATATCAATGTGCAAGTTGCAATAACATGTGAAGTAGAAGTAGATATGATAAAGGAGAATGCAGGTGGAAACAAAACAAATTATAGTGAGCAAAGCTTAATGTTAGGTTCTTAAGACGACCTTACCTCCTCTTTAAAAAAAGTAGAAGTAAACTTAATACCAAATAACGACATTCTAAACACCAGTACTAGCAGGAGTACGACTAGTAGAAAGTCAAGAAAAAAAAGCTAGTACTACCCAATCCATATGAAATTATTGATATAGAATGTTAGGATTTGAACAATCTTAATCAACAAATAGCTTTTAAAGATTTTTTTTATTGTCAAAAAGCCTCATTTTATTGATCTTATTGAGACCAATTCACTATTAACAACTATGTTGCTTGTTTCAGTAGGAGGATAATCGTTTAAATGCCACTTTCTTTCAATTGCTGAACTGGATTTTCTTAGATCAGCATATTCTCTCTAAAGAACATTAGGCATTTCTAATCCCTTTTGTCCATGATTATGGTTTACACATCAAATTAGGAGTTTCAAAGGAGGTAGTTATAGAATGATTTGGAAAGTTTAGGCTCTAACTCCACCTTCCCTTGTATTTTGGTAGGAGACATTAACTGCATTCTGTCACGTCTAGAATATTAAGTATATAAGAAGTAAAAGTAAATTAGGCATCATGACCTATCTTAGGTAACCAATAACTTGGAATTAATTGACCCTAAATACACAAGCACGTTTTTACTTAGAAGTTGGATTCTCCAAAAGAAACTTTATATAAGGATAATGAATCTGAATGGCTCAATTCAGATCCTCTTAGTTTAGACAACTTTAATTCCCCCACATCAGGCCATACTCTGATTATAATTTAGACAAATTCTTTATTAGTCAAGTGGAAAGTCTCTTTAACATTGTTTAAATCTTTGCTAAAGCATCCTAACTTCAGATAGGCAGTCATAAATAGTTTAAAAGTTAAGGTATATGGCTCTCAAACTTTCCAATGCCTCTAAAAGTTGAAAGGTATCATGGATAAGCTCACTCATATCCAAAAGAATAGCCTTGATATGATGCTTTGAGAGAACGAAAAGGCTTTTGATTCACTCAACAAATGAAAGGATGTCCTTACACTAAATCCCATTAATATAGTAATCAAGAACCTAGAGAAATTATTGCTAAGAAGGTATATAAATTCTCTAGAAACTTACAACACCCAATTAATTCAAGGATTTTAAATCCTGTAGTTGAAAGGTGGAGATAAAAAGTCAAAATTTTTCCATAGTGTCATTCAAGCTAAGAGAAAGAAAAGCATGATAGTGTCTTTCTAGATACTAAAGGTAAGTAGATATATAACTAAGAGGGACTTAAGGAACTAGCTTTTGAAAAGTTTAAAAAGCTACCAGGGACATCCAATGATACTAGGATGCTTCCCAAAGAGCTTAGAATTTCCCTTGGGGCTCTATCACTATATGTTTCTCCATTGATCTTACTAGAGAGGTAACACCTAACCCCTCTACCTTGAATGGTTATAAACCTATTATTTATTAGTTTATAAAGTCATCCTTAAAATCCTAACTAACAAATTAAAGAAGATCTAACATATATCATTAATCCTTCCCATGATTTTATGTTTATAAGGCATGCATTGGTATCATATTGCTATTATAAGAGTTATTTAAGAGTTACAATACCAACAAATTTATCAAGAGTTATACATTGAAGATATATTTCACAAAGTCTTTTAATTCTCTTAGCTAGAATTTCATTCTCAACTCTCTGCAAGCCTTAAGGTTTCCTAGCAAATTCACTAGTTGGATCTAGAGTTATGTCACCTAAACTTCCTTTTTTATGATTGTGAATGGAGAAAATTTTAAAAATTTCAAAGTAGCATATGGAATTAGGCAAAGTGATCCACTTTCATTGCACTTATTTTTCAAAAGCATAGAGATCCTGGAAAAAATCACTCTACTAAATATCTTAAGATAACTTGACTTTAGGTTTCAGCAAAATTGTAGCAAATTGATAATTTCTCAACTTTCCTTTGCCAATGATTTGCTCATATTTTTTGAAGTCATTTCAATATCAATTAATGTGCTCAACTCTATAGATTTATTTGAAAACATCTGGTATGGCCTTTAATCCCTTCAAAAGTTTATTTTTCTATAACCACTTACCCGAGGGCAGTTATACTAACTACCTCTAAAGGATTGAATCAATAATAACTCCTCTTCAAATATCTTGGTGTCGCTATCATAACTAGGATACTTACCACTCCAGATTGCTGCCCTTTCTTAGATTCCATTCATAGAGATTCCATTCCTAGTCTAATAAGGCTTTGTCCTATTGAGGAAGGCTATAAATGGCTATCAATACTTTAATTAATTGGTGGTCACATCTAGCATTGCCTAAAGACATAACAAAAGTTATTGACAAGTTAATAAGAGACTTCCTGTATAGTGGTACAAGTAGAAAAATCAAGGTTCCTAATGTCAAATGGTTTATTATTTATCTAAAAAAGTATAATGGAGGATTAGGGATTAATTTTATATAAGAGATCAAAAAAATTTCTATCTAAGATATTGTAGAAACTATGTAAAGATAAGGAGAATCTCTCCGTGAAATGAATCCAATTCTTTTTCTGAAAAAAAAAAAACATATAGACCATTGAAGTCAATTCTAATACCTCTTGATCATTAAGATAGATAATAAATATAAGGGATACGGTTCAACCTTTTGTGAAGTATAAGAAAGGAAATGGTAAGAGCACATATTTTTGGTTTAATAATTTAGTGACACCTCATGTGCTCTATATTCAACTACCAATGAGCAGCTTGATCATCTATGATTCAATTTTGGATACTCTTCTTACTTATGGAGCCAAATTCTAGTTCTTTTTAATATAAATTACACTGCTTTAGACTATTCAAACATGGAATTTCATAATGCATCTACATAGTAAAGGGGATCAAAGGTTGTTTAGATTAAGTTTTTAGGAACTAGTGCATTCCACCTGTAGGGAAAGGAATAATAAGCTCCTTGGAAACTAGTTTGTTAATGCTAAAAACAACTTAAAGAGACTTATAGTCAAGATTAGGATACTCATTATTGTAAAGGAATTCATTGCACTCATGTCTCCAGGATTATGTATTAAGTTGTGCTTGTGAATTTGTCCTCAAACTTCCTATGTGTGTTAAGATTTTTAATCTTTCTATATTATTGCTTTGCCCTATTTAACAACGCCCCAATTGGAGTTATACTTATAACCAATTTTTATGTCAATGTGTTATTCTTAGTTTTTAAGAAAAAGTAATAAATTATGAAATGTTAAGGACATATTTGAATTTTTATAAGAATGTTAAAGATTAATTCACATATTTTATACTTTAAGTAATAATTATGTATTTCTTTTTTATTTAATTATTATTTTGGTTTACTCTTCTGTTAACATCCATATACACTCCCAAATTATACTATATATTCCACATCTTTCTAAAATTTAATTTAATTTTTTAAAATGTATTGCTTAATTTAATTTAACAACTTCACTTTAAAAGGAATCTAAAGTGTTATCATTCTAATTTTAATGTCTTATATATGTAGGTTCGATAATACATATAGATCACAAAATGCAAAATTTTTTCATGAAAATTCATAATTTAATGCATATTTTAAGAATAGGCAAATTTTTCATGAAAATTCATACTTAAATGCATATTTTAAGTACAAGATACGATAAACTATTAAATACATTTACTTTAAAAACTAATGTTTCCGCTAGGCTGTAATGTTTGTAGTGTATGAAAATCAAAAAAGATTTTAGAGTGTTTAAAATTCATTTAAATAACTTATGACCATACAACTAGGCAAAGTATAGTTATAGACAATGGTATATGTCCAAGGTTGTAATAAAGAACACTTGGAAACTCTAAATATTGGTTATGTAATTACAACTCTTTATTTACACTGCATTTACAAGTCTTATAAAGTATCTATTACAAGGGAATTTTTTTTAAAGAAATTATCTAGTAAGCAATATCCATATGACCTCTTTTCAGGTGACTTCTCTCCATCTTAACTTTCCATGGCTTTGTCATTCCCTGAGGTGCCTAAATTGAGTCTCTATTTGTCTTTTCCTTTCCTTTCTTATTCAATATGAATTTTTTCTATTTTTTGTTACTACTTTTTTAAAAGTAGTCTGCCACCTTCTATTTTTATCACTAGGCAATAGAAAAACCAATGTGTATAGACAAAATGATGGCATTAAGAACGATAGCATATGCTAGATTGTGTGTTAATATGGAAATTAGTCAAAAAATTCTAGACTCTATTCCTTTTATGAGGTTAGGAATGGTGACGCCCTTTAGGAAGACTCGATTAGAGTCTCCTACTAGTGGAGACCTAAGTAAATCCCTCAAGGTAAAAGATGGAGAAAAATCAATAAAAGATTAAAAAAGAAGGACAATATTGAATTGGTGGGCAAAGACCAAGTATGTGGGAAGATAGAGAAGGTTAAAAATATACAGAATAACAATGCAATGGTCATACAAGAGCACACTGAGGAAATTGATACTTTGAAGAAGATGAAGGAGAAAGATAATCAGGGAAAATCATCAAGGATTTTCAAACTTTTTGACTATATAAGGTTTCATCCATAAATGGATAGTACAGGAGAAAGTCCCATAATTCCCATTAAAAATGATGAATTAAGAAGCTCATCATCACATACATATATTCTTGAAAATTCACTTCCTGTCACACTTATAGGAGATGTTGAGGTAAGTAACAATGACATCAAGGTAGTTAGTACAAAAAAATCTAGAAGAAACAAAAGATTAAAGGGTTCCTCTCATAAAACCCTATCATAATGTCAATTGCATTATGGAATATAAAGGGAATTAATAGCCCAGAATAATGAAACACTTAAAGATTGTGACTAGTAATGA
>JAOQMP010000005.1:26604646-26625333 GCA_027563575.1 Erythroxylum pedicellare
AAACACCCAAGAATCAACTGAAAGAAATTACTAACTGAGAGAAAGGGAATTGTATATATCCTTAGTGTTAACCTAACTAATTATGAAATATTTGGTTGCTGGTTCTAGATTATCCTAGGGTTGATTACTTTCTCTTGTGTTATAACCATTAACACTGAATCATAAACCATAATCAAATTATAAAAGTTGCAATCTCTCAAGTCACAACTTATCCAAAACCCTAATTACTTCTAAAGTTCTCTAATAAACTATCGGAAACCTATGCAAGATCTTTCTTCGCATAATTTCTTGATCTAATTCAATTCTTATCTCTATTAAATTACATAACTCTTATTAGTCCAATTTAATCGTTTTTCATTAAATTCACCCTTTCAGTTTATTAGCGAATTATGCAATCGCAAAATCAAATCACAACAAATCCAATAAACTCATAAACAATCAAAATTTCATTAATTCGAGAGTAAAACTCTAAAGGTGAGTTTAGAACATCCTCGACATTCCAGATTCTATCATCAATTATTGAATCCAATTCTATACAATGATAAAAATGAAAAAATAGGAAATACAACCAAAATAGAGGATGGGAGGCAACGACATTCGGAAACCTTCTAATTCGGGAAGTACATTAAGTCAGCTTCTTTTCCTCTTCTCTCTTCTCTCTTCTCTTCCTCAATCTCTTAAGGTGGCTAATGCAAAAGCTCTCTCTGCCTCTTTTTCTTGTTCTTTAAATAACCTCTTATGTTCTAAGCAGTCTTAGGATATTTTCGGGGTCCGAAAGGTTCAACAAACCCCTCAAAATTTGACATTTTTTAGTGTCTGCCTAAGCAAGTCACGACTGTGACCCTACAGGCCACGATTATAGGCCATTTCTTGGGCTTCTGTCACAACCATGATCATAGGCTAGCTCTGGTACTTCTGTCACTATCGTGGCCTATTATATTGTGGGCCATTATTTTGGCTTGAATGTCTCCTAAACTTCTCCATTCTTTGATGTTGACCCTGAAACACTAGCAAACACATCAAAGTACCTTAAAAATATAATATTTTAGCTCAAAGACTTGTACTAACCCATAAAACACTTAAAAACAATGATTTAAAAACCGAATTGAGCTGACCAGTTTGAACGGAATAAGTACGAGTCGGACTGGTTTCTGGTTCGATTTTTACTTTTAACCTCTTTGTATGAAAACTAGTTGGTTTATAAACTCGCCTTCGTCTTCTCCTAACACCAAGCACTTGGTCTGCTCGTGTATCTCGTAACACAAAACTTCTTCTTTACTTCTCTCTCTAACCCTGGACCCTTCCCTTAAAATGTTGTCTCAACTCCAACACATTATCACTTCCATAGATTCTTCAACACTCAAGAACCCTTCTTTTTAAATCTTTCTCCTTTAACTCTTTGCTTCCCAGTCCCAGAACTAACATTCTCTGCAACCCACAACTTTCATTTTTCTGTCCTTGTTATAGAAATCCTAAAACTCGAAACTTAACATGCAATGTTTACAGTTTTTTTCGAACTCGTTTATAAAGGGATTAGCTTCATCGCAAGGCAAAAAGTGGGTTTTGAGATTGCAGGCCTACAGTAACAAATCAATGAAGGTAGTGAACCAATATCGTGGAAATCACTTGTAAAAAGAATCTTTAGGTCGGCTTTGCCTTTGGAAGGATGTCATCCCCATACTCTACTTTGTGCATAGCTTTGACAACTTATTACCTTCTTTGTCACTATTATTCCTCGTCTGTGCTTCCCGACTTTTTGCTTGGAAGAAGTTATATTTGTTAATGGAGACATCTTAAGGGGGTAATGATGTAAAAACAAGCAAGAAGCTAACATTTATACTTGGTTTAAATCGTAGTTGCTAAAGGGTTAACTCATAAACTAAGCCAGTAGCTAGCTGATAGATGGCAGGTCTAATTAATGGAGTTGTCTTTTCTTCTGTAGTTAATGAACACTTCCAGTTTCGTATCTTCTGATTCTCTTTTATTTGACAGAAACAATACCTAATTTTCTTTGGAAACTTTCATTAATGAATTCTTTACCTTTTAAAAAAATTTAGGATATTTTACTAAACTTGTTTCCATCTTTTTTTTCTTCTTTCCATGCACATAAAGATAGAATCTATTGTTTTACCTGTAAATTTTGAGAACAATAAAAATCTATTTAATAAATTTTCAAATATGCTTTTGAAACAAAAACATTCGAAGAGAACTAGACTTTTAAATATGTACAATCTTGAGAATACGAGAGTTTCTATAATGTTTCCAGCAATTTGGCTAAGGTTGATGTTTTGTTTACCAATTCACTCTTTATTTGGTTTACGAGTGTAATTGTAGTTAAAATTTTAAACAACATTTATGATTATCCTGCATTTTTACTCTTAGTGTATCGAGTCTAAGAGAAGTAGAGAACAAAGATTATAGAAGATAAAGCTGAGAGAAGAAATAGCTAAGCCTTAAGATTTTAGTATTTTAGACAACAAAAATTAATAAAACATGGATGAATTTTGTTTCGCTCTCGCTTTTCAATTTGTAAATACTAGTGTATAGTATACTTGAAATAAATAGTAAAAAATGACAAACACACAAAAATCACAAAGCATACAATGCAATAATAAGACATAGCTTTAACTTTATGAAATAAATTTAACTTTAAACACAATCATTCAAGTTGTTCCAAATCATTAACATGTAAAATCCGTGTCTAGGAATGGATTAAACATACATATTAATCAAGACCTAAATATCAAGTTATTCACCCTTTTTAATTATACAAACACATCAATAATTCTTTGGTCATTCAAACTATTTAACGACTCCTAATATTTTTGATTTACTTTTTGTTGACATGGACCTAGTCTTTTACTTGGAGGCAAACATTGGTGATGAATGTCGATCCAGTTACTCGACTAAGTCATGTTTTTATTAAGCTGCTTGGTTAGAACATCATTATAGCCTTTTGACGTGAAGACATATATTTGTGATGCTTATCGATCCAGTTACTTGGCTACATCATGTTATCAATTGGTTACTAGCTCTATTCATAACCAGAAGGCCAGTGGAATAGTTATTTATTTCAAATTAACAAACAAACATTTATTATTACTATTAAATGCCTACTCTGTTGCTTTAGCTACTCATTTTCATGAAAAAATACTAGCAAAGCTACTTTGGTCAAAAGACCCAAAATTATGAATGAATGTGACAATTTAGAGGGTGACAAAATCCTAATTAACTTGCATATTTAGCCAAAGAACCCAAATCGTTAATTTTGTGAGCTAATGACTCTTCACAACCTAATAATAGACTATGCTCAAAATTAAATCAATTTTATTCCATCTAAGTCATTTACACATTCACACAATTCACAATATGCAACCTAAACAAATTGTCATACAATATGCAAAATTCACACTCAAAGCAAAACACACAACCCTTCCCACACTTGAATGTCACATTATCCTTAATGCGAGAAGGAGGCAAACAAACAAGCATGGAAAGAAGAAACATAAATTAAAATAAATAAAATAAAATGAAGACTAAATTTAAAAGAAAAGGGTTAAAAATAAAGTATCACGGTGATGGACGTGGGGATGGTGTCGGAGGTGGCACTTGGACATCTTGAGCTACGAAGTATCGATGAATACGACGTATATCTCAGCTCTGATGTCGTTGTGTTTAGGCCATCTCCTTCATCTTTCTAGAGTTCTCCACAAGTGTGTCTGTAATTACCTTAGTGTTAGTGGAGATTGTATCGAGCACTTTCTTCCAACCAAGCTCTTCTGTGTCTTCTTCCTCTTCGGACTCCTCGATAGTTGAGTTCTCTTTTGCCTGCTAAGGTGGTGCTATGCTAGAACTCGCCTGACTAGCCTTGATCTTCACATGAGTCTTTTGTTGATGCCCCGTAGTTCCATATTATAGGACTTAAAGATTTTAGCATGCTATAAATGATGGTGGTTTAGAAAATTAGGGAGGTAGACGGTTTGGCCACTATAATCCATTCGATAGTACTCAGTAATGACAAAAACCAAGTACCCCATACCCAAATTGTTGCTCCTTTTACGTAGAGTCTTAACAATAGCATTCAGCATATGTGTGGCAGTGCACACTGAGATGCTGTGATTCATGCACCACAAAGGAAAAGTTCTTTTGTTGAACACTTGTTGGTTTCTGATTTGTCAAAAACTATTTGACATATGAAGTTATGCAATAACAAGTGCTCATAGGTTCTTATGATGTTGTTGTGGGCATTTTTAACTTCAAATCACTCTAACCCAATGAGCTCATTCTAATAGCAAGAAGCACGAAAATCATCGTGCTGATCGATAATGGAAGAATCAGGGAACCTGCAAATATCACACATGATTTTAATGTTCAACTCATAATTTCATCCCTACAACCTAAACCACATTTCCTTAGGGTTACTAGGTTCATAATGAAGGGAAGTGAAGAATTCAAGAGTGAGCTCTTGGTAGACAAGATATTGGAAGTGTATGAACTTCACCCATTGAACTCTTTCCGCTAGATTCTCTACCCTACCTGGCAGTTCTAGCCTATCAAACGTATCAAAATCAAAATATTCTAGGACTACTATTTGTTTCATATTAAGGGATTTCCTCTATGTAGATTGGGAAGGGTGCTCCTAAATCCACCACCCTATTCCTTCACCCTCGGCCTAAGACTTGGTTTCGTCCCAATGATTGGTTGCATTTCACTAACTCCTTAATGCGTAGCATACTGACTTACAAGTAAGTGAAAGTTGGAATAAAGTGAAAATTTGGAATTTGGTTAGAGAGAAGTGAGAGTGTTTGGAGGTTTTAACTTAGAGAGATAAAGTAAAAATGAAAGTGAGTGAAAAAAATGAAGTAAGAAATGAATATATAGGTGAAGGAAGGGTAAAATGGTAAAAAAATGAGTTGAAATTTGTGTGTACAGTTATCTGCTGCTAGGCCACGATCGTGGCCTGCAATATTTTCACCAATTTCTATTTTTTTCTTCTTTTATCCTTCTACATATTCTCGGGATCACTTTGTAACTCTTTATAGCTCTTTCACGTCTCTTTTGCTTACTTCCTCTATCATCTAACTCATGTCGAAGTCTTATGCCTTCCCAACCTTATTTGGAAATGAAATAACCTAACTATAAAATTCAAACTATCTAAACGTCAAAGGAAATAACATGGAATTAACAATCTATAGGTTGCCTCCCAGGCAACACTTCTTTCAACATCAGTAGCTAGACCCTCTATCCTTGGAAACTCAGACGGGATCAATTATGAGCAGCTTGATTCCACCTTTTTCGTTCAACATCAGTTTTGTAGCCTGTAAGTAAGCTACAAATTGTAGAATAATCAAAAAGAACATATTGATAACATTATGAAAACCAATTAAGCTCCTTTTTTCGAGCAAACTGTTAACAAAACAGGGAATAACAAAACTCCTTGAATCCTCCATAGACTCTAGCAATTTTCCCGGTAAGAGGGTGAGTTATTCTCTTCTTGGTTCTTCCTCATTCGCCCTCATCTCCTCTTCTTCTTTAGCTTCTTGAACTGAGAATTCCATAGCTTCTTCAAACTTAATGTCTGCTGTCAATTGTTCTTCATCCTTTTATTCCTTAAAAGATTTGAACATATCATTTTTTTCTAAATGAGTCACCCTCCTCCGAATTCTTTAACATATCATTCATGTTGAATGTCACTTGGTCATCACTAATTTGAATGATGAGGTTCTCTTCGTAAACACCCACCCAAGTTTGTTCGATGTTCAAGCATAGTATTCCAAGATTTAAGGAATAATAGGGATGGTTGTCTTTCTTTTCTTTATCCTCTTTCTTCATCTCTTGGTCTTCTACAAGGTGGGGTTTAGCTTGATCTTCCACTGGTTCGTCTTGTTCTTGCCCATTTTTAAATGTGATAACCTGATATTGCTCTCGTTGATATAATTCCATATTGCTCAGAGAGTCTTCCACGCTTCTCTTTACAAAATTCATGGGAAAGTTGTCTTACTTGAATCTTTAGGATGTGAATAAAAGTGACATGATTTTCCGTTACTCAATCAAATTGCTCATCTAGTCTCTTCAATTCTCTTCCATGTGTGTTAGCTTATCCATGATTTTGTCTAATTTGGAATCCCATGAGCTAGACTCATCTTACTGGAATTAAAATAGGTCTTGATGTCCCATGTGAGTACTTGCATTTTTAGACCAATAGAAATTTAGGTAGTTATGCCACCCTGAAGTGTACGAGTTCACAAAATAATGATGATTTCCTTAACAAAATTAGGGCTCATTAAAATTCGTAAGAGTCCTTTGCTCCCTATAATATTCATCCTACATGGTCGTACTTTTTATCTTTTCTTAGTATTTAATTATTGAGATGCCCCATTGTTGTCCAGTGATATCCAAGTTGATTTTTTGCCTACTTTATGCCCTTTCTTTAAACACAAAAGAAGGTAAAAAAAGCCTTAGAATATAAGAATTCAACTAATCGCCTCCTCGGCGACGACGCCAAAAACTTGATCGGGTGCTTATTGTGTGTAAGTTTTAATATTATCCCTCAATAATCCGCAAGTGCATGGTTCGTTAGTGTAGTACCAAAAGTGTCAATCCCATGAGTAGGGAGTTAATTTAATCCTAAAATCTAAGGCCAAAAATAATAACAAAAATCCAACATGCAACAAAACTAAAAACAAGATTTCAATTCAATCAATCAAATTAAGAATCAAAGACAAATGTACTAATTATTAAGCAATTACAACACACACAAGAATCAACCGAAAGAAATTACCAATTGAGAGAAAGGGAATTTTACCTATCCTTAATGTTAACATAAATGATTATGAATTATGAGATTGTTGGTTCCAGACTATTCTAGGGTTAATTATTCTCTCTCAAGTTATAACCATTAACCTCAAATCATAAACCCTAATTAGATTGTGGAAGTTGCAATCTCTCAATTCATAACCTATCCAAAACTCTAATTAGTTTTGAAGTTCTCTAATAAACTATCAGCAACCTATGCAAGATCTCTCTTTGCACAATTTCTCGATTTGATTCAATTCTTATCTCTATTAAATTACCTAACTCTCATTTAATCATTTTTTCGTTTGATTCACTCTCTTAGGTCATTACCGAATTATGCAATCGTATAATCAAACCATAACAAATCCAATAAACACATAAACAATCAATTTTTTATTAATTCAAAAATAAAACTCCAAAGATGAGTTTAGAACATCCTCGACATTCCAGATTCTATCATCAACTATTCAATCCAATTCTATATAATGATAAGACTGAAAACAAATAAGAAATACAATTGAAATGGAGGATGGGAGGCAACGACATCAGGACACTTCCAAATCTGGGAAGTAAGTCGAGTCAGCTTCTTGTCCCATCTCTTTTCTTTCTTCTCTTCCTTAATCTCTCGATGAATTCTCTTTAGGGTTTCTCAATGTGGCTAATGCAAAAGCTCCCTCTGCCTCCTTTTCTTGTTCTTTAAACATCCTCTTGTGTTTTGAGTAGTCCTAGGGTTTTTCTAAGGTCTGAAAGGTTTGAAAAATAACTCAAAACTTGACGTTTTTGAGTGTCTGCGCGTTTGCTTGACGCAGGCCACGATTGTGGGCCATTTCCTGGGCTTCTATCACGATCTTGGCATGCAGGCCACGATTATGGACCATGTCTTGCGCTTCTGTCATAATCGTGGCCTGTAGGCCATGATCGTGGGCCAACTTTGGTGTTTCTATCATGATTGTGGCCTATTGTTTCGACCCGAATGTCTTTGAAACTTCTCCGTTTTTTGATGTTGACCTTGAAAAACATCAAGGTACCTCAAAAACATAATATTTAAGCTCAAAGACTTGTCCTAACCTATAAAATAATTAACAAACTAACACAATTCTAACATAAAATCATACTAAATGATTGAATTAATAGTTAAACACATATCAAACTATGTCCTAAAACATGATGCAATTTACATTTATCACACACGCTAAATGGATGCTCAACACATGGCCACTCGGGAGACGGACATATAGCACGTGCGTCATACATCGACCTATTTGGTGTGCTCATAGGTGCGTGTCTAGTGTGTGACAGATTAGGAGGCAAGTGTGAGGCATGTGTGTCTCGTCCCCATGCACAGTTGGCGTTACTGTGACGTTAACTGATGACACAGTTGACACAATATTGACGTCAACACACTACAGGACAAAAAAACTCAAAAATTTCAGAATTCCCATAAAGATGCCCTGGGATGTTTTGGGTCAGTTTTCGAGTTTAGGAAATTCATAAAGTGAGTTTTTCTATTTTTGTAGATTTATTACGTTGGTAAGTCTCACTCCAAGAAAAGGTATTAAAGTATTCTAAAGCTGATTTCGAATGAATTTTGATGCTTGTAACATCAAATAAGGGAGATACTTCAAGTTTTCATGTCTTATGTCTTATGTTCAGTGATAGGGATCGCATGATAGTCATTCAGAAAAGAATTAAGACATTCTACAACTGTTTTTTGGGTGATGCAACAAACTTGTCATAAGGGAGATACATGAGATTATCATGTCTCAAGTGGTTAGTTTAGTGTTTGGTAATGCACAATAGTCACTCTGATGAGATTTTTCTCTACGAAAGTCTTAAATAAAGTTTTCAAAGAATGTCTTCATCACGAGAATGTGATTATTAGACTTTACATTTGGTTTTTTGCATTTATTGCTAATTTTCACATATGGTATGCCCATAAAGAATGTTAGGATAATATAAAGATGTATCCTTTGTATTTGTGGACTTTTTAAGTGCCGATAAGATTATAGTCACCACAGGGGCCTTTTGAATCAGTATTTTGAATTGTTATGCTTGCATGTTAAGGGATGTCTCTAGTCTCATGGTTGGTTATTCTGCCCACAGGTGTTGGCCTTCATGAGATTTTGAGACATGCATAAAGGAATTAGATAAAGGAAAGGCGTTGCTTGAATGATCTATTTACCCACAGGTGGTAGTATTATGAGAGTTAATGGTGTGTACTCTAATCGCTTTTATGTGAAGGTCTAGTTGCATATATTATATATTCAGCCCACAGGTGTTTCATAATATATGTGACTTAATTCTTAATATAGATACTATTTAATGGCCTTAAGTATCATTGTTGTCTTGCATTTGTGCTGATCTTTATATTATCATTTTGTAGTCACCTTTTATGTTAACAATATTGATATCATCATTGAAACCCTATCCAATTTCAATACGAAGAAGTGGATAGAGGATGTATTGAATGCTATAGAGATGACTGAAATTGATATGGCCATTCGTATAGATAGCCCATCTCTACCTTCATCTATGAGCTCGAGAGCTCATAAAGTAGCTTATGCAGCGTGGGATCAATCTAACAAATTATGTTTGATGACCATTAAAAGATCCATACCTGATCATTTTCTTAGTGGACTTTCGGACACATACATAGCAAAGGAGTTACTTATTAATGTCTACTAAAGGTACACGATCTCACTTAATATTGAGATAAGTGCCTTGATGAAAGAATTATTCTTTATGAGGTATATAGGAGAAATGGGAGTGATAGAGTACATATAAAAAATCTTAACAGTAGACTGAAGATGTTGAATATTCCTCTTCCTAATGTCTTTATAATTCACCAGACTCTGAGTACACTCTCTCCAGAGTTTAGTAATCTGGTGATGACATATTATTTGTTGGATAAGGAATGGGGCTTCAATGATTTGATTGCCCATTATGTTGTTGAGGAGGCAAAACTCAAGCTTACTACTCCTACGGCCCTTGAAGCAACTAAAGAGAAGGCAAGGGTAAAGCTCGCTAAGATCAAAGGTAGAAAGTCTAAATCTTCTCCATACGCTAATGCTGGTTAATCTAGTTCTGGTAAAGGTCTTGTGGACATAAAGAATCCAGTAGTATAAGGCCCGGAAGGAAAGAATGAGACATTAGGTAACTCTTTAGTTTATCAACTTATAAATATAACTTATGACAGTCCCATTAAGCTCTTAGCGATTAGATAATGGATTATCTGATCATGGTGCTTCCATATTGCAGGGGTTCATATCTAGGATATGGTCAAATAACGAAAAGCAGAAACTGATGGTTGATAGCTATGAAGAAATGGATGTAATATATAGAGGGGATGTATATACTGAATCTTGTTGCAAGGTTCATTTTGGTTTTACACAACACATTTTATATGTGATCTTTGTATCAATTTTGGATAAAGAAAGTTAACGTTTTGTAATTAATGCTTATGTTATACAGTTGTTGTTTAATGCAAAACATAATGGTACATCTTTCTTTTCATATGGTTTGTATATAATGTTTCTTACCCCGATTTTGATGTAGTGCTTCTTCATATCTTGCCAAACAAGTCAAGAAAGATGGCCTTGATAAAAACTTGATCATACATGTTGTGAAATAAAAGTTAAGCCACATTTCCAGAGCTAAGGTTGAGAGATTAATTAAAGAAAGCATTCTCTAAATTTTAAATTATAATGATCTAAAAACAAGTGTTAACTGTCGCAGGGGTAAGTTGACTGAAATAAGAATAAAGAGGCCAACTCATGTTTTTGGCTTGTTAAGTCTGATACATACGGATATCAGAAGACCTTATAAAGTTACATTGTTCAATTCTAAATGTATTCTGACATTTGTCAATGATTATTCCCATTATAATTTATGTATTCTTGCTTAAAGACTAAAGGTTGAGAACCAATTAGGAAAATCCATCCAGAATGTCAGATCTGACCGTGGAGGAGAGCATTATGGAAAACATGGTGTTTCAGGACAAGAAAAAGTATGTTTGACAGATATAAGGAATCAGTTGGAGTAGTGACTCAAGTTCACTCTGCCCGATAGTCCTAAGCAAAATGGTGTGTTACAGAAAGGTGTAACCTTAAAGGTCATGAAGAAGTTGATGCAGAACATGACTAATCTACCAAATTATCTAGCAAGGTAGAAATCCAGTGTAGCACCTACTCTCGCAAGACATGTACCTGACATCATGAGTGATATCCGAGTTTGAGCCTATGAGGGTGGCATGCTACACACACTCAGTTAGTAAAATTTCATTACAAAATCTTTTTCTTTTCTTTTAAAAACAATGCACACTTTTGCGAAAAATCAATAATCAATTCAGGCCCGTTTCAATCATAAACTTTTTCAATCACTTTTACAATAATTGCACTCAAAATCAATTTCATTTACAACCCTTTCCATTTTAGAAAGTTATTACAAAATAGATTTGATCAACAAACATGATACAAAAATATCAAAATACATTCTTTCATACAAAAATTAATGAAAATAAATAAGTAGACGCGAACTAATCCCGACCTTTATCTTTCACTTGCATGCAGTAGGTATACTCCCGTTTACCTAACGGGGTATTCTTCTAAGCCTTGAAAAATATTTGCAAATTTTGGGTGAGTTTTGCGAAATCAATGACGTAACCATCATCGATGGTTCACTCAATTCATGCAGCACATCATTTCACATAACACATTTTCACATTTTCACTTAAGCATAAGCAATTTTGCATTTCAATTGATCAAACACACTTAAACAAATGCATATGGAATGCTCATAAGACTCTTTTTCAATTGTTACGTTATTATGACTGAGTGCCTAAACTGTCCCGTATTCATTTTGGATACCGAGCTCATTGATAAACTGTCCTGTATCTATTTTAGATACTGGGCTCATTGATAACTGTCCCTTATTCAATGGGAATACATGGCTTATTTTACATAGTGAGCCTTAGGCTTTTAATTACTTTTTGAGCTCGAGGCTCTTTTCATACTTTGAACTTTAAGCTCTAAATGGTGGCTACTCAGGTCACAACTACCATTATCTGATTGTGCATTCATGTATTGAATGCATCTAAAACAATCAATCACATTATGAAGAACATAATTTGTCACATTCATATACAAGTAACACTTCAATGTTACATATACATATCACAATCATCAGACCTTCTGTCTGGAATCAACATAATCAATCACATTCATATTCTCATTCGCAAGTTGCTCCCGAGTTGAGAGAAGTCGTCTAGGTTACTCACAAGTTGCTCCTGAATCTAATTCCAGGAATTTTCCGGCAATGTCTGGAGGTTGACGTTCCAGTTGCTCCTCTATATCAAATAACATACACATATATCACAATTTGTACAATCATAAGTGTTTAATAATGCACAGTATGAAATGAAATATATACAATGCATGTTCATGAAAATCCTGGGTATCTTTTCATCAATTTTATCACAAATTCATTCTCATATAAAAACTCATCTAAGTATAATTTATACTTAGGTTTATGTCTCACTAAAACTATTAAAATCACAATTCATTTCTCATTGACTTATTTTCAGAATTTTCTTAGACACATTTTCGGGTCTACTGTTCACGTTCAATCAGAAGGTGAAATTGATGTAAGTTGGTCATACTCTCTTCTAGAAAAGTGTTCCCTTATGTCTTAAGTTTCCATTGACACAAAAATCACTCAATTTAGTTTAGTAATTTGGAAGATATGCCTCAAACATTTTCGGATTGCTCTTATCCCAAACAGTATACTATACACAACTTCCTTCCAGAAATTAAACATCTTAGAGACTGAATCATAGTTCAACTTCTTTAGATAATTTGTATGCCTATATCTCTAGTTTACTCCAAATTAAAAATAATCTCATTTATAATCCTATAGATCCAAATATAATCAAAATACTGAAGTGTGTTTAGTAAGATATTCCTATTCACACTGTTCCAACAGATTCTCACACTTTCATTTTATCAATCTTTCTCAAATAAATTAATAATGATAAACTTTTTTTGAAGATATAATAATGTGTTAGGAATATATTGGTTCAAGAATAAAGCCATTTGGATGTCTAGATAAGAAGTTATAGTCAAAAGAAGCAAGATGGTTCAACTTGCACAATGCTCTCAGGTATACAACAAGTCAGAACCACTGTTGGAGAGCACAGTGACTTGATTTGACAAATAAACATGATTCTTTCAATTAACTCATGGGCGTAAGAGAGGAAAGTCACAGGGGTGTAGGAGTCATGGGCGTGAGAGGAACATGAGTGTGCAAGAGTCATGGGTGTAACAGATAAAGACAAAAATTCGGTGAGAGCACAAGTCAAACCCGTCCCACGTTTATCACTCAATCCCTCTCAATTCACATATGGATATTATTTTTAGTGAAAAGGTATAGTAATGTCTTACAAGTCCAATGGTTCAAGTGTCATGTCATTTGGAGGTCGGACGAGGAAGATATAGCTAAAAATCCGTTGGATGTTCACCACCCCTGAAAACTTCAAAGTCGCTATCGTGCATTTGCAATATAGCGACCTTCTCCTAGGAATTACCAAAGTTACCGTCGTGCTTATGGACGACGGTGCAAATCCAATATCCTTAAAAAGATGCATTTCCACTATACCTCAAGGTCACCATTGTGCTTATGCACAACGGTACATTTCGCCTAAATCCTCAAAAGTCACCGTTGTGCTTATTCATGACGGTGCAATTCCACTTCTTCTTCTCCACCGAAATCTCAACTTATAAACTCCATAACTTTTGATCCAAATATCTAAAATTTGCAAACATTATATCAATAGAAAGCTAAAAGGGAGATCTACAACTTTTAGGAAGACAATTTTGTCCAAATCTATCTAGATCAATACAGTTTATTCATGGAAGTTTCAGATCAAAATTTTACCTCTCCTTTCTCTTTTCTTGGATTCATTTACAGTCAGCTTCCCTAACATCTTTCTTCACTAAATTCAACACTCAAATTTTCATTTCCAGTTTTTCCACTTCATTTTCATTCAACTAATTCACCATAAATTCATACTACGCTTACATATGCAAGTTTAATCAAATTCTCAAAATCATTAAAAAAAACAAATATTAGTAGTTGAACTCTTCGTGTTATGTATTTTCAACTTTTATACATATTTTCTATTTTCTCTTCAACTTTCATTTATACACTCATTCCCATCTCAGACCATCATTTTACAACTACTTTTCAGCTCAAAAAAATCATTTTCTTGATCATCTCTGAGGGACTCACCTAATCACGTACACACACACACACATACACACACATATATATACATGCACAGTGAATAGAAAACAGAGCATATCATCATATCACCTTTTTATACTATAGTTTTCTACACTAATCCCATACACCATTTCATTTCTGTTTCAAACTTTAAAAATCATTTCTAAAACAGCTGATCACTAATAATCCATCAAATACTAAATAACACTATATCGATAGTTTCACATCCTATTTACACAGTGTTCATGAATATACACGTAAATGCCATGTTCACGGAACTGACGGTAAATTCATCAAGTTTATTTCATAAATTCACAACTCTAAAGGATTTACTCAATACTTAATTGTTAAAAACTCCAAGATCTGCAACTATTCTAAAACCCCAAATTCCATGTAAAATCACTTACACCACTGAATAAATTGACCAACTTCGGTTTTTCTTAAGGTAGATGAACCAAATAGCAGTGTGGAAGTTGTGTGGGATAAGGAAGAGCAAAGAAATCTCTCGGAAAGTGTTTGATGAAAAACTCTGTGTATTGAAAGGAAACTTGAAGAAGGTGGCTACCAAGAAAGTAGCTTAGACATATAACTTAGCCTTTTTAACTCTCATAGAACAATAACTTACTCTCTAGCAATTTATAAAAACATCTTAACTAAGTCAGTAACACTTGTCCCTTTTCTAATGTCTAAGCTCTAACTAAGTCCCTTTTGAACTAACTTCTTTAACTCTTATCTTTACAATCCAATTATCTCCAATATTCTTTTGATTCCTTTTTCTTATTTTCCCATAAAATTCATAATTTCTGAAATTATTCCTAAATTCACCAAAATTAAAAAATACCAATTCTACTAACCAATAAAATTTCAATATAATAAATTTCAAAAATCTCAAAAATTATACAACTCAATCCAGTTATGCCCGAAATTATCCATGAATGCATGTATAATTTTTTTAATGTTCAAAATTTCACTATTCATGTGTATGTGTATGACATTTTATGCATGAGCGTGAAAAATACATTTCTAATCTCTCATTATCATTTTCTCAATTACCGAAATCTAGGGCTCTAACCCTTAGTGTGGGAACAGGATGTTACATCCAGCCTTATACATATTCGTGTATAGGGCTGCCCTATTGAGATAATATAATTCTTATAAAGACAAATTGTATGCTCGTTCTGCTCATTGCTATTTAGTAGAATATCTCGACCCCTCATAAAGCTTCAGATTTTCCTGTAGAGAAAGGGGGGATTAAAATAGTGGAATCACAAATAGCTAAGTTTCTGAAATACGATGTCTACAATGATGGTGGGCATTCCTTTAGATGATAGCAGGACATATACTATAGTTGTAATGTACCCGCCACTCATATAGTTAGATCTGGTAGATCTAGGGGTTAGTATCGTGTTTGTACAGGAACAAAAACAGGAACCCATGCCTGTGTACACAGAGGTTCTAGGGGTTAGTACCGTGTTTGTACAGAAACAAAAACAGGAACCCATACCTGTGTACACGAGTTTCCTAATGTATAATAACCAATGCAGTTGCAAAGATCCACTAGATTGAGATGACCTGTTATTCCATATGATTACATAGTCTATTTGGTGAATAGGACTATGATGTTAGACATGTTGCGGATTCAGTTACTTATACATAAGTTGTTTCTGGACCAAATATGGATTTATGGCGTGAAGCGATGAAGGACAAGATGCTATCCATAAAGCATTATAAGGTTTAGGAGCTAGTTGATTTGTAGTGGAATTGCAAACTCGTCAGCTATAAATGAGTTTAAAGACCTAAAGGATTTCATGATAAAGTTCAGCGATTTATGGGCTTGCTTAATTACCAGATGATTCACTTAGAGAGAAAGGTTTGACTTTAAAGTTACCTTCTCTCTCATATCTTCAAAGGATACATTTTGAGTGATTATGACAATTGTAGCTCATGATGATATAGAGTTATATTAGATGGTTGTCAAAATCGCTTTCCTAAATAAAGACCTTCATAAAGAGGTTTATATGATACAACCTGAAAGATTTCAAGATCTGGATAGAACTGACAAGGTTTGTATGTTAAACAAATAAATATATGGTTTACATCAAACTTACTTAAAGTAGTACCTTATATTTGATGAGGTTTTGACCTCATTTTGCTTCGTGGAAAATAAAGATGAAAGATTCTTATACTATAAGGTAAGAGGGAGCAAAGTTATCTTCCTATTATTATATATGAAGCATATACTACTTGTGTCGAATGTCTTGACCATGTTGAATAAGGTTAAGCAATTTTTGGCCAAGCATTAGGCATTAACGATCTTAGAGTAGCATCTTCTGTCCTAGGTATGCAGATTCACCGGGACAAATCTCAACACTCATTAGGCCTCTCACAGAGTGCATACATTGAGATAGTGTTACAAAGATTTAATATGGTTGACAGTATTATAGCACCAATAACTCATTGTGAGAAAGTACCTTTGGCACAATGTCCAAAGAATAAAGTAACGAGAGAGGCTATGAGGAATATTCCATATTCTAGTGAGGTTAGTAACCTAACATATGTCCAGGTGTACACTAGGTCGGACATTGCATTCATTGTAGGAGTATTGGGTCGACATCTAATTAACCCAAGCATAGAACACTAGAATGTAGTTGAGTGTTGAGATACTTAAACGAAACCAAGGATTATATGTTGACATTTTAAAAAGTCAAAGGTCTAAACCTCGTAGGGAATCCAAATTCAAAATTTAAGCTATATGTTCGAATAATAAAAAGTTCACTTCAGGTTACATTTTTATTTTCGCAGATGGCACAATGTCATGGAAGAGTGTTAAGGAGACACTAGTAATTTCCTTAACTAAGCATGTAGAGTACATGCCATTGGGGTTGCTTCGTAGGCAGTTTGACTCAGAAACTTGATTTTTGAGTTATCTGTGGCTAATTCAATAGCTAGGTCCATTCGATCGTATTGAGATAATCTTGTTATTGTGTTGTTTAATAATAACAATGTAGATATCACATGGTCTAAGCATTTGGAGGTCAAATATTTGACCATAAAGGATTTGATATGAAAAGGTAACATCAAGATTTGGAGCATTTAAGGACTAAGGAAATGTTAGCTAATCCTCTAACTAAAGGACTTCGCCCATTTATATTTGGCAGATAAGTAAACAGTATGGGTTTATTAAAGTCTTTAGACTCTGTTAGTTAGGGATCGTTGTGTTTACTCCTTAAAAGATTATATTTGTGACGTATTATGACAATATGGTAGTTCATCAATAAAGATGATCATCGTTTATCCTCAGTACTATGTGTTATCATATATAGTAATAATACATGTAAAAGTCTTAAGATTCATGTTGATCTTAAGTATGTTAAAGGTCACTGAGCATATATACACATTGACCCTGAGCCTATGTCAATAAGACACATATAGTTTAATTTGTATATGTATGTGTTTTAACATAACATAGGAGGATATAAGTTTTTAATCTCATAAAGGTTCTCTGATGTAGTTTAACATTCATTTAGAGAACATAAAGGTTTTTTTTAGTGTTATTTCTTTACTACAGTTTAGCATATGCAGTTTAGCTTAAAGTATAGAGAAATCAATACCTACAAATGACGATGATATATATTAGATCATATAGGTATCATCTTAGTTTGCCATACTTTATTTTTCCATTCATGAAAGTAAGGTATTAAATATACGTGATTGTATTGGATCTATGTCACACATGACACATGCATTTGACACTTTCAGGTATCGAAAGTCTTACAGGACATAATGATGAATTTTCTTTATCTTTGGATCAAATGTTTTGTTTTTAAACCTAGTTGACTAATACAGTAGCGTAGCTTAACCAAGTTTTTATACTGTTTTAAAACTTGAGTCAACACTGTAATTAAGTATTATCTACGGGGGAGAATGTTGGATATTTTAGACATTTCCCATTAAGTTGGACAACATTTAATTGTAATTTTAGTTTTTTTACATAACTTATCGATTAAGTTACATAATTTGATTCGGATAAAGGTAATAAAGTAACCCAACAAATTATTTAGATTAATGGGCCGAAGCCCAGAAGGGAAATGCACCCCAATCAGTATGAACTAGACTCATATCGGCTATCTGATGGGGAAGCCCAATATAGAAGCTATATAAAAAAGTTAAGGTTTCTTGCAGTTTCTCATGTCATACGTAAGCATAAGGATTCTCTGTTCCGTTAAGAGAGCTTACGTTTTGAGAAAAATGTAGAAAGACTTTAACGCGTCCCAGTAAGCAGTTCCTGTGAAGGCGGCAGTCGATTCACGGTCATTTCGTCTTCGAAAAGCTCATTAAAAATTATAGAACTGAAATCATATATTTTCCTTATTTCTTCTTTTATTTTCCTTTTGTGTTCAATTAGAGATACTTAGTAAGATCTCTTTACGTATTACATACCCGTGGTTTCATCTGGCACCACTGATAACCGATGCTTCAATAATTGCTCTTCCAATTACCTTATTTCCAAATAAAGGGTTTTCGATTGCATACTCCACTCACCATGCAGTTCTTGATGGCACAAGCATAACCATGTTCTTCAGAGCCTGGAGTTGTACATGCAAGCACTTCAATGAAGACGAAAATTCAACTCAGTTCCAGTTACCTTCAAAGCTGGTTCCATCATTCGACCGCACATGTTTTAAGGACCCAAGTGGACTAGAAGCTCTTTTTATGGACCAATGGGCAGCCATGACTTGGTCGGCGTGAAGCTTGAAGTTGATGTCCAACTTGTGTACTATGCCCAACATTGTTAGATCAACATTTCAACTGAGCCGGGAAGACATAAACAAGCTGAAAGAAAGGGTAAAATCTCAAGTGAGCAACCAGATTTATTTGTCCTCTTTCGTTGTCACGTAGGCGTATGGATTGGTCTGTATGGTGAAAGCACGAGGAGGAGACGACGACAGAAAGGTTCATTTCCTGTTTGTAGTTGACTACAGGAGTCGTCTAGACCCTCCTGTTCCGAGCAATTACTACGGGAACTGTGTTCTCCCTTGTAAAGATATGGCTTGAGCAAGAGATTTTATGGAGGACAAGGGGTTGCAGTAATTGGAGAGAAAATCAGTGGCGTCATAAAGGGATTGGAGAAGAGAGTGTTTGAAGGAGCAGAGAACATGATACCATCAATGAAAATTTCAGAACAAGGAATTCAACAAATTGGGGTGGCTGGATCGCCTCGTTTTGAAGTTTATGAGCTTGATTTTGGGTGGGGAAGACCAAAGAAGGTGGAAGTTATATCGATAGACAGGACTGGAGCTATTTCTTTGAATCAAAGTAGAGATGAAAAGGGAAGGGCCAAGACATGAAATGGAAACCTTTGATTATCTGTTTGTTGATATTTAAATAATGAAAGAAACAGATGATTGTCTTGATAAAACTTAAAGAAGATACAATAATGTAATCGTATCGTATCCATGTCTAAGTGAAACAATAATTAACAAAAAGATAAAGCAAGAAATCCATGAGTCGATTAACTATAGAATGTCATGCAAAAAGAGTAAATAAGAAATAATTATCTAATCAAATCCCTCTCCTAATGAATTTCATGCATTATCTTTTTGTTAATTAACCTAAATAATTGTTACAGGGAAAAACTTGTACAAAAGTCGAATTCATTAATGAATTTCAATATTACAAGTTATCTTTGTAACATCCACATATTTCCATCTAATGTTCAACGTCATTGAGTTACTTTTTTAAAAATTAAATCTCATTAATGATGAAATAATCCAGGACTAATAATCAAGTACTAATTCCATTGAGTTATATGTTAAAAGATGTATATTTGTTTTCATTTATATTTTTAGCTTTTAGATTTTGTATTCAATTAATAATTTTTTTTCAAATTTTTAAAATTTATAAAAACTAAAAAAATATAGTTTTTGCTTTCTATTTATTTTTTTTGCATAATTTGATTTACTATCAACTAAATATCATCATCATCATCATCATTACACTCAGTTCGAAGTCCCGTAATAAAGTGGGGTATAAGCAGGTTTTATAGTACGTAGCCTTACCCTGCATAGTAGAGAGGCTGTTTCCGGTAGACTCACATGCAGAGATGTGACAGGAAAATAATGATGCAAGTTAACAAAAGAAATAAGTAAAAACTGACATGCAGAATATTTAAGTAAAATACATGAATAAATAATAAATATAAATAAAATATAAAATATATTTTAAAACTAATACATAATAAATTATACCATCTCTTTATTTGTAGAAAAGAACTAATAATCAGATGATAAGAGAGTAATAAAACATCAAAGAACTATAGAAAATAGATCAGCTTAATCAAATCCTAAGAGCACGAAACAATCAATCAAACAAAGAAGAAAACTCAACAAAACTTACAAGACACAAAAGTAAAAGAGACTAATTAATTAAAAACCATATTAAAAAATTATGACTAATTTTATTTAATTTAATAATCTATTTATTTTTTAATTTAATTAAATATAATTTATTTAGTAATTATTAATAAATATAATTAAATTTAAAATATCATCAAATATATAAATTTCAAATAAAATTAATAATTAAAATATATTCAAATAAAATTTAACTTTTCA
>JAOQMP010000005.1:26625433-26644968 GCA_027563575.1 Erythroxylum pedicellare
CAAAAAGCACAAAAATCATCATATTGATCGATAATGGAAGACTCAGGGAACCCCCAAATATCATATATGATTTCAATGTTCAACTTATAATTTCATCCCTGTAACCTAAACCACATTTCTTTATGGTTACTAGGTTCATAATAAAGGAAGTGAAGAATTCGAGAGTGAGCTCCTAGTAGACATGATATTGGAAGTGTATTAACTTCACCAACTGAATTTTTTCTGCTAGGTTCTTAACCCTATCTTATAGTTCTAGCCTATCAAGCATATCAAAATTAAAATATTTCGGGACTACTATTTGTTAACATTAAGGGATTGGAAACGAATGCCTTCCTCCTCTGTATAAATTGGGAAGAGTGCTTCGAAGTTTGTTGCTCTATTCCTTTGCCCTCGGCCCAAGACTTGGTTTCATCCCAATGATTGACTGCACTTTGCTTACTGCTTAATATGCAACATACTATCTTACAAGTAGGTGAAGTTGGAATAAAGTGGAAGTTTGGAGAGAGAAGTGAGAGTGTTTGGAGGTTCTAACTTAGAGAGATAAAAGTCAAAATGAAAGTGAGTGAAAAAATTAAGTAAGAAACGAATATATAGGTGAATGAAGGGAAAAATGGTAAAAAAATAAGCTAAAATTCGCATGTACAGTTTTACCCTGTCATAGGTAATGATTTTCACCAATTTTTGATTTTTTCTTCTTTTATCCTTATACACTTTCCTGAGATCACTTCTTAACTCTTTATAGCTCTTTCAACTATCTTTTGCCTACTTCCTCGATCATCTAATTCATGTCAAAGTCCTATGCCTTCTCAACTTTATTTAAAAACAAAATAACCTAACTACGGAATTCAAACTATCTAAAAATCAAAGGAAATAATATGGAATTAACAATCCATAGGTTGCCTCCCATACAACGCTTCTTTTAACATCAGTAGCTTAACACTTTTCTTATACTCAAGGTAGTTCAAATGAATAGTGCAATGGTAGTGCAGTCATCGATCTTACCATTTACACAAGAGCTACCATGCCCTAGGTTCCACCTTTCTTATGCTTCACCTTCCTTCGCTTTCTCCTCCGCAATCGTTTCTTTCTAAACACATTCCCAAGGTCCTCAATATCTTCCTATTGTCCTCGAGGTTCAGTTTCTTTTACGTTAGCTAGAAGCAAGGGAAAATTGTTGCCATTCTTTGAACATAGTGAAGGTTATATGATGCTTTCCAACCTCAGAGTTAGTTCACCCCCATCAACACTAATTATTGAGTAAGCAGTAGTAAAAAATGGTCGTCTAAGGACCATAGGAGTTTCCATATCTTCTCTAATATCTAATACAAAGAAGTATGCGAGGAAGGTAAAAATATCGATATGTACTTAGACATCTTTAATAATCCCCTTCGATCAATGAACTATTTTGTCCACCATATTCACTAGCATCTTTGTGGGTTCTAACTCTTCTAACCCTAATTTTTGACTAAAGGTATAGGGCATCATATTGATACTCGCTCCCAAATCTGGTTATGCCTTGTCTATTTTGACTCTATTGATACTATAAGGAATGTAAAAATCCTCTAGATCCTCTTTCTTCTGTCCTATATTAGGGTTTTCTTCCGCTATGTGCTCCTTAACCTTCTTCTTGATTGACTCCTTTAGTGTAAGCCTCATTTGTAGATGTTCTGTTATGTCCCCAACTTTGTTTAATTCAACCTCCTTGGAATTCCTTGTCATCTTACTTGAAATTGACTTCTGTTGTTTCCCCCTCCTCGTCCATATTGAGATCCCATATAAATAACTTGCTCAGGATCAGTATCCTTCATCAAGAAGTAGTCCACCGTATCATGGTCCATCTGTCCACAGAGTTCACACTTTAGTTGCACAATTTTTATCAAAGCTGAGGACGAAGCCTTCATTTTGTTGAGCTGTCGAGTTAAGTTGTCAATTTTCTCTTGCTTCTCTGTTATTTGATCAACAAATACAATTCCTTTTTGTTTTCGATAGGTAGTGGGTTGTCTACTCTGCTCATTCATATATAGGCAACTATTACTTGCCATCTCCTCTATCAACTCTTCTACTTCATCAACCATCTTTCTTTTCAGTGATCCTCCTGAAACTGCGTAAATAGTGCTTCTTGTATATGGGGTTACTTCATTATAGAATGTTTGCAAAAAGAATTCTTTAGGTAAGTTATAGTGTGGGCATTTTTGTTGCAAATCCTTGTATTTTTCCCACGCTTTATAGATCGATTCCCTATCACTTTGCTGGAAGTTGGTAATCTCCTCGATAATCTTTGTGATCTTAGTAAGGGGAAAATACTTGTCTAAAATGCACGACCAATTGATCCCATATTATGACATTAGCTGGGTTGAGAGAATGGTACCAGGCCTTTGCTCTATCTCTTAGGGTAAAAGGGAAATGCTTAATTCTTACTGCATCCTCCGACATCTGATGGTACCAAAAGGTATAAAAAATTTCAAGGAAATTTACTACATATGCATTGGGATCTTCATTCGTTAGTCCATAGAATTGCACATTCTGTTAAAGCATGTTTAGGAGGGCCAGGTAAATTTTAAAAAAGGCTACTTATACGGGTGGCCTAGCTACTCCTTTATTAGCCACATTGAACCCTAGTCTCATGAAATCCATAAGGGTTATTTGTTGACGTCCTTGGTTCGCTCTATAGTCCAAATCTTGCTAAAATTTCTCGACCATTGTTGCTTTTGAAGTGATATCTAACTTTAAGGATTTATCTGCCCGAATTAAACTTCTCGTGACTTTTATGTTCATGCAAGAGCACGAATTCAGAAATAGAAAGAAAGAACTAAACTAAAAACTAACTAAAACGCCTTAAACAAAAGAACTAAACTAATTGCCTCCTTAGCAATGATGACAAAAACTTGCTCGTGTGTTTGTTATGTGTAAGTTTTAATATTAACCCTCGATAATCAGCAAGTGCACGGTTCGTTAGCCTAATACCCAAGGTGTTGATCACACAAGGAGGGAGTTAATCTAATCTTAAAATCTAAGGCCATAAACAATAACAAAAATCCAATATGCAATAAAACTAAAAATGAGAATTCAATTCAATCAATCAAATTAAGAATAAAAATGAATATAATAATTGTAAAGCAATTGCAACACACCCAAGAATCAATCGAAAGATTTTACTAATTAAGATAAAGGGAAAGTTACCTCTCCTTAATTCTAACCTGATTGATTATGAATTATCAGATCATTGGTTCTAGACTATCCTAGGGTTGATTACTCTCTCGAATTATAACCAATAACCCTAAATCTTAAACCCTAACCAGATTATAAAGGTTGCAATCTCTCAATTTACAACCTATCCAATTCCCTAATTAGTTATAAAGTTCTCTAATAAACTATCAGAAACTTATACAAGATCTCTCTTTGCACAATTTCTCGACTTGATTCAATTCTTGTTCTATTAAATCACTCAACTCTCATTAGTCCAATTAATCATTTTCATTCAATTCAACCTCTCAGTTTATTACCGAATTATGAAATTGTATAATCAAACTAAAACAAACCCAATAAACATATAAATAATTAGATTTTCATTAATTCAAGAATAAAACGCTGAAGGTGAGTCTAGAACATCCTCAACATTTAAGATTCTATCATCAACTATTCAATCCAACTCTATACAATGATAAAACTGAAAATAAATAGGAAATACAATTGAAATAGACGAAGGGAGGCAACAACATCGGAAAACCTCTTAATCCGGGAAATCATCGAGTCAGCTTTTTCTCCTCTTATCTCTTCCTTCTTCTCTTCCTCAATCTCTCAATGAATTCTCTAGGATTTCTCAAGGTGGCTGATGCAAAAATGTCCTCTACCTCTTTTTCTTGTTATTTAAATATCTTTTTTGTGTTCTGAGCAGCCTTAGGGTTTTTTTGGGGTCTGAAAGGTCTGAAAAATCCCTCGAAACTTGACATTTTTTAATGTCTGCATATCTGCTCGATGTAGGCCATGATTGTGGCCCTGCATGCCATGATCATAGGCTATGTCCTGGGTAGGCCATGATTATGGGCCAACTCTAGTGCTTCTGTCAAGATCGTGGCCTATTGTGCCACAATCATAGGCCATTGATTCAGCCTAAATGTCTTTGAAACTTCTTTGTTCTTCGATGTTGACCTTGAAATACTAGCAAACACATCAAGGTACCTCAAAAACATAATAATTAAGATCAAAGACTTGTACTAACCTATAAAACACTTAAAGCATACATAATTAACAAACTAACACAATTTCAACCTAAACACATACTAAATGATTGAATTTTCAGTTAAATACATATCAAACTAAGCCCTAAAACACAATGCAATTTACACTTATCATTCTCTATGAGCAATATGTCTTTATAACTCCCACTGAAGAGGATAACATTACTCCTACTAACCTTCTTACAGACATGATAAATTCATAATCATCTCCCAAACAAACTCTTTGAATTCATTATGAAAATGAATGTTTCATCATCTCATAACCTTTCAATTATACATAAAATGTATCAATAAAGGAAATAGCTCCAATTTGATGTACTGTCATGAGATTTGAACTTTTCAAATTTCATCTTACTCCCACTACTTATCCCGAGAACCATTCTCCTATAAGTATATTGAAACAAAAAATTTGTTCAATAGGTCTGTAAGATTATATCCAACCTTTTGAATATCTCATAACCTTTTATTATCCAATTTTGTTTTAAACTTAATGGATAATATATGCTTTAACTAAGCCTTACATCTTTGAATCATTAAATTTCACTCTTTCAAAGACTTAGCATTTCATATTTAATATGAAATCTTGCTAATTGGTTTAATTGGAGCTATTGAAGGTAAGTCATTATTCTAGGCATTGTTATAGAAGAAATATTATTGCATCATACAATATCTTATATTGTATTTTCTTCCTTACATAAATTCATACTTTTATGAATTTAGTTATGAAGGTATTCACTAGAGAATCTTATTCCCTATAGATAACCAAAAATCTAAAACTCACCAACAACGATTTCATCGAAGTGTTTCAGCATTCTCAATGCTCAATTTCTACTTATATTTAAACAATTTAAACTTTTCAAAATGTTAAATTGTCATTTCATTTAATACTTATGATTATATCTCATAAAGTCATTAGTAATATAATGAAATACAAGTATTATCCTATATGAATTGTTATTCCATCAAATACATCATATGTATAAATTTAACAATTTAATACCATCATCATCCTTTCACCAAAGGTTTATTTGGTTGTTTTTCAACTAGACAAGTTTCACAAGTTTCATATGATTCATAATCATAAGGATACACATATCCTTGTATATAACTTTATGATTCTCGTTATGTTGTTTTAACTAGCATGACATTAAAGGATAAACTTGGTTACCTAATTTTGTGATCTTGCCATTTATATTAAGTATAAGTCTCATTTGATCCATCACATATAAACTATTTGTATAAAATTGGATAAACTACTTTTACTTAACAATATATTTCTAATCATGCTTTGAACATTATAATAATGTTAAATCAAAATTCGATATCAAATACTCATAATCATGAATTAGAAATACATATGATCTATATATCATATCAAGTATAGGCAAGATAATTTATTTAATCATTTTTCTTCTTATGACAACTATTATCATACTATAGCAAAGCCTTTAATTGATGTCCATGTTTATACTTATAGTAGGCTAAATTAAGTAGAGCAATTCCAATAAGGTACTATACCTTTTATCTTTACTCTATGTAACCTTTTGCATCTTGCTATCATGATGTTAATGCATATCTTACATGTCGTCAAAATTTATGAGACATTAATCAAGTCAATATGTCAATACATTTTTTCATCTATATGATTTTGACATATATCTTAAAACTTTAATTTCAAATCCTCAACAAAGATTAATAGAAAAATAAAATAATGTATATACAATTTTTTTATCTAACTTTTAATAACTCTTCATAAGTGTAAGAAAGCAAGCAATCAATTATATGCCATGACAATCAAATGAGATTTGGACTTCAATCATATATTTGGTTACTCCTACTATTTTATTGGAAATAATAGCCCTCGCTACTATTCGGAAAGATTACTCTAATCTTTTTAGTGGGCTAGGATCCCATTCAAGTATAGTTGATCTTGAGTTTGCTCAACAAACCAACTAAACTTAAATTACGTAGATAACAACTTTATCAATCACATCTCATGTGACTCCTAGATCTGTTAGGCGACAACTCTTTCCAAAGCATATCAAATAAGTTATTCTTAACCCAACTTTTAAATTCATATGATTATGAGTTTGCTCATCCAAATCATTAATAGAACCCATTGTCATAAGACTAAACATGTTCAGGTTAAAGCGGTCTTGAGTTTGCTCAACATGCCTACAATAACTAGAACTCTAGTTTATTCTTATAACAATAGAAGGCAATAATCACGTTCTCAACATATACTTAATATTTTAATGAGGAATTTTAACTTTATACATCTCATTAAATACAAAATTGCATGTAATATATCACATATATATATAACATGCATCCAATACATACTATATATATATATATATATCAACCATATAAATAAAGTATGTAACTTATGCATTCATAATCAAATTATATCCATAAATCATCAAGCTTCGTTGATTCTAGTTATTGATCTTTATAATCTAAAATCATATTTCCAACTTCTTGAAAAAATTAAATTAGATTAATCTTATTGATTCCTAACTGAATTAAATTCACATTCCAAATAAAAATTTAATTTAATTTGAAACAATTTTCAAATCCAATTGGAAACTATTTCCGATTATCTTGACTCCTTTAAAAACCTTAATTGAAAACAATTTTCAATGAATTATTCTTCTTACTTATTATAATTTAGAAAAATTATTATTTATATTCTAATCCAATTAGAAAATTGTTTCTAATCTCATTAGGAATTATTTTTCCTTGATTAGAAAACTATTTTCTAATATTAAAAGAAAACTACTTTCAAAATTAAATAAAACATTTTTAAAGTTAATTGAGAAATTCCTTTATATTATTTATTTAGAGATTGATTTCATAATTAGTTAGAAAATCCTTCCATAATAAATTAGAAAACTACTTTCGAAATATTAAGAAGGAATATCTTTCTTAATTAATAAATGAAAACACTTTTCAAATTTTAATCAAGAAAAATCTTTTTCTAAAATCAAGAAACTTATTATTCAAAAATAAAGAAACAATTTCTAAATAAATTGAATAATAATTCTCTAGAAAAATAAAATAATAAATTTAATTTATCTCAATCAATTGAAATAAATAACTTTAATTAAGAAACATCTTTCTTAATTAATTAAGAAAGCATTTTTATAATTTTAAGGAGTCTAAGTAATTAATTTCAATCTAAGTGAAAATAATTAATTTTAATTTTTAAAACTACTTTTCTAAAATTACTAAGAATCAATATAATTATCAATCCTAATCATATTATGATAAACAATTAATTTAATTTTGAAATTGGTTTTTATATTTTAAATTTAAGTTTATAAAAGGTCTTGGAATACTTTATTCCAAACCAATTATTGGATTACTTTAATCCGATGTTCAAACAAGTTTTATTCTAGAGTTAGAATAAGCCTATTTTAGACTTAGGATAAGATATACATATAGCCAAATACCCCTCTTCTTCACTAAGAAATTCTAAACAACTTACAAACATGACGAAACCCTAGTTGACACCTTGTACGTATAAAAATATTATAGTTATTACACAGCTGTAACTAGTATAATATTGTAACCATTTCCTTCACGAGGAGGAATAGGAATTAGCTATTGTGTGTGTCTTTCTCTCTCTAAAGTTTTATGTTCTTCTCTCTTCTGTCTGGACTCTTATCTTTCTCCTTCTCTCCTCTCTTCTTCTCTTTTATGTTCTTCATTTTTATTTGTAACATTTGGTATCTGAGCATACGTTCCTTGGCGAAAGTGGCTGAGTTCTGTAGAATCGAAGAAAATACGAAGAAGTTGATAGAGGAACAAATCAAGAATGAGAAACTATTCCTAGAAGCACAATATAGAGCAGAAGTATGGAGAAGGATCTGTTGGAACTTAAAACTATGTTTACACAATTCATGCAATAGCAAGGATTAGAACCAAGAGCTACTATTCCAGTTACTCCAGAAACCACCATTAGAAATGAGCAAACCATATAGGAGAAGGACAACTTAAAGTCACTCACTCTTTCTCTCTCGTTGGGGTGCTATAAGATCAGCAATAGTGAGGGTGTTAATTGTACTCTTCTTGATTCAGGAAGATGATGGGAAAACTACTATAATTAGAGTTGTCTCTAGCCTGAAACTAAGGCTCTTTGGATTCCATGTTCATGCTCTTGAAGACACAAAACATGGTTGCATGTCAACTGAATTGCATTTCAATCTAGTTGGTAAAGAGTATAGTGCACCTACAGATGCAAATTGAAATGTTGATAATCATGTATCCTTCCTTAACAATGCTAAAAAAGCTACTGTGAGTGATGCCGTGAAGGAGATGAGTGATGCAAAGAAAATACAATTATTCATTTTTTGTCCATTCTGTAAACCTCCACAACCTTGGTGACAAGGTTTTTTAAAGGAGGAAGAATTGTTATATATAAACATATTATAGCTATTACACAGCTATAACTAGTATAATGCTGTAACTGTTTCATTCATGAGGAGTAATAGGAATTAGCTATTATGTGTCTGACTCTCTCTATAAAGTCTTTTGTTCTTCTCTCTTTTGTCTAGACTCTTCTCTTTCTTCTTCTCTCTTCTGTTCTTAATTTTTATTCGTATCACGCATGCAGCCTACCACCACTATGATCTTCATAGCCTCCATTCTGTGCTGCCATTAGTCACAGGATTCAGGGGTCTCCTCCCGCCACCATGCTTCTCCTGTGGGAGCTATAGTTGTCTTTTTCGTCATAAGTTGTCGCAAGCCACTACCTCTATGTTCTCCCCAAACTAAGAACTGATTTCATATTATTCTTATTCATACAATCAGTAGTCCAACGTTTTACTTATTCTCTATATAAAATTGTAGCAATCAAGACCCATACAACATAAACTCAAAAACCATAGGCCACATTTGGTTCAATAATTGGTCAGTTGGACAATTTCGAGGGTTAGGCATGGATTTATGATAGGTTTAACAAGATGGGTTTTGGAACAAGAAAAAAAAAAGAGATAGGCATTTATAGGTGGACAAGAGAGAGGTGAATAATATCCCGTTATTTTCTAGAATCTAGGTTTTCTAGATTTCTCTATAATCATCGATCCTTCTCCAAGACTCAAGCAAAACCCAAAACACTTTCCTTATTCATTAAACCCAATAGCTAGATTCGTAAACCAAAACACAAAATATAATCATTCCAGTCCAGGTTCTTACTCAAAATCAAAAACCCATATTTGCATAAAAGGCATAACATTTGTTTTCCATAGCGATATGTGTTTCTTGTGTCTTTAAAAACAAAATTTTCCAAAACATAAATAATCTTGATTCTTAATTGATTTCTGCAGATTCTAAATTTGGAGTGGAACATTTCAACACTCCAGCACCACGTCTGGTCACGCTTAATGTTTACAATCACTGGGGAAAAACTTCTTCATCACAAGACACTTATGCAACCAGAAACCACATTCAAATTTCCAAAACAAAAGCAAACAGCAAATGTGAAAACATGACTCAAAAAGAATTTCCAAAAATGCAATAACTAGATTAAAGGATATGAACAAATTTCTAAATTCCATAACAATTCTAGGGTTTATGAAGAATCAAATCAGATCTGATTTTTTTAAATTCCAAATTTTCGATCAATAACAATCACATATATTTTAATCAAATTATAGAAATAAAGTTGGCTCTAATATTACTGTTGGAAAACTAGGCTGGGATCTAATCATGGCCAATACTTACAAAAAATTTTCATAACCTTTGATTTCTCAAAAACCAAAATCTCTTTAATTATATAAAATAATTAACACGTAAGTCATAATAAAGTATGAATTCGTATCTTATTTCAATGCTTGATTATAATCTGGTTGTATCCTTCGAATCGTTTTCGAAATCGATCCATCTTAACCACCATTGCCGCATAAGTATCCGGTCTCTAACGTTATCCACAGAATGAGTTGAGAGAACTCTATAACTCCAACAAAGTGGGTTAAGCAAGAAGTGTTAAGCTCCATATAGCTTAAACCTATTTATAATAAGCTTTAAACATTTTAGTAATTTAATTAGAATTACAAATAATTCTAATCAAACACCAATTATGCCAAAATAAGATTCAATATCTCATATTGATCCTTATTTATTAAATATATCGTATTTAATCATAAAGATTCTCAAACTTTACATTCAAGTCTGACTTGATTAAATTAACTTTGCTCTCTTCAACCCATTCTATATGTGAGACCCATTAGGTTCCTAAATATTTTGGCAATTATTATAAATTATAATTCTTATTTATAATTTGAATTAGATAAATTAAAACTCTTTTAATTTATCTTTAATTCTCTAATTAAATAATTTATAATCATATATCAAGATTGACGTCTATCAACACGTCATGACCACCTAAATATTTAGGAATGTCAAAGTCATTTTGACTTACCTTTCTGTGCATAATTTTTTCGTATCATTCAATCATTTCATCATACAATGTTCTGATTAGACATAGAGTATGAAATTAATATCTACTTTATTTTGAGTCCAATCATATTAGTTCTCCACCATTAGTTATCGATTTAATTAATGACATTTGTAAACTATTTACAAAGTTTCATTCTACCTTAGCTACGGATTTCCCGAATCAATACTAATCAAGAACAATTGAACATTCTCGCTAATTAATTTAGGGTGATGAATCATATCTTGATCCACAATTATCTCCATATAGTTCACACTACATCTAATGACTATTGATTGACCGAACCATGATTAAATAGGTCATAAGTAGTATTAAAACATTACAATCCTTATACAAGATAACTTTAGTGACCTCAAGTCAAAAGATTACTTATATAATCATCACAATAAGAATTCCATAGACAGATAAGTAATGTTCCAAATGGATTTCTCACATCAGTTCTGTTCAGTGAACTTGTTCTCTAATAAACACCCACATGTTTGTTTAAGCATCTCTATACTTTATGAGATCGACTACTTTCTTTATAAGGAAAAAACAAAACGTGTGTTAGTCTTTCTATGTTCTATTAATGTCCAATATTGATAAAAAAAATAACCAGGAACAATTTAGGAATAACACATAAATGTAACATGAATCTCATTATAATTTCATTTCCAATGTACAAGTATCGCATGGACTTTATCATATACATCTCAACATGTACATGATAAAGAATGTCTTTAAATTATTTTGTCACTAAACTACAACCAAAGCAATTAGCTGTAGGGCATAAACAAACAATTTAAGGGTCTTTACGAGAAACTACTTGACAAAGAACAAATTCATGGTCAAGGAGAATCAAAAGAAGAAGAAGAAATACAAATCATAACTAAATTTACTTAAAAAGGCCAAAGTAGTTAAGAATGATATTGTGGCAATCGAGGAGGCCATTTTTTAATAATAATCATATAATTAATTACTCATATAGTATTAATGGAAGACAAACAACACTCTTATGGATGACATAACTAAATTAGTATTAATGGAAAACATGCATACTCCTATAAATGACTAACTCTCTAAATTCCGTATAATAGAACTATAATTTCTATCAAAGAAATCAAAACCACTCTTCTATTATTTTTCAATTCTATGAAAAATTAGATCATAATGTAATGTGTCAATCTTATAGGATATTTTCTTCTTATTCTTATCAACTTTGAGTATATATAATAGAAGAGGAATTGAGCTATCATAAAAACAAGGTACTTAAACCTGGTACCATACACCACATCACTTAATTTATCTACATACTTAGATTATGTTGGTAATATGGATATTATAGTCATCAATAGTAATAACATATTTATACCTTATATTGGTTCCTCTTTTTTGAACTCTCATGCTACTATATTCACACTAGATAATATTTTGTGTGCACCCTTGATTAAAAAAAAAGAACTTAGTATCTATATCTTAATTTTGAAACAAAATAACATTTAAATAGAATTCTTTCCTAACTAATTTCTTGTGAATGGTTTGAATATAGCCCTTATGTGGCCAAAGGATGAAGTAGACATAACTCGTAGGAGTAGTAATCCTTAACCTCTCCCATCCAATCACCTAATCTTATTCCTTCCACCTGAATGGCCTTATTGTCTTAATTATGGAATCACCATCTTGATCACACTTTTCCTCTAATTCAAAAAAGAAATTATGGCTAGTATTCATATTCCATCTTCAATTACTTCTAAAAATCATGTGTGTGATTCTTTTCTTAGTAATAAAAATGGAAAACTATCTTTCTTCAAGTCCTCTATCATTTATGATCAACCATTTCAAGTTATATATTCATATGCTTAGGGTTTCGACATATGACTTCTTTAAAAAATGTTTGATAATATGTCACTTTTCTTGATTATTTCATAAAATACATTTAGTTCTATCCGTTAAAGTTGAAATACAATGTATTAAAGTTATTTAAGAAATTTGCGAAAATCATTGGAAATTAATTTTATAACAAAATCAAAACCATCTACAAATATGGGAGAGGAGAGTATAAAGAAATTTTGCATTTTCTAGATCAATGTGACATTTAATATATCAACTCTCTATTGTATATACCTAGAACAAGCTAACTCTAATGAATGCTTACATCGCCATATTATAGAAATTGACCTTACACTCTTATATAATGCTCCAATGCCTCTTTATTCATGGTTTTATGCTTTTCGAAGTGCCATGTACCTCATCAACAAAATTATTACCCTTATTCTTAATCATAATACACCATACCATAAACTCTTTGGACAAAATCTGAAATATACCTCGTTTGGAGTCTTTGTTTGTCTTTGCTACTTATGACTTCAACCTTACAATACTCATAAACTTAAATCTCAATCTCAACTATTTGTGTATCTTTATTTCTCCTTACCATATCACACTTTTATATGTTATGATACCCTATCAAATCACATTTTTATCTTTAAACATGTTGTTTCTTTTGAGAAAATATTTTCATATCAAAATAAGTCCTATTCAGATCTAATTAGCTCTAATTTTATTTTTCTAAATACATTTCTGAATTTATAAATTAAAACCTTAATTGAGTTAGAACTCCTATTAGTGATCATATTAACCATGTTGCCTTACCCCTTTCTATAGCCCATTGTAACATTCCATTCTTAATCCAATAACCACTTCATAATTTGTTTAAACTTCATCTTTTTCTAGGGACTATCCTCAATATACTCTAACATAAGTAAGTAGTTCATCCTCTTTATCTCACAACTTTACCATACCTAATGCTATAACATCATCCACTTCATATGACAATACCAGTACTTATGATCCATCTCTAGCTATAGGATGTGTTAATTTTGATACACTTCCTATACAACCACCACATATGATTACCCATTCTCAAAAACACATCTAAAAACTAAAAAAATATTCACTTTACACACAAATCTATCACCTTACATTTAAGAAAAGGAACCCAACCCATCTACCAAAGCTTATAAGCACCTTCATGGGCATGATTCCCTTAATGAAGAATTTTTAGCCCTCTAGAAAACAACACCCAGTTCTTTGTTTCCTCCTTTCCTATAAAAAAACATTATTGATGTGAATAGGTTTACAAAATTAAGAGAAATCTTGATGACCCTATTGCTTGATATAAAGCTCCTCTTGTGGTAAAAGGGTTTTATCAATGTCTTGATGCTAATTGTCCTAAAACCTTTAGTCTTATCGTTAAACCTAATATTCTTCGTCTTATAATTACTATTGTTATAACATGTAGATAGATTTTAAATCAACTGGATGTTAATAATTCCTTTTTTAAGGCATTGTCTATAATTATGTTTTTATGTAGACCTAAGTTTTTATTAATCTTTGATACCTAACTCTTGTCTACAAATGGAACATATTATGTCAAACTCTTGGGACATAATACAATGAATTTCGATCATTTCTCATTACTTATGGCTTCACCAATTGTAGAAGTGAAATTCTCTTTTTATCTACAATATGGGCACTTGTACTATATATTTACTTATGTATGTGGATGACATTATACTCACTGAAAATTATTCATCAATATTCAAGAATTCACTAATTGCCTTTCTAATCGGGATTGTCTTAAGGATCTTAGCCAACTCACCTGCTTAGGTGTTGAAACCACCATATTATCTAAATGTATCTTCTTATCTTAACACTCCTTTGCCTTCATCTATTTCACTCAAACGTGATGTAAACTCTCCTAAACATGATCTAATTAAGTATCAATGAGTAGTTGGTTCTCTTCAGTATCTTTCTTACACAGGACCTGGTGTTAGCTATGCTGTTAATAACCTAACGCAGTTCATGCACAAATGATCAACATCTGCTTATTGGTAGGCATTTGATATCTTAAAGGAACATCTCATTATGATATTTTTCTATCAGCTCATTCACCATATGCTCTTCATGACTCCGTCGATGCAGATTGGGCTAATGATGTTAGTACACGTTACTTTAATTCTACCTATGTTATGTTCCCTTGCTCCAACCCCATCAGCTGAAAGTCCAAGAAACAATTTGCCGTTCTTCGATTGAAATTGAATATCTTGCTATTGTAGCCCCTACTGCTGAAGTAAATGGGTTGACCAATTTAGTGATTAAACTTACTATCTCATTTCAGTGACCTCCCATTATTTATTAAGATAACAGTGGAGAACGAACTTATGTTCTAATCTTATTTTTGACTCCCGTATGAAGCACATTTCCATCGATTTTCAATTTGGAAGTGATCAAGTGTCCAGCAAATAGTTTCGAATATCTCGTGTTTATCTAATGGATCAATTGACTAATTCTCTCACCAAGTCTCTCGCTTTAAAATAGCTCCTTATTCCTTATTATAAGCTAAGTATCTTTCCTAGACCCTTGCACTTATAGGGGCATGATAAAGACTAATTTTGCAGTTACAACTTTCTATTATTGTATATTTACAAGTCTTCATAATTACAACTAAACTTCTATTATACAATCCCTTTAATCCAGCTAATTTATTATTTATATACTAAATTAGTGCTACTTTAAGGGAACCATTTGTATACATAGGCGTTCTTTCTATAAATGAAACGTAACAAAAATTCCCAACAAGCTTTTAGAAATTACTGGTGCAGCTTTAATAATTTAAACCAAATAAAAAGAAACATGAATAGTTTCTTGAGCATGTAAAACCGAGTATCTATATAATTAGTTAATCCAAATCAAAACAGACCTACCTTGATGCGTATATCCTAGAAAACTACAAACAAAGATCTGCTGGTCATTCTCGTAATTGACATCTCATAGAAGGTCACCAGCACCCAATTTCAAGATATTTGGGATTTCAAATGTGAACACTGTGCTAGAGTAACTCTCTCTTTCATCTTCAGTACCACCATTGACATAAGTCGCTGAAGAAGAATTCAAGGGAGTAGTTCTCCATGAAGGTGTCAACAGATCTGAATTGAAACTCCAATTTGGTAAGTTCTCAATTGCAGAGGAGTTGATAAAGGATTGGCTATCGACTTCATTGCCGCAGTTTTGTACTGAAGCAGGGGAAGGGCATCCGTTTGTTGGCCACCATTCTCGCACAGAATTTTGCCAGCTGAATGTGGTGGGAAGGATATTGGAAAGCTGGTCCAAGTTGGGTTCCATGAATTGATCTTGATACAGAAACTGAGAACTTGGGTGTGTGTATTGGACTTGGTTTGGTTCTAAGCTCTGGAATTGGGTAGTGACAAGCTGGCTTTCTTGGAAACTTCTGGGACTCAGGTCATGCTTATGGCTACTACCTTGGCCTGAAAGGAGTGAAGTGGCCCGGTTCAGTAAATCAGGATTCGACGTCGATCCAATGCCAAGCAACCTAGAAGGATTGAGTTGATGAGATGATGAGTTGAGAGCCGAGTAGAGTTTAAGAGGATCGAGGCGTGGTATATGAGTCGCAGGATCAATTCCCATTCTAAATAGCCTTTTCTTTATGTGGGTGTTCCAGTAGTTCTTGATCTCATTGTCAGTTCTTCCTGGTAAACGCCCAGCTATTACAGACCACCTAGGAAAAAGTGGAAAACCAGAAAATTCAGACTAGTTTAAGATATAGACCAAGTGTGATGCTGTTTTCCACAGCAACTGTTTTGAATTTCCACAGCAACTGTTTTTTTAATTAGTCATTCTCAACAGTGATTATCATGCTATGTCCTTGGCAATAATTGAAAAGCCTCTTCTAGGCTCTATAAAGCAATAACATGAGATTAGCTTCGTTGGAGAGAAATTAGAGAAACGATCTACTTACTTGTTACCAAGAACGCTATGTAGTTGGATGATCATATCTTCCTCTTCACATGAGAACTTCCCTCTCTTGATGTCAGGTCTCAAGTAATTAATCCAGCGAAGTCTACAGCTCTTTCCGCATCTTTTAAGCCCTGTGTTACATTTATAAGGTAGATAGGTGAATGCTTAGCCATGACAGAATCAGAATGTTGAAACACTGTACGAGTATAGCTAATCACACCTGCATTCTTTGGAAGGGTACGCCATTTTCCATGGCCGTGTTTTTTAATATAATCAATCAACTTTTCATCTTCGTCTGCTGTCCACGGACCTTTCTTTAATCCACTTTTGTCACAGCAAGGTGATGATGTGCACATGTTGTTCCCTTCACAAAAGATCGACTATACTAAATAGACTTCTTTCTTTCCTTTTCTGTGGATGAGAGACGAGAGACATCAGATAATGCAAGTTGGAACGTTTAAGAAAAGCTAATCGAAGGGTTGTATATATTTATATAGAATGCAAAAAAGCTAAGTCAATGGGATTTGGTACCGACCCTTGGTTCATCACTGACTACTATTGTACGCATCTTGTAATGTAATAATTTCACACCTTCGTAAGACAACCTACGTCGTCAAGTCTATAAGTAGAACATTTATGCTAGCTAACCTCGTAGCTGGATTATGGATAGAACATTTATGCTAGCTAACTTCGTAGCTCGATTATGGAGAATAATCAAACATTATTCATTCGTTACACTTCAAATCTAAATAAAATCTTACGTTTTTATATATATATAAATGTAACGTATGTGTATTCTTTTAGCACTGTTACTAGAAGTGTTGATTATGGTAAATGGAAAAAGAATCCCCGGGCAGCTGTTGAGACAAGTTTTAGAAACAAAAAACATTAAGTGACTAAATGTCATTGGACAGAAATTTTGTAAGTTAAACCCAAGATCTATGAAGTTGGGTGAAAGATATACACAAAATTCACGAAGGATTTCCTTTTTCTTCCATATCACGTCAAAGCAAGATCACCCAGTCAAGATAATCAACTCTTTCCAAGTAAGTTCTCCTCAGTAACTTTCAATATACTGATTGTGGCATTTTTGTTGCGGTCTCCATTTTGGTCTTCTTCAAGCATATTGTGGCCCAGACAGGACATTTGTTTGCCATGAAAAACAACTTTTTTAACTGTAATTCTTTCCGATTTTCGTTTTTGGCTAGGAAATAGCAGTCACTACCATATAAGGGCGATGCGATGATAGGTTCACTTTTGAAGCTTTGACTTTGTTACAGACCACAGAATGCATAAATGAGCATGAGCATGACTTGAAGCACATGAGTCTAAGATAATTGGAAATAGTTTCCAATTGAATTTGTTAAAGGACCAAAGCATGCATAATCTTACATGTTGTCATCAAAATTTGAGACATTAGCCAACTCAAAATATTAATGCATTTTGTCATGTATATGATTTTGAAATATCTCTAAAACTTCATCGTTGAATCCTTAATAGGGATTATAGCAAAATTATATAATAGACATGCAATTTTTATCTAACTTTGAGAACCATATGCTATGTCCAAGAAATTTTGTTCACTCACTTAGTTTCAACTATACTAAACAAGGTAAATTTTATTCAAAACATGATATAAATGTATGATAAACAAGTAATTAATTATGTGTCATGAGTATCAAATCAGATTAGGACTTTGATCACACATTTGGTTACTCCCACTATTTTATTTAAAATAATAGCCCTCACTACTATTTGAAAAGATTACTCTAATTTTTCTGTAGGCTAAGATCCTATTCAAATATAGTTGATCTTAAGTTTACTCAACAATTCATCTAAACTTAAATTAGGTAGATAACAATTTTATCAATCACATTTCATGTGACTTCTAACAACTCTTGCCAAAAGATATTTTATATATTATTCCTAACACTACCTCTAAATTCATGTGATTATAAGTTTGATAATCCAAATGACACAAATTTAGTTAAATAGAATCCACCATTATAAGAATGTATGTTAAAGTGACATTGAGATTACTTAACAAGCCTATAATAAATAAAACTTTGGTTTATTCTTATAACAATGGAAGACAACAATTATATTTTCAACGTGTACTTAATATTTTAACGAGGGATGCAATTTCATTTGTTTCATCAAACATAAAATTACATATAAAATATCGTACATATAACACATGCATATATATATATATATATATGAAACATATAAATAAAGTGTACAACTCATACACTCATAATCAAATTATATGTATAAAAGATCAAGTTTTATTTGATTCTAATTATTGATCTTCATAATCTAAAATAATATTTCCAACTCCTTAGAAAAATTAAATTAAGTTAAACTCATTGATTCCTAAATAAACTAAATTCCTATTCTAATCAAAAATTTATTTTGGTTGGAAAACAATTTTCAATTCCAACTAGAAACTATTTTCAAGTATCTTGTCTCCTTTAACAAAATTTAATTGAAAACAATTTTCAATAAATTATTCTTCTTACTTATTATAATTAAAAAAACTCCTTTTCAAAATTACACAAATAACACATTCCAATTGAATTAGAAGACTATTTCTAATCTAATTAAAAATTAGTTTTCCTTAATTAGAAAACTATTTTCTAAGAGTAAAAGGAAATAACTTTCAAAATCAAATAAAACATTTTTAAATTTAATTAAGAAAGTGTTTTATAATATTTATTTAGAGATTGATTTCTTAATTAATTAGAAAATACTTCTTTAATAAGTTGGAAAACTATTTTCAGAAATATTAAAGAAAGCACAATTTTCTTAATTAATAAATGAAAATAATTTTCAAATTTTAATCAAAAAACTTTTTCTAGAAAATCAAGAAACTTATTATTCATAAATAAAAAACAATTTCTAAATAAATTTAATAACAATTCTATAAACAATTAAAATCATAAATTAATTTATTTCAATCAAATTGAAATAAATAAATTTAATAAAGAAACACTTTTCTTAATTTTAGGGAGTTTAATTAATTAAATTCAATATAATTA
>JAOQMP010000005.1:26645068-26656272 GCA_027563575.1 Erythroxylum pedicellare
TTTTAGGGAGTTTAATTAATTAAATTCAATATAATTAAAACTAATTAATCCTTATTTTGGAAACTACTTTTCTGAAATTAATTTGGAATAAATATAATTATTAATCTTAATCATATTAAGAAAAATAATTACTTAAATTTTGATAATTAATTTAATTTAATAATTTAACTCCTTGAAAAATTAAACTAAATGCCAAATTAATCATAGTAAAAAAACCATTTGAAGATAATTTTCAAACAATTAGAAAACACTTTTCAAAATTTATTAGGGCTTTAAACTAATTTAATCTAATTAAACTATTTAATCAAAATTAAGGCTTCAAACATATTAAAAAAATAAAAAGGTGGGGGAGTCTCTAGTGCAAGCATTGAACGTGCTAGAATGTTTCCTATGAGGGGCGTGCATTGCACGTGCCACGGTCAACCAATGTAGTTGACTGTCGCGTGCTGACTGCAACACGATGTCCTGCATGCAACCGATCGTTTTCCAGAAACAGGGTTCTTGGATTTTTTGTCACCTCCACACTTCCTTTTCTACTCCGCCACACCTGCTTCGTTTGTCTCCAACCAGTTGTCCCATCGAGCTTCATCTGCAGGCAAAGATTGCCCTTGCCAGTGGGGACAATCGCCATTAGCTATGTTGCCAGGTGACGCACCAGTGGCGATTTGTTGGAAAACACAAATTTCAACAGCCACGACACGAAAAAATGAAAACCAGAAATTTCAAGCATACAAAACACAACCCTAGATTTTCAGTAGCCATACACACACAAACTAATTCCCAAAACACAAAAGTCATGCTATCTTATTCAGACATTCAAAATTCAAAAACTTGCCATAGTACAACACCAAAACTGAAGACAACTAGGCAGATTTATACAATCCAAAACAAAACTATTTCGTCAAGTTCCTCATTTTTCAATGAGATACTAGAACAATTTTGGGTCTTGAGTGTTTTGTCGTTTATGGGTTTCCAAAACCCAAAGGCTTATTTATCACATTATGAATTCTAGGTTTAGTGTGTTTTGTTATTTTAAAACACAAAATTTCAATTATAAATTGAGCAAAAGGTTTTAGAAAATTCAATATGAACTTTTTAGATTTTTTTAATCGTGCAAGTTACAATTTCAATTCCAAAATTAATCAATAACAATCAAAAATATTTTGATCAAATTATAGAATTAAACTTGGCTCTGATATCACTGTTAAGAAATTGAGAAGAGATTCGACCTCAATTGTAGCAGAATAATTATGAAACTTTTTCATATTTTGATTTTTCGAAAACTAAGATAACTTTAATTTTATAAAATGATTAATGCATAAATCATAATAAAGTATGAATCTTAATTTGTACCTTATTCTAGAGCTTGAAGTTTTCTTTCTTGTATCCCATAAACTGTTTTTGAAACTAATTTATCTCAACCACCATAGTCGCACAAGTATCTGACCTTTAACAGTATCCACAGAACAGATTGAAAGAACTTTGTAACTCTTACAGAGAGAGTTAAGCAAGAAGTGATAGCTTTATTAAAGCTTAATCCTATTTACAATAAGTTTACAATATTTTAGTAATTTAATTGAAATCAAATTCTAATTTTAACTAAAATTTTGTTAGAAATTACAAATAATTCTAATTAAATACTTACTATGTCTAAATAAGATTTAATATCTCATATTAATTCTTATTTATTAAATATCTCATATTTAATATTAAAATATCTTTGTTCTCTATAATAATTCTTTATGTGAGACTCATTAGATTCCTAAATATGTTGGCAATGATTATAAATTATAATCCTAATTTATAATTAGAAATAGATAATTAAAATGAGTTTTAATATATCTTTAATTCTCTAATTAAACAATTTATACTCATAGATAAGGCTTGATATATAGCAATGCATCATGACCACCCAAATATTTAGGAATGTTAAAGTGGTTTTGATTGACCTTTTTGTGTATAACTTTTTCATAAAATTCAATCATTTCATTATACAATGTTCCGATTAGACATAGATCATTGAATTAATGTCTATTTTATTTTGAGTTTAATCATATTAGTTATCCGTCATTAGCTATTGATTCAATTAATGGCCTGTGCAAACTATTTACAAAGCATCATTCTACCTTGGTTAAGGATTTCTTGAATCAAAACTAATTGAAAACAATGAAATATTCTCCCTAATTACTTTAGAGTGATAAATCCTAACTTAATTACACAACCACCTCCATATAGTTTATGCTATATCCAACGATTACTGATTGAACGACCTATGATTAAATATGTTATAAATAGTATCAAAGCAGAGTAATTCATATACAAGATAACTTTGGAGACCTTAAGTCAAAGGATCACTTATACAATTATCACAATGAGAATTTCATAGACATATAAGTAATGCTCCAAATGGATCTATCATATCAGGTTTATTCGATGAACTTGTTCTTTAACAAGCACCTATACATTTATTTAAGTATCTCCATACTTTTAGTCTATAAGATTGACTAATTCCTTCATATGGAAAAACATAATATGTGCTAGTCTTTTTACATCCTATTAATGTCCAGTCTTAATAAAACAATGACTAGGACAAATTTAAGGATAATATATAAATGCAATATCAGCATCTTTACTAGTTAGGGATAAGGTTGCATACTATCGAACCTCCCCAGATCCCGTACCTCAGCGGGACTTCAACTAATTGTTAATGATGATGATGACATACATGCAATATAAATCTTATAATTATAATCTCATTATAATTTTATTTATAATGTATAATTATCTGTGGACTTTATTATATACGTCTAAACATGTACAAGATATAGAATTCCTTTAAATTATATTGTTACTAAACTACAACAAAAGCAATTGACTGTAGGGTATAAACTAACATATTAGATGTAGAAGGAAAAAAGTTTTAAATATTAATATCCTAAAATATAAATGTTTGACATAAAATTAAAACAAAAAAATGTTTTTTATATATTATAGTCATTGAAACATTTTTTGATATTGTATTTAAGCATTAATTCAAAACTTGTAAAAGAAATATTAAACATCAATTTTACATCAATCTAAAAAAAATGTAATCTCCATACATAAGATCCTATATTACCACAACTTTTTAACCAAAACCCTATAATATAAAATCAAATCTAGTAAACATTATGGTTTCCCATGTTACATGATCCTTCTCTTTGTATATTGTAGAGTGTTTCTCAACAACACAATGGGGATTCGATGTGTTTCAGATCCTTTCCCACCACTCCAAAATTCTGGCATCTAATGGTAATAGGCACATAATGACCTAAATCTGAAAACGGTTCACTTTTCATAAAAATTTTCCCATAACATCAAGTTTTAATTATGAATTTGGTCATAAATTAACTACATTTGTGACACTTGTAGTGCAGTCTATTAGAGCATTCCACATTAGAAGTTTAGTAACACTAATAATTTGAAACAACACCTAGTTGTATAATGACCCTTTTCATAATACATTCACCATGTTTGGAGCTATCTAAACAATTCACAATAAGTAAAAGTTTACCTTTATCAAAATTTGTTAAATTTAAATAATTTAATTATTTATTTGTCAAAATTAACTGAACATGAAATTTAACCAATTTGGCCTTATCTAACCTAATTCAGATTCATCATCTACATTTCTTTTTGAAAAAATAGTAACAAATTTTTTTACAATAGTAGTGATAATATGAAAACAACATAAAACTTGTTACATGAGTGATAGGGTCTACACATTCTCCGATCAACCTTTTTAAGTAACACAAAATAGAACATGGCCTAAAGCAAGCACTGGCTTTGTTAGATATTAAAGGATCGATTTGAGAGCTAAGGGTTTGAGCAAAGGATTTGACATTCAACTTAAGTCTTCAAGATTATCGAGTCAATGTGAACACAATGTTAGAGTCTTTAAGTTGAGTCTAAGAGTTGTTGTTATTAGTAAGGAGCTTGAAAGGCAGTTTGACATTAGATAACAATGTTTGAATAAAGCCTTTTTTTGTAATATTGCTTTTATCAATAGCATTACTACTCCTTATGGGGATATTTTATTTTATTTTATTTCACTTTCAAAATAACCATCTCTATCGCTTTAATTTGCAATTTTGAGCAATGTGCTAACTAATGTTGTGGTCCATTATATAATAATAATAATGTTACTACTACTGATAGAATACTTGTAGAAGCTAAAACACAGCACGAGTTAGCTTAGGAAGAATTCTTGATAGTTTTTTTTTCAGTTATAGAATATGTAATCTTGAAAATTAAGCAAATAACTAATTCAGCTAATGTATGGAATTGATTGAAGATGAATAAAGAAGTATGCAACTGATTTCTTTACATGGTATCAAAGTGAGAAAGAGTTTCGTGAAACTTCTTTTGTTCTACATTTTCCTTGAATTGTGCATCAATGGCTAAGGATATGAGAGGGTTAAATTTTATATTTGAGAGAGAACATCAAATAATGATGGAAATCTTATGCAACTTCAAGGATCTAATCATCCAAGCGTGATTTTAGTTACTATTTAGCTAAATGGAAACAATTACTTGTCATGGAGTAGGGCCATGAAGATAGCATTGGGATCTAAATAAAGCTTGGTCTTATCAATGGAAGATTTGTGAAACCAAATGATGAATCAATAGATTATGAGCATTGTTGTAGAGTGGATTGCATAGTTACTTTGTGGATTTTGAAATCAATTTCAAACGACATCGTTAAAGCATTTTTATACACAACTTATGTAAGTAATTGTGGGAAGAACTAGAGGAAAGATATGGAGAATGCAATGGCTCATTGTTATACCAGACTCAAAGAGAGATAAGTTCAATATCTTAAGGAAACCATTATGTAGAAAAATATTTTACAAAACTAAAAAAGTTAAGGGATGAGTTAACTTGCTTAACGCCACTTCCTTAATGTAAATGTGGAGTAGGGAAACAAATTGTAGAATTTGAGTCTAAAAACAAGTTAATGTAATTTTTGATGGGGTTTGAATGAAATTGACGATATCGTAAGAAATCCAAATTTGATTATGGATCCACTACCAAGTATAAATAAAGCATATTCAATAGTATTAAGAGTGAAAAATAGGAAGTAAGCATTAGTTTCACAGATGAAGTTGAAAATGCCATAATGGTCAGATCACAAGGAAATAAGAAAGATGGAATAGGTGCATGAAGAGGTGTGGCGAAAAGAAAAGTAGTTATAGATAAGTCAAAGTTACATTATGATTCTTACAATATGGATAGACATTCAAAAGAAACCTGCTTCAAAATTCATGCGTTCCCAAAATGGTTTAAAGAATTAAAGGAAAAGAAGAACAAAGAAGGAAAGAAGTCATTTGTGAATTTAGTTAACAAAGTGCATGAAATAGGTGGAAATTTCTTAGGAGATTAGAAGTCAAAATTTTCAACCATCACATAGCTAGAGATTGACAATTTCTTCAAAGGAAAAGGAAAAATAAGATATGAAAAACATATAATGAATTTCTCACACTTTCACAATTTTACAGGTATGGTTCTTAATCACATTCTCAGTTTAATTGAATTAATTAAACATGGTTCTTAGATAGTTAATTGAACATCATTCTTGGATAGTTGACACAGGAGCTTCAAACTATATGTGTGTAGTTATGAAATTAATGACAAATCCCTCTTTTATTAATGACTTTATACCTATACATTTACCCGATGGATCTATTAAGCTTGTTCATCACATATGTGATGTTCAACTACATGAAAGACTAAACTTGACCGATTGGTTACATATTCCTTCTTTCAAATTTAACCTTTTATCTATCAATAAGCTTGCCATTACAGATCATGTAAAGTTTAACTTCCAACCTATTTTTTTCATAATACAAGACCTAATAACTAATGAAGTGCTTGCAGTAGGAAAAGTGATAAGATATTTGTCCACTCTAGACTCTAGCTCTTATCATTCTCATTCTCATCATCATCATCATCACACCTCGTCCAAAGTCCCGCAATAAAGTAGGGTTTGGAGAGGTCTGATAGTACGTAGCCTTATCCTTACATAGTAGAGAGGTTGTTTTCGGTAGACTCACATGCAGATATGACAATAAAAGAATGATGCAGGAGAAAGAGTAAAAAATGAAAAATAAATAAAAATTTAAAAATAATTTTTGAATAAAATAAAAAAGAATGAAAACTTTTAAAAATAGCTTAAAAAAATATTGCATATCTTCATTAGGAGATGCAAATATAGAAAACAAACTTTTAAATAGGATAAATATACCTTATATGTTGCAAAGTTCTGCTTATACCTGATGCGGTGCAAAGTTCTGCTCACCATTTATCTGAGTTGTATGTGTCAATCTTGCGAAAGGTCATCCTTGAACTCGAAAATTTGAATAGCTTGCGGCTGAAGAAGTACCGCATAACTTGGCTAACCTTCCTCTCTTCCTCCAAGCAATACCAAAATATTTTCAAGTGCTTTAACTTCAACAAAGGTTTTGGTGTCGGGTGTCAACCAAAATCCATTAATGGGAAGTAAACTCCAAGAAGAATAGCAGAAGATTTATATACAAATTGTTGGAGGACCAAGTGATAGCATGAGAGGAATGCTTCCATCACCATATTTCCCAAACAAATATTTTATTATTTCATTTGATTTCTACATTACAGCTCCAGTATTTGAATCCACCATTATTTGGATCCACCATGTAAAGACAAGCACTTTATACTGTTAAGTTAGAAAACAATTAGCAACATGCAACACAAGGAAACAATTTTAGAACCAAACCAGTAAGACATAGTAGATCTCAACCTTAATGGTACCACTATAAAACCAGATCTGTAACTGAAAACAAATAGCAACATAAACAAAAGTTTAAACAAACCAGATCTAAGAGATAATAACGACAAACTGAAACCCTCCAATTAAATAGCGATAAAACCCAGTATCTTTGACCTCAAGCTCCAACACATTAATCTCCAAAAAAATAAAACATATCTTAATCAAAACCAACATCAACAAAAGTAAAAACAAGCTTCTTGGAATGTGTACGCAACAAAGGAAAAGTTGGGTTATCAAAAAGGAACCTCCTTTATGCAAAAACACAAGTAAAAGGTTATTAGAAACGAATCTCCCTCCTTCCTTCACCCAGAAAACAGAATATCTATAATCCAAAAACAGAAACAGAGACAATGGCACTTACCATAGAAAAACATCCCAACAGATCAAAAACATCTAGCCATAGAAAATAAAAACATGAAATGCAAAATTACAACACAAACCCAAAGAAACTCTCCTTTCCGAATTTGCAATTACTAAAACGGGTCAACCACACAACATATCCTTGAAGGCAAGCTAATATCACCCTTAAAATTAACAAGTTCGACTCTAACACTAGTAAGTTCATTAATGTAGTCATTCTCATGGTGACGACATAGATAAACAAATCATAACGAAAAAGCAGCACAAAGTTGATAAATAATGAGCATAACTAATCAACATAAACTTTAACTTTTCGAGCTGATACCAACTATAGAAATTCACTTAAGCACAAAGTCCAGGAAGCCAATAACACATCCAATCGTCAAAAAGATAAACTAGAAACATAAACCTCAGAATCACCACCAACAATAGGGTCCCACATCTCCTTGACCTTACTATCATCGTTCCCGAAAAATACTCCCTTTTTCATAAATCCTGATTTGGATCCGCTTCCCCCTCCATTCCCAAACTTCTTCTCCACCTTACCAAAATTTTTCCTCTCCATCCCACTACCTTTCTTCCCCAGTCTCTTCCTCTTCATATTATCAAACCCATTGTCATCATAATTGTCATTAACAAAATTAGGCACCCCAAAGCTATCTTTTCCAATCGAATCACTAACCTTCTTCACCATCCTTTTTTTGGTTCACTAACTTTGTTTGGGTCGTAAACAGGGGTTAGTGACGTCTCTCGTTCTCTCTCCTCCCAACCATCAACATCATCGTTGTAAAACTATAAAATAATATACCTCAAAATTGTATCCAAATCTCATCGTAAACTCTATAAATACCATTGATCCTTGGCATCAAAGATTAGGACATCCATCTATAAATGTAATAAAGCATTTGAATGGAATAAAGAATATTTCTACTGAAGAAAAATAACCAAATGAAGTATGTCATTTATCTAAATAAAGTAGAAACAATTCTAAACCAGTACCATTCATTCAACCTTATGGTTTGAGCTTATTCATGTTGATTATATGGTCCTTACAAACATGCTTCATCCGCAAAAACCATTCTTGTTTGACCATTTTGAATGATTTTAGTAGAAACACATGGACTTTTTTTGTTTAAGCATAAACATCAAACCATTCAAACACTTTATATTTTCTTTAACCTAGTCAAAAACCAATTCCGCACATTTGTCAAAATCATAAAGACAAAAATGGTACAGAGTTTACTGGTTTATCATATACATCTTTACTATCTTTTTTAGACATTGTTCATAAAAAAACATATTTTTATGCCCCTCAACAGAATGGGGTTGTAGAACAAAAACATAGACATTTGTTACAATTGGCGAGATCTTTAACGTTTCAATTGTATGTTCCTGTTCATTTCTAGGGGAAGCCATTATCATAACTATCTGCATCATAAATATACTTCATCTGTTATATCCCAAAAATCTCATTATCAGAAACTTTTCTATAATGAACCATATTATTCCTTTCTCAAAACCTTTGGTTGCTTATGCTTTGCCTTAAATAAGTTCAAGGTTGTTTTCATTAGTTATTTACTTAGACAAGAAACTTATAAATTGTATAATATGGAAACATAAAATATAGTTATTTCTAAAGATGTCATTTTTTATGAAAATATATTTTCATATCAAAACATTGTTACAAATGATATCAACATTCTTTTACCTATGATTTTCTCAGATTTAGATAATCCAATCACTCGTTTTCATCATTCCAGCTCTAATAGTGATTCTCAAACTGATATTGTTCTTGTGTCTACACTTGATTCCTCCTTAAACCAAACATCATCTTCTCATATTGAAGCTCCAAATACATCATTAAATAATGAAATACTTCCTGCCAGGATAATTACCAAAACAAAGTAAAACCCTTATGGATGACATATTTTGTTTCAAATTCTAGAAAATCTTCCTTATTGTCAAACTTTGATGTGAGCACTCATTAGTCATCACCACATACACCACCAACATATCCCTAATTTGTTTCAACACATTTCTCTTCTACATACATATTATTTTTTGGAAAATATGTAAAATATTAAATAACTAAGTTCATATTATCAAGCTAGAATAGATGAGAATTGGCAATGAGAGATGCAGGATGATTACAAGCTTTGGAAAAGAACTAAATGTGGGAGTTAATTGATTTACCTCCTTAAAAAAGGGTAATAGGCTATAAACAGGTGAACAAGGTTAAATACACAAAAGATGGAACTGTGGATAGATATAAGGCTTGGTTGGTAGCAAATGGTTTTCATCAAATAGAAGGAGAAGATTACTATGACAACTTCTCACCTGTTGTTAAATTGGTGATAGTTAGAACATTCCTAGCTACTATGATAGTGAAAGCGTGGCATTTGCATCAGTTGGATACTAATAACGCATTCATACATTGTTTCTTAAATGAAGAAATTTATATGGAGCCCTTAGAAGGTTATACAAAGAACTTGATGGAATAGTTTGAAGATTAAAAAAATCATTGTATGGACTTAAACAAGTATCGGGACCATGGAATCCATAGTTTTCTCATCGCCTCATCAATTTGGTTTCCATCAATCAGCTCATGATAATTATTTATATATTAAAGGAACAAGTTCAACTTTCTTATCTCTAATTTTATATGTTGCTGATATTCTAAAGGCATACAAATTTAATATTGAAGATGCTCCGTTACTTATAGATTCATTTCCATATTGAAGATTGGTTGGTCATTTATTGTTTATGAGATTTACTCGGCCTGATATTACACATTTAGCTCAACAGTTAAGTCAATACGTTCAATCTCCTACTATTCTTCATTGGAAAGCTGCTCTACATGTCTTGAAATATTTGAAAGGATGTCCTTAAAAAGGGTTATATTATCTAATATTGTCTTTCTTCGATATTATCGCATATTGTGATACCGATTAGGCAACTTGTTTTGTTACAAGACGTTCTCTTACAGTATCGTGTTTTTCATGGTTCTTCTTTGATTTCTTAGAAAACAATGAAGCAACCAACAATATCAAAATATTCTATTGAAGCTCAATATCATAGTATGGGAGCAATTGTTTGTGAATTATAGTGGATCACTTATCTTTTACAGGATTTCACATTTCTACTCAATTTCCAATTTCTTTATATTATGATAATGAAGCAACGCTTTACATCTTACTACTAATCCTACTTTCCATGAATGAACGAAGCATTTACAGATTGATTGTCATATTGTTTGGGGAAAAAAAATATAAGGTTAGTTTCATACATCCCAAGTATATATCTTCTAAACAGCAATTGGTCGGTATTTAATCTGTGGATGCTCCTATGTTTTAGAGTTTATTATCCAAGTGACTGATATCTTTACTACTACTACTACTACTAATAATAATAATAATAATAACAACAATAATAATAACTCATAACTTCAAATTTACATAATTCTTAGTCAACACTTCTCATTCATAACTATTAAACTTATGTACAGTCATCATAGTGTAAGATCAGGTCAACTAATTAAAACCATCATTCGTTTTTTAACATAATTTCAGTTACAAAGCACCTGCTCTAGATAGATTTTAGTTAAAAATATTTACTTTCTTGAATAAAAAATATTAATACTTCCATTCCAGTAATCATCTTGAGGAAAAACGTCAAAGTAAATATTTTATTTATTTTAATAGTCTGCAACATTTGATTAATTAACCGTAACATCAAACATAAACTGTTATTCAATGTATATCGGATACTTTTCGAATATAAACATCTAATTCATAGTGTGACTTGTATGCTATACATACAAGGAAAAATAACATCTAATAAATAGTGTGACTTGTATGCCATACATACAAGGAAAAATAACTTAATCCTCACGAGTGTTTTTTGTTAGTTTATGCCCTTGCAACCAATTTATTTTGGTTGTAAATATTTTTATGACATTATCATTTATTAATTAAAGGCATTCTTTATCTTTATGAATTTG
>JAOQMP010000005.1:26656372-26671879 GCA_027563575.1 Erythroxylum pedicellare
TTTAATAAAAGACTATCTTGATTTTTCTATTTAAAGGGAAGAGCTTTATGAAAGCTAGCACTTTTGTCTTCTTCCTCAAAAGACAGTTTGGAATTGCTCTGTGGATACCATCAGAGGTTGGACAATTGGACAGCTCGTGATTGATTATTCAAAGGAAAAATTTCTAAGTTTTTATCCGGAAAGCGAACAAGGTACGATTTCTAAATCGAATTTAATTTTATTCAAGTTTAATAAATTATCGGGATCCGTTCGAAATCCGTAAAAAGTTTTTTATTTTCGCTGCGTCCGTGATTCGATCACGGTAAGATTCCAACATTTTTTTGTTTCCAAGGGAGCTGTCATTGGTCGACTATGAAAACCAAAAGTCTATCCAATGAACTACTGGTATAGGTGGAGTGCATAGACTGGCCACCGAAGTAGTCATCTTTTCCACGCTCCTTGGGCGTGACAAATGGATGTATGTTTCCTAATCAAGTCCCATCACTATCAAGAGACTATAAGAGTTTACATTCGGAAAAAAAATGATGTGATTGCCAGGAAGGGTCACGTTTAGTCTCGTGTAACCGCGAGGCTTTGTCATTCAAACATTCCAATTTTGCCATTACTCTGGGTAAAAATATTATATGTTAGTATCATGCATTACTTGGCAGCTTACAGCTTCGTATAACCAAAGTCGTCTATATGCATACGTACAGCGCTAACGAGAATCAAAACTTTGAAGAAATACAACTATATCATCATGCAATATGTAACTTTATTTATAGACAGTTTGAAAAAGGTTGAAGATTTTTGAATTGTAAACGTACTAATATCCAGATACTGGACAAGAGCCTAAAGGGATATGTATGTGGTGCCGTAAAAGTGCAATTTATTGACAGAAGGAGATCTTTAAAGGAATTTCGCCAAGCCAATCTAACTAATATATAGATTCGAGATAGGCGCCCAGTATTAATTACTCCCATCCAATCAAGTCATCAGATAAAGATCCATGATAAATCTATGGAAAGTCTCATAACTGGTTAAAATTGAGGTCAGCCATGGAAGAAACAAGATTTTGAAAACTAAGGGAAAGTGGTTAAAAGGGGTATCAAATCAAAGGAAAAGAAATGTCTCCTCATAGAATGTCAAAGCCAACAACAGCTGTGAACTAATATTAGATTTTTAGTTATCTTAGTTCCACGCATTTGGCTGCAAAGTGAAGCCATGGGCTTGGCTATACCCTTCGACTTACACACAATTTCGTGGATAGTGGGCAGCCACAATATCCTGTTTCCTTGTCTTGCGGTGGAAATAGAATTTAGATTGTCTTTGTAATTATTAAGCAATCATTTTCAGGTCCTGTTTGATTGTTGACATGAACCAATAAAAACAGCGCTTTTGGTCAAATAATTCTAAGCATCAACTTAGATATACTGATTCTAACCACCCAATGAATGAAAATCCTCATGCAAACAAAACTTTCACCTGCTATTCGAGCTATGGCCAAAAAGATGATGAGAAAATTTGACTATCATTGCCTTTGCTTGTAGACCCTTCTCACCTTACGTTTACAATTGTGAAGATCCATTGGACATGCTAAAATGGTAATCATCATGAAAATGATTTCTTCACACAGTTTTTAAAGCGCCTAAACCATATCTTTCTCTCAGTATCGTGTCCGTATGATTGGTAGCACGCACAAATTTTATAATTCTACACACTCAAAATAGTGAATTTATGGATCAATAAACAACTTCATTTTTATACTCAATATAGAAACATTGTATTTTAAGTCTAGGGTTTGGTTCCTGCAACAATTAAATTTTGCAGACAATAATGAGCACACATTTGTTTGCTACCCACTATATTACCAAAAGTTTGTAGCTTCACATATGAGAACAAAAACACTTAATGCCCAATCCTAAATGATTTTATATATTTGTTATTGCAGCACAAGTAGAACGTACTAATTCTATGACTCGAAACAAAATCGTAGCCTTTTGGTCATAAATGAGTAACCTTACTACTTGCTCTAAGGCTAGCATTTCACATTTCGCTTATATAAGACCACACTAGTTGGTTCGACCCCACCTTAGATGCTCTAAGATCCTTTTCAAACCTGTTCCCATTTTGAGTCAAGAGATAGATAAATAGACACATTTGGTTGCACTGATATAGGGCGTTCATAATAATATGTCAGTAAAGACCCTTTGAAATGATTATTTACAAAGCTAATAATTGTTGATTTTTTTAAAGAAGTTACAAATATCACCATCTCGACCTTGCCCCTCCCCTTTCCAAACTTGCTCCATTTTTTAATGAACAGACAGATAAATAGACACATCCTATTGCACTAATCGGGGGCATTCGTAGTGACACGTTAGTAAAGACCCTTTCAAATGATAATTTACAAAGCTAATAACCATTGATTTTTAAAAGAAGTTACAAATATCACCATCTCAGCCCCTTAAAGTTATTATTTTGGAAAAGATTTATTCAAAACAAATTTAATGGACAAAAATGGTTTTTGTAATATTAACTCTTTTGAAGTAATTAATAATATTTTCTTTAAAGGGAGCATTACAAATTTGGGGCTTGTTAAATCCCTAAAGCTATTATTTGCACATTTTAGAGGAACCTGATTATGTAAAAATAAAACAACACTGCATTATCTACATGAAGTATAAAGAGTCTCCCAGTCAATACGGAGTCTAATCCAAGAGAGCAACTGAAGGTCATCACACTTATAAGTGAGAGTGAGTTAGAAGAACAAACCTAGAAGAAGGTTAAAGTCCATACTGATGGACGTCAAGATAAGGAGGACAAGATGGGAGAGGAAGGAGGAAGGTCCATATCTCTTACCCCTCTACATATTGCTAAGATCCCATTCCCATAAAGGCTAAAGAGAATCAACTGGATTTGTAGTTGGCAAAGATTCAGAGAAGTTGAAGAAATTGCAAATTAACTTGTTCTTTGTGAAAGCTTTGGAGGACATATATAGGTATGTAAATTTTCTCAAAGACATCTTATCTAATAAGCAGAATTGAAAAGATAACCAAATATTCTCCTTGATGGAAAGTTATAGTTTCATAATTAGTAGCCATGTACCCATAAAATTGAAAGATCCAAGGAGTTTTACTATATACTATGTAGTTGGTAAGTTAGAATTCTCTAAATTTTTAAGTGACTTAGGAGCAAGTATTAATCTTATGCCTTTGTGAATTGTAAGGATATTGCGACTAAGAGATTGAAGACCACTTTCATGCTCATTCAATTGGTAAATCACTCAATAAAGAAACCATTTGGCATGGTGGAGGATGTGCCAGTTAAATATTATTCTTTTATATTTGTAGTGCTAGACTTTGAAGAGGATTAAAAATTCCATTAATTCTTAGTATACCATTTATGAATATAGGAGAAGCCTTGTTAGATGTTCGTGAAGGCAAATTGATTCTTCAAATTAGTGATGAATAGGTTGAGTTTAATATGAATAAGACATTGAATAATCCAAAGGGGGGAAACTCTTACATGAAGATTGATATAATTGGTGAGAGCTATAAGGTAGATGGTGATGTTGAAGATGTGAAAAATGATAAAGAGCTAGAGGAGGAGGAGGAGTTGGGTAACAAATCAAAACATGAATCATTAGTAAGTATAAAAGCACTCATACTACCCTCTATTGAGAAACCACCCATTCTAGAGTTAAAAATTGATAGGGAACAAGGAAAAAGAGTTATTGGAGAACAATTAGAAAAAGAATAAGAGCCTTAGGATGGAAAATTTTAAGCATAAGAAGCATATGACCTCAACATTAAAAAAGGAGGCAGTTGAAAATTTTAAATGAAATGGTCAAGCTAGTGACATTAAATTTAGCATATTATGTTTTAGGTAATTTTTTTGTAATTTTGTGTGGATTTGTAATCTCATTTTTTCCCCTAAGATACCATTCCCACAAACGCTAAAGAAGAATCAAATGGATGTATAATTGGCAAAGTTTTAGACAAGTTGAAGAAATTGTGAATTAACTTGTCCTTTATGAAAGTTTTGGAGAACATATCTAAGTATATAAGTTTCTCAAAGACTTCTTGTCATATAAGCAGACTTGATAAGATAACTAAATCGTTTCTTTGATGGAAAGTTGCAACTCTATAATTACTAGCCATATACCCTTAAAATTGAAAGATTCAGGGAGTTTTACCATACACTATCTAATTGGTAACCTAGAATTTACTAAATGATTATGTGACTTAGGTGTAAGTATTAATCTTATTCCTTTTTCTATTTCTTGAAATTGGGGCTATGAGCTATAAAGCCAACTTCGATGCTCATTCAGTTGGTAGATCAATTAGTTAAAGTGGACAACCTTATTATTCTTATATATTTTGTAGTGTTGGACTTTGAAGAGGATCAAAAGTGTCCATTAATTCTTAGTATACCATTTATAAATATACGAGGAGCCTTGGTGGATGTTAATGAAGGCAAACTGATTCTTTAAATTGGTGATGAATAGGTTGAGTTTAATATGAGTAAGACATTTAATAATTTGAAGGAGGGAAACTCTTACATAAAGATTGATATATTTTATGAGAGTTGTAAGGAAGATGGAGATGTTGAAGATGTGAAACATGATAAAGAGCTAGAGGAGGAGGAGTTGGGTGACAAATTAAAATGGGAATCATTAGTAAGGATAGAAGCACCCATGCTACAATCTATTGAGAAACCACCCGTTCTAGAGTTAAAAATTGATGGGGAATAAGAAAAGAGCAATGGAGACAATTGGAAAGATAATGAGAGCCATGGGAAGGAAAATTTTAGACATAAGAAGCATAATTCATAATATGATGATGCATATGACCTTAACGTTTAAAAAGGGAGTTGGTTGAAAATTTAAAATGAAATGGTCAAGCTAGTGACCTTAAATTTAGCAAGTTATGTTATAGATAAGTTTTTTGTAATTTTATACAGATTTGTTACCTTATTTTATGATTTTCTAGTAATTTTGATTGATGGATGTTCATGGCATGAAGGCATCTAAGTTCCTTCTCTGACACCATCACCACCACCATCCCTACAAGCATTCTTACCTTTATCTCTATTTTTATTTTAAATTTTAGTTTTTTATATTATTTGAGTTTACTTATTTTTAATTATGTATCATTTTTCATATTAAGGATAATGTGCTGTTAAAGTGTGGAAAGGTATATGCATTTGGGTGATCAATTGTGTGTGACTTTGCATTTTTTTAGCTTTTGCATTGTGTATAATTGTTGCATAATTATGTATTGTTTCTTTTTGAGAATGTGCAAATGGCATTAAATTGAAAGAAATTAGTTGATCCATGAGCATGATCATTTAAATTGTGAAGAAACATTAGCTTGTGAAGTTATGTTTTAAGTGTTTTTAAGGTGAATATGTATGTTAATTAGAATATTCTACCTATCCTTTCATTTTGTTACACTTTTTTTTGTAAATTTATAAGTGAATGAATTTAATTTATTAGGCATCATTAATAGCTTTTCATGAAAATAGATTGACTTGGAAGAAACGATGTAGGTTAAATAAATAAAATTGTGTATAATAAATGTGTTAAATAAAATTTCTTATTCCATTGTTCCTTTTTGAAAACGTTTAGGTTAAGAATAGAGCTAGTAGTCAGTTGTGATTTATCATCTAGTTGAGTAACTGGGGGACATTCACAATAAAATGTTTTCCTTCGAGTCAAAAGGCTAGAATGATACTCTAACCAAGCTAAATAAAACGTATCCTAATTGAGTAACTAGGGGACATTCTTAACAAGGTGTTTGCCTTCATGTCAAAAGACTAGTGATCGTTAAGTAAAATATAAAATATGGTGTTTTCAATAAAAGTGAAGCTATTAATCTCCTTGTGATATGTTAAGAAATTTTCATGAATGGGTACTTTGTAATAACTTACCTTCTCAATTTGATAACTAGAAATGAGTGCATGATTACAAGTGTCATAGATGTATGAGTAAGGTGTTAATATTTTGGTTAATATGTGTATTTAAATAACAACATTTGGATATGAATGGAACAAGTTAGCATGATGAAACTTTTTGAATAATTAATGTTTGTAGTTAAGTTAATTTCATAAAATTTTATGTCATTATGCTATTATTGCATGATTGTGTGTTTATTTTTTTTATTTTAGTTTTTTTAGGGACAAGTAAAGTTTTAAGTGTGGGTAAGTTGATAGGTGCTAGTTATATTATGTTTTATAGGTTAACGAATGTGTTTTTAAATGTTTTCTTAGGTGATAACCATATATTCTTGATTATCGTTGATTAGGGAAAGAATTTAATCTTAATGCATGCTTTGTGGGACATTTATTATGTTTTGATGATGAGTGGAGACGAAAAATTCCCAGAAAAGATGAAGAAGAAGTTGGACAAAGGAAGTAGTCATCATTGTGCAAATGCATGATCATGTAGGAATAAAAGATGGAGGGTTGAAGGCTCTCTATCATGTTAGGCAGATAATGTATGATCCTGCACCATGCATAATAGTGCAAATTTTAAAATTCCAAGTAGTGAAATTTTTGTATTTTTTTATTATTTGGGGTCATTTTTGAAACAAAAACAAATGTCAAAACCTTAGAAATAACCATTAGAAGAATTAAAAAGTATATAAAGCAAAGAAAAACGTCAAAGAGGTTACTAGAAACATAAAAAACAATATATTAGAGAGAGAACTGCAAAATAATACAAGTAGAATTTTCTAGCTCAAAGCAAAAGAAGAGAAAAAATTCAAAATTAAAACCTCTACTTTTTTTCTTTTCTTTTCTTATTACTGAATATTAATGATGAACAACTTGGGATATATAGCTTTAGCTATGGATTGCTAAATTTGTATTAGGAATTACTCTTGAATTATTTGTTAAACTTTTACATTCTTGATTTTGTTTTCATTATATTTTGTGATGCTTATTGTTTCATATTTAACTTGAATCGAGAGATTCAGTTGAATCAATTGTGTTGTGTTTCACAATAGAAGCTAGTACCATAATAGATCTATAAACATTGAAATAATAGGAAATTGAAGAGAGATCTTAGTTGTTTACCATAGGATTGATTCAAATCTAGTTAGATAGTTAGGAAGACTTTTGATAGATTAAGAGGTCACAATTCAATTTCTATATATTTAATTGGGATTTCTTAGTTAGATCTGGAGATAGGGTATAATTGTTGGATATGTAGGGTTAATTAGTGTTAACTCAAGAACATGAAGTGAAAACAAATAAGAATAGAAGTAATCCCTAAGTTTTCATCCTAAACTAATTAGGAAGAATATTATGTTATTCTTAATTAGTATTGATTCGAGAAATCTTTGATCAAGGTGGAATCAATACTGTTAGAGGCTAGATACTTATACAATTATGGTGGTTGAGATTAGCTGATTTTAGAAATGATTCGAGGGAAATGACAAGAAAAAAAATCAGTCTTTAAAATAAGATAGGAATAATTATTCTTGTTTTATTTTAATTTATGTGTTAATAATTTTATAGAATTTACGTAATCTTAGCCTTTAGGAAATCATATCAAAACTTTCACAATTATTCTGCTCCATGCAAGATTGAAACTCACCATGATTTCCCAAAAATAACTTAACATGAGAAGTTATATATATAATATAAAGATAAAAGGCATCATTCTCTTTTGTGATTTTATGAATTCCAGCAAATATTTCTATGCTGTAAAAATATCATAGGAAATCCCACTATTTTATGAAAAGTTTAACATAAGTTCTTCTATTAACTTTTATTGACAAGAAAATTTTAAGACATATGGCACTCCTTGTGGATAACCATGTCATATGAGAGTGATTGGAATAATAAACCATAAGGAGTTATACGTGTTGAAGTTTATTTTAAAAACTTTCTTTACCATAAGTATATGGATCGTATTTTACTACTGTAGAAAATATCATTCCTACAAGGAATGTATTAGTTACCTAACAATTTTTATATACCTTATTTAAGGTAACCAATATGATGAAATAAATAAGAATTAAACGAAAAATAAAAGAATTAATGGCTGAATGACAAAGCAAGCAATCGTGAAATATTTAGAGAGTTTCATTCCACCTTGGTTAAGGATTTCTCAAATCAATACTAATAAAAAATAATTTAATATTTTTCCTAATTAGTTTAGGATGATCAATCATATATATTGATTACTCAACTACACCATATAGTTCATGTTTTATCCAATGACTACCGACTAAGCTATCCTTGACTAAAATAACTCATAAGTGATATAAAAAACATAACAATCTCTATCTGAGATAACTTTGGAGATCTCAAGTTAAAGCATTACTTATACAATCATTACAATGAGAATATTCATAGGCATATAAGTAATATTTCAAATAAAATTCTCATATGAAGTTAGTTTAGTGAATTTGATCTCTAATAAGTACTCACAAACTTGTTTAAGCATTTTCATACTTTAACCTATAAGATTGACTACTTTTTTTATAAGAAAATATAATATGTATTAGTCTCTTTATGTTCTGATAATGTTCAGTCTCAATAGATCAATACTAGAAACAATTTAGGGATAATATATAAATGCAATATGAATCTCATAATTATGATCTCATATAATTTCATTTGCAATGTATATTAATCTCATAGACTTTATATACATCTAATATATGTATAAGATAAAGAACATTTTTAAATAATTATGTCCCTAAATGATAACCAACTAAATAGTTCTAGGGCATAAATCAATAACTTTTTCTTTAATTTTTAATTTTAGAATAATAGTTTATATTATTTATCAATGATATTTTATTTGAATGTGATATTATTTCTTAGTCATTCAAGAATATTGCTTTAGATAATTTTTTATCAATAAAATTTATTTTTGTTAATATAATTCACCACATTTAGTTGAGACATGCTCATGTCTCTAGGTATTCTTCTAAACTTTGAAAAAGCCATAGGCTATGTCAATTTTGTAACTTGTATACCTTCATGGGATATTATTCCACTCATTTAGTTGATTTACGGATACATGATATAAACTAAGCAAAGCCTAAGAAGCCGAAAACCCCCAAATATCTTTGCCATGTTTTTGAGATATGACTACGTATTAGTTGGGAAATTAACTAGGGCGTAGCGAAATAGTTATTAAATTTCTTGAAATATTATTTTAATAGAATAATTTAAATTAATAATAAAAATAAAATGGTTAGAGATAAATATAATTTAATATTATGCAAACGAATTTTTCTTTGATAAAAGAGTCAAGTACAAACTGTTTAAATACCTAACTTCTAAAAAGGTTAAAAAAGAAAGAAAATTCTATCTTTTAAAAAAGAATTGACAAAAGTTAAAATGTTTTAAATCTTTTCCAAATTACTAGAATTTATCAAGTTTAATTAAAATTAAAATCTAAGTTATAGAAAAAAGTCCAACTTGAATTATATAATTAAATTTAAATTTTAACAAAATTAAATATATGATATTTTATTTTTAAAATTTTAAAATTTCATAATTAAGTTCAAGTTAATATAAGTTAACTTTTCTCTTTTTAATTGCCTTAAATAATTTATAATTGTTGCATTTAGCAACTTCCAATACATTAGGGATATAAAATTGGTTTAACTTAGCTTATCTATATATGGTTACAAGGACATCACCTTTGCACATGTTTTGCTCTCCATTACATTAGTCTATAATTTTAGACCAATCCATCAAATGACATCCTAAGTTGCAAAGCTATTGAGTTTTGATCCACATACCTAATATGACTGAGCATTGGAAAACATATTAGTTTATAGTTTCAGGTTGTTGCTTACACAAGCTAAATCATATAAAGATTCCACTATTTCCTATTATATTATCCATACTTTTTAACCTTTGCTTTATCATAAGCCATTTTATAAAGGAAAATTTGGGGAGAATTTTAAACCAGACATTTGAACCAAATAACTATATGAGCTTAGAATTATAAACAATTCTTTGCCTGATCTATTTATGAACCTTCGTGCAGCATTTTTCAACTAAGTAACCGAGTCATTTTTTTTCCATAAAGGATATAATCAAGAACATTATACATTACAACTATTAATTCTATGAAGCTATAGTTTAACTAACTGTTTGAACCAAATGACTATCTAAACTTGAATTATAAACAATTCTTTGCAATATTTATTTATGAACATTCCTGAAGTATTTTTCAACTACGTAACCGAGTCATTTCTTTTTCTACAAAGGATATAATTAGGAACATTATACCTTACAACAATTAATTCTATAAAGCTACAATTCAACTAACTGCCTCTAATTATTTCCTTCAGTTTGACATCTTTTAGAATAATGTTTCTTATATTGAACCTCTCATCAATTCTATGTAATAGTCCTAGTTTCAATTGTCATACTAAAATAAAAGGAGTTTCCAATGCCTATTTAGCACTTGATCCAATTATAAACTTGCTCTCCAAGGTTCAGGATTTACACCATTGTCTAAAATGAAGTAGAATTAGGAGTTACTTTCTAGAAGATCTTCCTCTAAAAAATTGAGTGTGAATCTATTTCACTTATAATACCTCTTTTTCAGTTAGAATTCTCTAAATCCTTGTCTTTTTCCTAGGATCTTCTTAATAGTCTTAATGGGTATGATGCCTAGTCATCCTTCCTCATTTAGTTTACAAACTTATGCTCATTTAACTTTAGCGATTGATTTCTTGGTGAGATATCTTGACTATAGAAAACTTCTAATCATTTTTTTCCAATAGCTTTAGACAAATTCTTGAAGAGAACGATATGTTGATCGTCTATATATCAATCATGTCTCTCTTGAGACAATGACTTAATAAAAGGATTTACAAGATTCTCTTTAGTGGGCACTCATTTTAGTGTAATATCTTTCTACTCCACCATATCCCTAATCCTAAATACATGTTTTAACAGTTGATGAGGCTTTGGTTTCTTGTTTATGCAATCACTCTATTTTTGTCACGATACAATACTATCGGATCAGTAATGCTAAGAATCATATAAGTTTATTGATGAACTTCTTCATCCAAATTGTTTTCTTTTCAGTCTCAAACATTAAAATGTATTCAAACTTAATCAAAAAATCACTAATGGTTGATTTTTGAAACCTTACCAACTTATTGTTCTATCATTTGAAGTAAAGAGGTACTATAGTTGTGACATGTTGTCACTGTGATTTAAGTAAAAGCTAACATATAAATGACTTTGAACTCTTAGTTTAACATAAATCAAGAAAAAACCTTTAGTTTTAATTAAGTAATTAAAGATATTCTTTTTAACCATCTAATGATCACCACTATAATTAGATTGATATCTACTTTTTATGTCCAAAGTATAGGAAACGTTAGGTCTTTTTCATATAATCACACGCACGGTTTATCCAATAACTTAAGGATATGGAGCATAATCCATTTTCTCTCTTTTTTGTCTTTGTACATGTATTCTTGGATAAAGAAATCCTACATAATATAGGTATAAATGCCCTGTTATAGTCTCTATACTAAACCTCATTAGTGCTTTATTTATCTACATATATTGGAATAAACCAGGAGATCTTTTTTTTAATCTATATCTATAAATCTTTATTCCAATTAATAATAGGTCGTCCATATATATCACTAAATAGCTGACAACATTCCATTAACCCTTCTTAAAGATACAAGGTTCACATATATGTCCTATAAAATTAAAAATTTCATTATCTCATCAAAGTGAATGTTCCAACTTTGATGTTTGCTTAAGTTCATAAATGGACTTTAATAACTTACATACCTAATTAGGAGATAATTTCAATTCAAGACCTTCAAGTTCTGTTAATATACGCTAGAACAAATTTTAATTGAGAAATAATGTTTTGACATCTATTTGTTGAACTTCATAATCATGATATGCAACTAGGAGCTAATCATATCCTCATAGACTTAATCATTACTATTAGTAATATTTCAAAATCAATATCTTATGTTTATTTAGAACTGTTGTACATTAGCATTATTTTGTATGTATGTACATTACCATCAATGCCAAATCTTTTGATATAAACCCATTTTCATTCAATAGGTATAATCATATTATATGCATATATTAAATTCCATACTTGGTTAATGTAAATGGATTTTATTTAATATCTTCATACATTTGTATAATCAAAGTGAGACATTGCTTTATTTAAAGTAGTAGGCTCATCATCCATAATCTATACATCATATTTCCTCTTTTTAACATATAAATCAAATCTAGTTTGTGGATGAAATATCTTCCTAATTCGTTATAGAAAATGTTTCTTTTTAAACCTTTTTTTATTCATTATATCCATTAATTTGAGATTCATGTTTCATCTAGATGTGAATTTATGGTTTTTTAAAAACTTTTGTAAGTTCTACCTCACTTTTACTACTTTTACTGAGAATGAAGTCTCTTTCTGAATATGTAGCATATCTTGAGAAAAATACATCTTGCTTAGAAGGTAAAACTAATATCTAGTACTTTCTTTTAGATACCCAATAAGTTTGCATTTATCTGATTTAACTTGAAGCTTTTAAAATATTACAAGTTTCATATAATCATCATGATAGTTATAAACTGCATCATGTTTTTGTGGGTAGTTTAGTTTGTATTTAGTTGATAATTTGATTGTTTAGTGCGTGTTTACGTTAGAATTGTGTTAGTTAGTAGATATTTGTGTTTTAAATATTTTATGGGTTAGAGTATGCTTTTGAGCTTTACTTCTGCCACTTTTGGAAAACTTTAAAGGAGAGAGAAAGAAGAGAGAAGAGGAAGAGGAAGAAGAAGAAGATGAGAAGAAGCGGATCTTTCGATGCTGCTGACTTACTAGATAAATGGGTCTCTTAATACTGCTACATTTCAGATTATTCGATCCAAGTTCTTCCTCCTTTCCATTTCCATTTTTGTTCATTCAATTCTGACTCTTCCTTCCAGATTTTACCTTGATTTAATGTTCATATAGTTATTTTTGTGTTTTATTGATTAGGTGTTGTAATTAATTACAATACTTGCATATTTCAGTAATAAACCAAGAGGGTGAATTGGATCAAAATGATTGGATTAGGTTAATGAGAGTTAGATGATCTAATAGATCACGTGATTAATCATATTGGTTATTGTGTGGAGAGAGATCCCATGTGAGACCCGATAGTTTATTAGAGGGCTTAAGATCTAATTAGGGTTGTGGGTCTTTGTTAATTAAGAGATTGCAATTTCCATAATTCAATTAGGGTTTAATGGTTATAACTCGAGAGAAAGTAATCAACTCTACTATAGTCTAGAACCAACATCCTATTAACACATGAATGGTTAGGTTATCATTAATGATAGGGAAAATCCCCTTTCTCATAACTTGGTAATTTCTTTCGATTTATTTCCATTGTGATTTTTTTGTGTTTCTCAATTTTAACTTCTTTTCATGTTAAATTTCCAAATTAATTTCTTTAAATTAAGTTCTCGTATTTAATTTCAGTTGCAATTTTTATTTTCATTTTACTAATTTTTTGAGCCTTAGATAATATAGGATTAGATTAGTTCACCTTCCTCATGGAATTGACCTTTCACTTACTATAATCACGACTCGTGCACTTGCAGTATTTGAAGGCTATAAACTATAAACTTGCAAATCACTACGAACATATCACATCTCCAAATCTTTTGGTATGGTAACTTTTTTCTACTAATAGTCTATATATCGTATGGAATCTTGTTAATGAAAAGGTAAGTGATCGTTTCAAAAGCATATCTTTAAAAGAAAATAAGAAGGTTTGTATGAATTATATGGAACATACCATATCCAAGAAGTATGATTTCTCCTCTCATCCATTTTGATGTGATAAGAATGAAAGGAACACAAAGAGTAGTAGTAAAGGAATGCCACTGGTAAGTATGACTATCGTTCCAATAATATAGTCTATGTGAGTTGATTGTTGATCCCACAGAGATTGTGACTACAATTAATGGCTATATTCATATTATCTAATCTAATAAAATGAATTACTGATTTAAAGAAAAAATAAATATAAAATAGTGAACACAACTAAAATAGTAAATGAATAAAATGAACCCAGGTAGGACTTTTCCTTATAATCCCTTATATCTTTTGACTTATCTTTAGCTTAATAATCAATTTTAACTCCTTAGATTGATGGAAATCCCTAAGTTACAAATATATTCCCTCTTAATCAATACAATCCTTATTCTTATATCTATTTGACTACTATAGCTTTCTAATCAAAACAACTTAAAAACAAATTAACTCGTGTTGTGAATGCCTATGATAGGTTTCACCCTTACCTAAAAATATTATATAGTTCTATTTTTAGCAACTCATACAACTTATTATTCATTTTGTAACCTATTTATCCATATTATCTGTCAATCTCAATACATGAATATGATTATTAAATCTTCAACTTTTTTTTTACTTCAATTCAATATAATATAGAAACAAGAATAGTTCTCAAGAAAACTATAAATTTGATTAAATTAAAACATTAGTTCAATATATCAAGTCCTAGGGCTCATCCACCAAGATCTATGTCATTATTAGCTCACGATAAAATAAAGAAAATTATACATAAATGAAAGAATATAAGACAAAGAAAACATCCTTATGATCCTTGTATAGTTGAAGTTGTTATTAAATTTTGATGGATTTTATGTTAATACCCATTAGGTTGCTCTTCTCTTAATCCCAACTACTTTTATTTGCTCATCCAAAAAATCTTTTCTTTTTTTCCCAAAAATACTTCCTTTTCAATCGTTGTTCTTTTGATTTTTGGATTAGGATCTAATAAGGCTTTAGAGTTATTCCTATTCGTAAGCCAAAGAACTTTAACCGAAAATATAGTAAGCAAACATAAGATCAAGAAAAATTTAAAAGTAAAAAAATGAAAGTGGTGATTAGACCAATAAAATCAAACTTTCCTAATATCATGATCCACAATAATAATTCTAAAGACTTAATGTGATAAGGAAAAAAAACATAAAGAGAATTCTGAAGAAATCTTATAGGGATGTGTACCTATCATTTATATAGTATAGTTTAGGTGAGTCAAGTGTTAATCCTACAAAGAATGTGATTACTAGTAATGACTGTCTTCATATTACCTAATTTAATAAATTGAATGATCAATTTAAAGAACAAGTAAACAAGCCAATTCTAAATCACCACTTTAACATAATGAACAAGATTAAAAAAACTAATTAATAAAATAGATCTAGGTATAAAAAAGAGGAAAGATTACAAGGCATGAAAAGAAAGCTTAAACTTTTAACGATGAGCAATCTGAGCGAGTGAGTTTCATAATTTCTTTCTCCTATGTTCGTTACCCATAAGACTGTTTCCCCCAACCTAATCTCCAAAACTCAAATCCAAACATTATCTACTCTTCCCCGTCTAAAAACCTAAACCCCAAAACTTCCTCCATCAACTATACCCAAAACACAACATTGTCAAAACCCCCAGTAGATGAAGGTGCAGCTGAGACCCCC
>JAOQMP010000005.1:26679702-26690916 GCA_027563575.1 Erythroxylum pedicellare
TTATATATCAAAAATAAATAAATATATATTTATGTATTTTAATAAAATATAATTATTTTATTTATAATTATTAATAGATATATAAGAGATTAAAATAAAATAAAATATATTTATTTTAAGTTTTATCTAATATAATCATTATCAATAATGAAAATATAAGTATATTAACATTAACAATCAAACAAGTTTTTTGTTAAAAAATAAACGAAAAATAAAAAATGAAAATTAGAAATCACAAAAAAATAAAAATAAAAGTGAAACCAAATACCTATACAATCAACAGAAGAGCGATGAGCGATCCGTTCGAGAGCTACGAGCTGTTCCATAATTTCTAGATCACCGGTAAGATGCACTCCTTCTTCGTGGCTTCTTCTTCCCTTTCTCCCTCTACCTGACCGCCTCTTTCTCCTCTACATACTCTTTCCCTTACCTATAAGACTGTTTCCCCCAACCCTAATCTTCAAAACTCAAACCCGAGCATTATCTGCCTTCCCAAAAATCCACCCCTCAAAACTACCCCCATCAACTGTACCCAAAACAAAGCATTGACCCCCAATAGATGTAGGACCAACAGAGATCCCACAGAGACCTAACCCTGAAAACATCTCAAACCCCATTGTATTGAAGCCGTCGGAGAACATGGAAGTCAATAGTGGTTGATTGCATGGAGGAATCCTCAGCAGCTAAAACCCTGACCTACTACCCCCCAGAGGTGAAGGAGGACAAGATTTTTGTCATTCCACCACTAGAATTAGCGAAAAAAGGCGCAGCTCATCTCTGACTAGCTCTGATAAGCTTCTTCATTGGTAGGGGACCAGCATTTCCTGTTGTCCAAAGAGCTTTGTCAAAATCCTGGTTAGAGTTTGGGCAGAAGGAAGTTTTAATTACGAGTTCAAATAACTTTTTGTTTAAGTTTGATTCTGAGATAGGATTGAATATGGTGTTGGAGAAGTGTCCTTAGCACATCCAAGGCAAACCCTTATTTTTACGTAAATGGTGTCTGAATGTAGGTGAACAAAAAGAAGTTTGGTGTGCCCCAGTGTGGGCTAGGTTTTATAATATCCCTATAGAATACTGGAATACCAAGGGATTGGGTAGAATAGCAAGTGCAATTAGACACCCCTTGCTCATAGATAATTAGACTGCTAATATGTCTAGGATTGTGTGTGCTAGAGTGTCTGTGGAACTAGAATTACAAAGAAGTTGGCCTACTTCATTTCAGCTGGCAGCTTATAATGAAGAAGAGGAGATAAGCTTTAAGGAAGTTAAGATTGAGAATGAGTGGAAGCCTGATCTACCAACACTGAGGAAGGAATGGGCACCCATGGGAAGAATGCTTAAGAATGGATTCCAACAGGAATTAGAGAAACTGAGACTATAATAGATAGCTTGACCCAACAGAGAAGGGAGCAAGAATTAGACTCAAAAAAGGTTACTTCAAAGCAATAAGGAGGTCAGAGATTCAGAGATTCCTATTGAGCAAGGTCAGGGTATAGGATCTTAGCAGATTTAGCAAATGCTTAAGATGGGAATCCAAGGTGATAAGGAAGCTAGCCATTCTGGTAGTTCTATACCATATAGCAAGGATCATGAGAAGCTTGTTGAGCATAGCAAGGACTAAGAGAAGCCTGCTGCCCCAAGTAGAGACATGAAGGATCAAAACCATCTTGAGGTAAATCAAGTAGATTCCCATTCTTCCTCTCCTTTATATGAATTGGTTCCTTCTAATGATAATAAGAGTCCTAGTTTGGAAGGGGTTAAAGGGATTTTACTGTGAGAAAAAGTAGGAAATCTAGGAGGAAGCAGAACTAGAAGCTCCTTTTCTAGTTTTGTTTGGAGTGGCTAAGGATTTAGTTTTTTGGAATGTTAGGGGTATTAATAACCCTAAAAAAACAATTAGCTATCAAAGCTTGTCTCAAGAATTTTTCAGCATCTTCTGTTTATTTAACTGAAACTAAGATTAGGTCTCCTTCCTTCTTAAAGAATGTTTGTGCTTCTTTGTTTCCTAGATGGCTTTCTTCTAGTAATATGGATCATGCTTCTAATGTTAGGATTATGGTAGCCTGGAACCCTGATTGTTTCAGGTGTTTTATTTTAAGCACTTCTGATCAACTGATTCATCTTGAGGTTACACCAATGAATAGTTCCAGTTCCTTTCTTGTGACTTGTCTCTATGGTCCTAATAACCTCCATCATACGAAAAATCTTTAGGATGAGACGTCAAACATTCATATAAATGTTAGTAGCCTTCCTTGGATTATAGCTGGGGACTTTAATGCTATTTTGTTTTCCCATGAAGTAGAACCTATAAGCACCATGGCTATGAGTAGTATGAATTATTTTAGGCAGTTTATGGAGGACTGTGATTTGTTTAACCTAAATTCTAGTGGTCTTAGGCTCACTTGGAACAACAAGCAATGTGGAGAACTTTATATTGCTAGGAAATTAGATAGAGCCCTTATCAATTCGAAATAGAGCTCTAGGTTTCCCACTTCTTATTGTGTGTTTCTTAATCCAAATATTTCTGACCACTCTCCAGTGGTAGTTAAGGCTCTAGGTCACCATCAGAAGAGATTCTCCCCTTTCAGGTTTTCAAATTTCCTAGCTTCTCAACCTAATTTCTGTCAAATAGTGCAAAATGCTTGGTCCTCTCTAGTTCAGGGCACTCCTACATTCTGTGTAGTCTCCAAACTCAAATGGGTTAAGAAAGCTCTTAAATTTCTTAATTCTGGCCAGATAGGAGATGTGAATGATAGAGTAGATAAGTGTCAAATTGCCCTTAATAATATACAAGATCAAAGGAGGCTGATTGTAATATCCCATGTTCAGAGTTAGGCCCCATAATTGTGAACTGAACGTACTGAGAGCAATTAGGGTGCATTGCATGCTTATGCATCATTATATTTTCACACACATGAATATTTATTTTTGGCATATTTAAAATAATTATTCATGCATTCATTGACATTTTTTGGGTATAATTGACTGAATAATGCAATTTAAAATGTAAATTGTGAAGTATTGATAGTAAAAATGGATTTAGAAACTGTTAGTATTATTTCAGAATTTTTGGTGAATTTTTGGAATTTGGAGTATTTTGGACTAGGGAAATATAGAAATATGGACCAGTTATAGCGTGACATATGGCAGTATAGCATAGTGACATAAGTATTACGTGCACAAGGACACGTGGTTACATGTTTTGGACGAAAGATTTTCCTGCATCTTGTGTTATTCTTCATTTGGTTTTGATTTTCACCATATACATCAACGTCAAAATCCTTTTAATTCATTAATCACTGAAACATATTATACTTGATGCAACTTAGCAGTCCAGAGATTGGTCTGTTTCATTTATCTTTTCTTTTCCCTCCATTCACCGAAACTTTTCTTCAAGCTCACTGTTGGGTTTTTGCTAAAACATCAAGTAAGTTATGTCTTGAGCTTTACTGAGTTTTGTAAGTAATTTTGATGATGTTTTACTATATAAACAAATACATGCATGAGAAGTTCACTAGTGGAGTTTTAGTGTATGAATAAGCTGAATGTGGAATTGAATTTATTACTGAATTAAGATCACTGCAACTGTGTTTGGAAGTGCTAAACACATCTGAATTGGATTTGTGTTGTGAAATTGATGTTGACTTAAAATAGGATCTGTTTTATCTTGAAATGAGTTATGGAAGAGTGCTGGAAAATCGATTACGAAGTAAATGCAAAAAAGTTTATGAATTAATACATATTCTTTTCTAGTTTAGAGAAAACTGTATATGGATGTTTTACTATTCATACATGAATGTGTGGAGTGTTTTTAGAGATGGATATAAATGAGTTTAATGATTTTAAATGAAGATGTTAATGAGGTCATGGAATAGAGTTGATGAAATGAAAGTATGGAAAAATGGAAAAATGCATCAGATGAAGTAAATAGAAACAAAATACAGTAGTGAGAAGAAGAAGAGAAATAAACGGTGAAGAAGACTGTAACGTCATTTAAGAAGGTCGCAAGTCGCAATCGTGCTTAATCGCAGGGGTTGGCTGAAACTCACGATCGCGCGTCTTCAATTATTTTTCTGAAAGTCATTTTTTCTGAACACCCTTTGATATTTTATTATAACTTTTACTCCCGATATCCAAATGACATGAGACTTAAACCAATGGATTCATAACAGATTGCTCTACCTATATATAAAAATTGGTGGTTTTATAAATTGATTTGAAGAAGATTAAATGAATGAAAGTGTGAGAATCTGTTGGAATAGTATGAACTGGAATGTTTTACTGAACATACTTTGGCATTTTGATTATATGTTGATCTGTAGAGTTCCAAATGAGGTGATTATTAATTCAAATGAAACTAAAGACATAAGGATACAAATTGGATGAAGAAGTCAAATTTTAATCTTGTATCTAGAATCCCTGATTTTTTATTAAATTTGAAGTAAGAGTTCTGTTATAGCTTAAGAAGATACTGATGTATTTGGAGTATAACTTTTAGTATATTGAACCCAATTGAATGATCTTAGTGTCATTAGAAACCTAAGACACAGAGGAAAAATTGTTTATAAGGAATTATGGTTTAAACGCTTCATTTTCTAGATCTTATTGATTATATACAGATGACCATAATGGAATGTTTTCAGAAGGAGATGAAATAGAGAGTGAGTGATTGAGTTTTGTCATATTGGGAACATAAATGATATACACAACAATGTATAACAGAAATATACCTAAGAATTTGTCATTGAATATGCATGATACATGAAGCATTGATAAATGTGTTTATTCTGTTACATAAGCGCTCTAGTATTATAAAACTGTTTTTATTGTATATAGACGAGCAACTAGAGTGACCGCTTCCAGATATTGTCAGAACATCAAGGAAATAGGCTTAAAGGAGCAACTGTGAGTAACCTAAGATGGTCTCACCTTGATTTGATTTGTTTGTTACTGAATTGAATTTGATATTGATGAATGTGTAATGAATTATGTACTGAACTCCAGACAATAATTGTCCGAGGCGTTCGATGCGTATGGATATCATTGGAAGTGTTCTTTGTATGTGAATGATCATGTACTATATTGCTATCTTATTGAACTGTACTAAATTGTGTTGATTGTGTAATGGGTTCTAGACGATACTTGTCCGAGGCGTTTTGATGCATGAGAATGATATTGGAAGTGCTGATGGAATGTGAATGCATCTGCCAAAATGATTTTCTAGTTCTCAACTGAAAAGTTGAATGTCGGACTTAGTCCGATGACTACTAATATTGTGACTGTTACTGTAACTGCTAATGTGATAATACATGTAAATGAATAAGATTGTATTTGATGATTTAATAGTGACATGCATTTCATTTAAATGCATGTAATATAAAGGCATTGTGACTAGAGTAGCCATACTGAAAGCGCTTACACTTAAAGCTTTGCTCCGTGATTACTTTTACTGCACAAAAAGCTATGCTCTATGGTTACTGTTTCTGACTGAGCCCTATGGGCTAAAGTCTATATTTGAAAGGCACTCGGTTACAACACTATAAAAAAACGAATTTGATTCTTATACATATTATATTCATAAATGACTGGAATTCATTGAATGATTTGCAAAGTTATAATAGATTGATATGTACTGTGTGACTAAATGAACTGTATGACTGTATGATCTATGTGATTTTATGATGACTATTTTTCCGCAACATGAGTGAACCATTAAGTATGGTTACTCTACTAAGTTCGTAAAACTTATCAAAATTGCACCATTGACTTTTACAGGTCTGAGAGCGAGACGACCTAGCTTCTAAGACTTCATTAAAGTAGATTTTGTGTAGTTCGATATCAGAGATGGCTCAAAGGTCTGTTAGTTGGGATTGAAGACATTGTAGTTATTATCTTTTTTATTCCTCAAATATGTAGCACACTGTATAGGACAAGTTGTTTATGCTCTTTGATGATGTTAAACTGAATGCTACAATGTAACTATAGTTTTTGATATAAAATGAGGAAATTTTGGGTTTTAGTAAATGTGATTTTATGATTTTGTTATGATGCCATGTGATAAATTGAAAGTGAGATAATTAACATGTTATTTATATTGGGCATGTGCACGTGTTACCAAAAGGGGGCACGTGTATGTGTCAAATGGGAGTGGGATGTTACATTGATGCCAAATATCCCTCAACTGGTTTCTATGGAATCTGAAGCCATTAATGATCTAATTAGAGCCCTAGAGGATCATGAATCTTTCTTCAAACAGGCTTCCCGTATCAAATGGCTTAGAGAAGGGGATAGGAATACCAAATTTTTTCACAACTCTACCCTTGCTAACTGAAATAGAAACGATATAAACTCTTTGGAAGTGGAGAATGGTAATAGGATTGTTAGTCTTGTAGAGATTCAAGTTCAATTCCTTGGATACTTTTAAGGTTCTATTAGCGATAAAAAGGACCTTCACTCTTCTCAAGAGTTTGTGGGAAATCTTTTTCATCCTCCCTTACCTGACCATCTTTTAGAAGCTTTGACTACTAAAGTCTCAGCACAAGAGATTAAAGAGATTTTCAATTCTTTCAATCCAAATAAAGCTCCTAGGCTGGATGGGTTTTATTCATTCTTCTTTTCACATACTTGGCATATTATAAGAGGGGAAGTTACAATAGTTATTCAAGACTTTTTCTCATAATGGAAAACTTCTAAAAGAGTTAAACTCCACCTTTATCACTCTTATTCATAAGAAAGACCACCCTGCCACAGGGGTAGATTATAGGCCTATCTCTTATTGCAACATGATTTATAAGGTCATTGCAAAAATTATAGCAAATAGGCTTAGAGAGACCCTTCCTCACATTGATATCCCCAACTAGAGTGCCTTCATTAAGAACTGTCGAATAGGGGACAACATCTTGTTAGCACAAGAGATATTTAAGAATTATCATCTTTCAAATAACCACAAGCGATGTGCTTTTAAAGTGGATCTTCAAAAAGCCTATGATTCGATTCAACGGGATTTTCTCCTTAATATACTAGTAGCTATAGGCTTTCCCCAAATTTTCATCGAATGGATCAAAGAGTGTATCACTTCTCCCTGCTATGCTATTTTGATCAATGGCTCACCCTCAAACTTATTCTTAGGTAAATCAAGTCTAAAACAAGGAGACCCCCTATCCCTATTCCTTTTCATTATTTGTATAGAAGCCCTTTCGAGGAGTTTGAATGATTACATTGAGAGGAATCCCTCTTTTCAATACCACTAGTGATGCAAATCTCTCAAACTTACCCATCTCTTGTTTGTTGATGACCTTCTCCTTTTCTGCCAAGCTGATCTAAATTCTGTTCAAACTTTGTTGACTTGCTTAGGTAACTTTTCTAGCTTATTTGGTATGGACATGAACCCCTCCAAAAGTCATTTTTTCCTTTCCCCAGATATGAACCCTCTTTCCCTTCAAATAGAAGTCATTTTTTATCTCAAGAAAGGTACCCACCCCATTCGATATTTGGGGGTTCCTCTCCTCACTGGATGATTGTATAAGAGGGTATGTTTACCCTTATTGGAAAAAATTGATGTTAGGATTAATAAATAAACCCACAAAAATCTCTCCTATGCTGGTAGACTCCAACTAGTGATCTCTGTCCTTTCAACTTTTCAAGTTTACTGGTTTTCTCACTTTATTCTTCCTTCTGCCATCCTTAAGAAAATAGATTCCAAACTTAGGAATTTTTTGTACGCTGGGTCAATCACTACTAAGTCTCATGCTAAAGTTAAATGGACTAATGTTTGTAGGCCGAAAAGGGAGGGTGGATTAGGTATCAAACATTTGTCCACTTGGAATAACACATTGTTAGGGAACAGAATATGGTTTCTGTTTAATGATAATGAATCATTGTGGGTTAGGTGAGTGCATACAATAATTCTGAGAAGGACAAATTTCTGGAGTGCTCTACCTACTTATAACAGCTCTTGGAGTTAGAGAAAGATCTTATATGTGAGGGATAAAATAGGGAACCAATTCAGATTTAGGATAGGGAATGGGAGTAATACTTTATTATGATAGGATCTTTGACATCCTCTAGGGATCTTGAAGAATTTTGCTACACTAAGAATGATTAATGGGTTTGACCTTCCTATGACTACTAGAGTTGCTGCAATAATCAGAAATAATAAATGGTGCTGGCAAGAGCCAAATGTCGAGCTCCTCAATAATTTGGAGCCTATACCGTACCTACCAGATGATTCTGGAACTGATTGCTTGGAATGGATAGCTAGTTCATCGAGAAAGTACACCAACACTTTAGCATATAATTTCCTAAGACCACCAAACCAAAAAGTTTCTTGGTATAATATGGTCTGGTGTAAAAGCAATAGTTCTAGATGTGCTTTCATCTTATGGTTGGCATTTCAGAAAAAGTTGCAAACTCGAGATAAACTTCTCTACCTCCATACACAAAATCATTGTTCCCTGTGCTTTTTGGATAATGAGACTATAGAACATTTGTTCTTTGAATGTTCTTTCTCTAAGTAAGTGTGGGTAAATTGCCTCAAACACTTCTGTATAAATCTACCCTCTCTAACAAATCTCCACTCAAGTCCCACTTGGTTCGACCAAACCTCCCATAACTGTAACTGTGACACCCCCATCTTCACCATCCTCCTTTCTGTTACTGTATATAATCTATGGTGTGAAAGGAATGTTAGAACATTCAAAGATGAAGCCTTAGATATAGGGAGCTTCAACACCAAAGTGGCCTTCCAAATTATGGAGCAATTTAGCTCAAACACCTAGAGAAGGTAAGAGTGGGAGAGTTTATTGTCTAATATAATTTCTGCAGGTTTATGTCAGGTTCAGACAAAGTGGATTTCATCTTCCTCTTCGATATAAAGAAAAAGAGAAGCCAGAGTCAAGAAACTCATTTGCTTAACCCAATAAAAGACAGGTAGCCTGGAGTGAACACATTAATGGCATATCTATATAATAGCCCAACGAACACCAATTGCAATGTCTAACTTCATACAAGTGATGGCCAGAAGTTCTAAGAAAGAGCTTATCAATGAAGGTATGAGAAAGGTAGGCAACTTGACAATGAACCAGGAAACAAGGAAATTATTCATCTTAGCTTGTGTTATATATCGATTAGGTTGTTAATGCTGCTTGATTGTACTGCTGGAAAGTGGGTTGATTATCATGTTTTAATAGATAGATATATTAGATTTAAGATCTTCGGTAGGAAAATTGTACATAATAGGATGGTTTGGATTTGTTGTTTAGTTTTAGGATGAAAGGAATGGCTATAAATTCTTGTGAACCCTTTTGGTAGATAAGAGATTTCGGTTTTGGAATCTCTAGTATGTACATTCCTTCTTTTATCTGTATAAAATTCTTACTGATTTATCCAAAAAAAACCAAATGCCTTCTTAGATATCATTTTGTCAATTTGTTTCTTTTTTTTTTTGTAGCCTTATACCATTTTCTACTTTCACCTTCTAGGTTTTGATCTTACTTTGATTTTACACCATTATTTAATGTATTACCCCCAATCCCTGTTCTCTATGTTATTGCATTCTAATCATTCCTTAATTGCAATTTAGCCCTTTTAAAAAAAATAGCAAAGGGCCTAAATTAGATCCAATTATGTTCGATCAATCCAAAACCAACATATTTGATTTCAATTAATTGAATTTTAAATCCGTCTTCAACTTTTTTAATAAAATTTTAAAATTTTAAATTTAACTCGAACATTTTTTTATTATGAGTAAGATTTAAGTCAACTTATTATATAAGTGTTTTCTTTTAACCTTCTAAATTTAAGATTTTTCAATATTTAAATTTGACTCCCGAATTTCATTTGCATTTTTAATTTACCTAAAATTTCATAAAATACAAAATTGATGTCGTAACATCACGTCCCTATATTAAAGGTTGGAACCCAGATTTCAATAATGGAGAGAATAGCAGTGTGAGAGTTAGAAAATTTTGTATTTCATGCTCAGTAGAATGTCAGCATACATGCATGTGAATTTGATTCTTTGCACACATGAAAATAATTGTACATGCTCTCATTGACATTTCGAGTATAATGAATAGTAATGGGATAGATTGAGGATTGTGGTTATAGTGAATAAGTAGAATGAAATGGAGTAGATAGACTAGAAATAAACTTAAGTGTTGGATTTAGTGAAGGAAAATACATTGGAGAAGTTTACTGAGAATATTTAGTATTGGAATTTTAGATAGTGGAGTAAAAAGTTATGGTCTTAATAAGGGGGAGATGTTCAGGAGCATAGATGTATCATCTGTGATGATGTCACATCATTTGTGATGACGTCATTTTATCTGTGAAGATGCATCGTTTGTAAAGATGTATCGTCTATAAAGACGTATCGTCTGTGATGACGTCATTTTTTCTATGAGGATGCATCGTCTGTAAAGATGTATAGTCTGTAAAGATGAGTGATGATGTCATATCGTCATAATAGTTGTATCGTTTTAAGTTGACTTTGCTTCGTCTTAAATTGACCATCTGTATCGTCTTATGTTGACTTTTATTTTGTCTTAAGTTGACCATCTATATCGTCTTAGGTTGACTTTTGCTTCGTCTTAGGTTAACCATCTGAATTTTCTGCTCTTTGCATTCTTCTACTTTGCCATTCGTCTGCTTATGGCATTCTTCTGCTTTGCCATTCGTCTGCTTATTGCTTCGTCTGCTTATGGAATTCGTCTGCTTTGCCATTCGTCTGCTTATGGTATTCGTCTACTTTGCCATTCGTCTGTCTTTTTGCTTCATCTGCTTTTTGGCTTCCTCTGGTTATTGCTTTGTCTACTTTTTGGCTTCGTTTGGTTATTGCTTCGCCTATTTTTTGACTTCGTCTACTTTCTGCTTATGTGACCGAAACTTCTTTTTCCGTATACTATTCATCTGATGCTATCGTCTGGTCCATCTTTGACCATTCAGGCGATAGAATTTGTCTCCAATGTCTTCATGAAAGATGTGGATATTAAAGTCCTCTTTGAAACCGTCCTAAGATAATCTTAATCCGATCTCTCTAGAGAGAGTTATACCTATTGTAAAGCAACTTCTGTGCACTGTTCACTTTGTATCGTCTGGTCTAAATTTGACACTCTAGATGATAGAACTTTCCTTCAAGGTCTTCATGAAAGTTATAGACCTATAAGTCCTCTTTCAAACCATCTAACAAGGATCTTGATCCGATACCTATAGCGA
>JAOQMP010000005.1:26691016-26705939 GCA_027563575.1 Erythroxylum pedicellare
ACCCCCCCCCCCCCCGAGATCTGAACTTGAAAACATCTTAAACCCTTCTAATGAAGCTGATGGAGAATATCCGATCGTGGAAGTCTGTAGTGGTTGATTGCATGGAGGAACCCTCAGTAGCTAAAACTTTAACCTACTGCCCTCAGAGGTGAAGGAGGACAAGATATTTATCATTCCCCCACCAGAATTAGCAAATAAGGGTGCGGCTTAACTCCGAATGGCTTCTTCATCAATAAGACACCAACATTCCCTGTTGTCCAAAGAGCTTTGTCAAATCTTATTTAGAATTTGATCTGAAGGAAGTTTTAATTAAGATTTTTAATAAATTTTTGTTTAAGTTTGATTCAGACGTAGGATTGAATATGGTGCTAGAGAAGGGTCCTTGGCACATCCAAGGCAAACCCTTATTCCTACGTAGATGGTGTCTGAATGTGGGGGAATAAGAAAAAGTTTGGTGTGCCCTGGTATGGGCTAGGTTTTATAATATCTTTGTAGAATACAAAAATGCCGAAGGGTTGGGTAGAATAGCAAGTGTAGTTGGACACCCCTTGCTCATGGATAATCAGACTGCTAGTATGTTTAGAATTATGTATGCTAGAGTGTATGTGGAGCTAGAATTACAAGGAAGTTGGCCCACTTCATTTTAGTTGGCAACTTATAATGAAGAAGAGGAGATAAGCTTTAAGGAAGTTAAGATTGAGTATGAGTGGAAGCCTGATCTACCAAAATTGAGGAAGGAATGGGCACCTACAGGAAGAATGTTTGTGACTGGTTTCCAAGAGGAATTGGAGGAAAGGAATGAGACTATAATAGATATTTTGACTCAGTAAAAAAGGGAGCAAAACTTAGACTCAGAAAGGTTAATTTAGAGTAATAAGAAGGTCAGAGATTCAGAGAATCCTATTAATCAAGATCAGGGAATAGGATTCCAACAGACTGAGCAAATACCTGAGATGGGCATCCAAGATGATAAGGAAGCTAGTCATTCTAGTAGTTCTATTCCACGTAGCAAGGATCATGAGAAGCATGTTGAACTTAGCAAGGATCAGGAGAAGACTACTACCTCGAGTGGAGACCTGGAGGATCTGAACCATCCTGAGGTAAATTTTCATTCTTCCTCTCCTATTTCTAATTTGGTCTTTGATAATAAAAGTCTTGGATTGGGAGGGACTGAGGAGGAGTTCACTGTAAGAAAAAATAGGAAATCTAGGAGGAAGGAGAAGTAGAAGATCCTTTTCTAATTTTTGTTTAGATTGTTTATGAATTCAAGTTTTTTTAAATATTAGGGTATTAATAACCCCAAAAAATAGTTAGCTATCAAAGCTTGTCTCAAGAAGTTGCTAGGTTTTTTTGCGTGTTTAACTAAAAGTAGGATTAGGTCTCCTTCCATCTTACAGAATGTTTGCGTTTCTTTGTTTCCTAAATGGCTTTCTTATAGTAATGTGGACCATGCTGTTAATGTTAGGATTGTAGTAGCTTGGAACATTGATTGTATCAGGTATTCTAATTTAAGATCTTCAAATCAACTAATACATTTTGAGGTTACTCCGATGAATAGCTCCAATCCTTTCCTTATGACCTGTGTCTATGGATCTAATAGCCTTAATCAAGGAAAAATCTTTGGGATCAATTGTCAAACGTTCATAGCAATGTTGGTAGCCTTCCTTGGATTATAGCTGGGGACTTTAATGCTATTATATTTTCCTATGAAGCTAAACCTGTAAGCACCATGGCTATGAATGGTATGAATGATTTTAGGCAGTGTGTAGAGGATTGTGATTTGTTTGAATTAAATTATAGTGGTCCTAGACTCACTTAGAACAACAAGCAAATTGGAGACCTTTATATTGCTAGGAAGTTAGATAGAGCCCTAATCAATTCAGTTTGGAGCTATAGGTTTCCCACCTCGTATTGTGTGTTTCTTAATCCAAATATTTCTGATCACTCTCTAATTGTAGTTAAGGCTCTAGCTCATCATTAGAAGAGATCCTCCCTTTTTAGGTTTTCAAATTTCCTAGCTTCTCAACCTAATTTATGTTAGATAGTACAAAATGCTTGGTCTTCCCCAGTTCAGGGCACAAAAATAGCTCTTAAATTTCTTAATTTTAGCTAGATAGGAGATGTGCATGATAGAGTAGAGAAGTGTCAAGTTGCCCTTAATAATATACAAGATCAAAGGAGGTTGATGTCAAATATCCCTCAAATGGTTTCCATGGAATCCGAGGCCATTAATAAATTAATTAGAGCCCTTGAGGATCAAGAATCCTTCCTTAAACAAGCTTCCCATTTCAAATGAATTAGACAAGGGGATAGGAATACAAATTTTTTTCACCACTTCATCCTTGCTAATCGAAATATAAACAACATACACTCCTTAGTAGTGCAGAATGGTAATAGGATTGTTAATCTTGAAGAGATTTAAGAACAATTCCTTTGAAACTTTCAAAATTCTATTGAGGAAAAAAAGGACCTCCTTCCTTCCTAAGAGTTTGTGGGAAATCTTTTTCATCCTTCCTTGCCTGACCATCTCTTAAAAGCTCTTGATGCTGAAGTTTCAGCATAAAAGATAAATGAGGTTTTCAATTCTTTCAATCCAAATAAAGCTCCAATGGATTCTTCTTTTCACATACTTGGCATATTATAGGAGGGGAAGTTACTAGAGCTATTTAAGACTTTTTCCATAATGGAAAACTTCTAAAAGAGTTAAATTCCACCTTTATCACTCTTATCCCTAAGAAAGACCATCCTTACACAGTGGTAGATTATAGGTCTATCTCTTGTTACAGCATGATTTATAAGGTCATTGCAAAAATCATAGCAGATCGGCTTAGAGAGACCCTTCCTTATATTGTTATCCCTAACCAGAGTGCCTTCATTAAGAGCCGTTAAATAGGGGATAACATCTTGTTAGCACAAGGGATTTTCAAAAATTAGCATCTTTCAAACAACCATAAGAGATGTGCTTTTAAAGTGGATCTTCAAAAAGCCTATGGTTCGATTCAATGGGATTTCCTCCTTAATATTCTAATAGCTATAGGCTTTCCCCGAAATTTCATCGAATGGATCAAAGAGTGTGTCACTTCTACCTCTTATGCTATTTTGATCAATGACTCACCCTCAAAAGTTTTTAGAGGGAAGTCAAGCCTAAGATAAGGAGACCCTTTATTCCCATTCCTTTTCATTATTTGTATGGAAGCCCTTTTGAGGAGTTTGAATGATTAGATAGAGAGGAACCCCTCATTTAAATACCACTGGCAATGCAAATCCCTTAAACTTACCCACCTCTTGTTTGCAGATGACCTTCTTTTATTTTGCCATGCTGATCTAAATTCTGTCCAAACTTTGCTGACTTGCTTAGGTAACTTTTCTAGGTTATCTGGTATGCACATGAACCCCTCCAAGAGTCAGTTCTTCCTATCCTCGGATATGAACCCTTTTTCTCCCCATTCGGTATTTGGGGGTTCCTCTCCTTATAGGAAGGTTGTCTAGGAGGGACTGTTTACCCTTATTGGAAAAAATTGATGTCAGGATTAATAAATAGACCCACAAATATCTCTCCTATATTGGTAGACTTCAACTAGTGATCTCTGTCCTTTTAGCTTTTCAAGTTTGCTGGTCTTCTCACTTTATTCTTCCATTTTCCATCCTTAAGGAAATAAGCTCCAAACTTACGAATTTTTTATTGGATAGGACGGTCACTACTAAATCTCATACTAAAGTTAAATGGACTGATGTTTGTACGTCAAAAAGGGAGGGAGGATTAGGTATCAAACATTTTTCCACTTGGAATGACACATTGTTAGGGAACAGAATATGGTTTCTGTTTAATGATAGTGAATCACTATAGGTTAGGTGGGTGCATACAATAATTTTAAGAAGGATAATTTTTTGGAGTGCTCTACCTACTTATAATAACTCTTGGAGTTAGAGAAAGATCTTATAAGTGAGGGAAAAAAATAGGGAACCAATTCAGATTTAGGATAGGGAATGGGAATAAGACTTTATTATGGCAGGATCTTTGGCATCCTCGAGGGATCTTAAAGAATTTTGCTATACCAAGAATGATTAATGGGTCTAACCTTCCTATGAACACTAGAGTTTTTGTAGGAATGAGAAATAATGAGTGGTGCTAGCAAGAGGCCAATGTCAAGCTCCTCAGTAATTTAGAGCCTATACTATATCCACCAAATGAATCTAGAACTGATTGCTTGGAATGGTTAGCTAGTTCATCGAAAAAGTACACAAACTCTTCAGCTTATAATTCATGAGACCATTGAACCAGAATGTTGCTTAGTACACTCTGCTCTAGTGTAAAAGAAATAGTCCAGATGTGCTTTCATCTTATGGTTGGCATTTTAGGAAAAGTTGCAAAGTTAGGATAAACTTCTCTACCTCCATACACAAAATCACTATTCCCCGTGTTTTTTGGATAATGAGACCATAAAACATTTATTCTTTGAATGTTCTTTTTCTAAATCAGTGTGGATAATTGCCTCAACCACTTTTATATAAATCTACCCTAACTGACAAACCTACACTCCATTACCACTTTTTTTAACCAATCCTCCCATAATTGTAACTGTAACTTCCCCATCTTCACCACCCTCCTTTCTATTACTGTATATAATTTATGGTGTGAAAGGAATGCTAGAACATTCAAAGATGAAGCCTTAGATATGGGGAGCTTTAACACCAAAGTGATCTTCCAAATTATAGAACTCAACTCAAACACTGAGAGAAGGTAAGAGTGGGAGAGTTTATTGTCTAACATATTTTCTGTAGGTTTCTTTTAGGTTTGGTGAAAGTGGATTTCTTCTTCCCCTTCGATATAAAGCAAAAGAGAAGTGGAGTGAACACACTAATGGAAGAGAAATGTAGAAAAATAATGGATACCAATGGCAGTGCCTAATTTCATAAAAGTGGTGGCCAGAAGATGCAATAATGAGCTTATCAATGAAGGTTTGAGAGAGGTGGGCATAATTGACAATGAATAAGGAAACAAGGACATTATTCATTTTAGCTATGTTGACTATTGTTTAGATTGTTTTCATTGTTGCTTAATGGTATTGCTGGAAATTGGGTTGAGTATCTTGTGTTATTATATAGATATGTTATCTTGAAGATCTTTTGGTGGGAAAATGGTATAGAGTAGGATGGTTGGGTTTTGTTGTATGGTTTTAGGATGGAAGGAACTATTGTAAATTCTTTTGAACCCTTTTGGTAGCTAAGAGATTTCGGTTTTGAAATCCCTTATCTGTACATACCTTCTATTATTTGTATAAAAGTCTTACTGATTTATATAAAAAAAAGATCTAGGTAAGACTTTTCCTTATAATAAATTCTATGCTTTAAATTTATCTTCAACAATGTGGCTCTTACCTCCTTCCTACATACTTACTGCTTCCTTGTCCTTCATCCTTAGCTATGCTTCTTTCTTCTCCATACTAGTGCATACCTTACATGATTTAGCACTCTCCTCTTTTCTCTATTCTAAACTTCCTTGTTAAGACCATTCCACAACTCCTTGACCAACTCCTACAGTCTTTTTCCATTGGACATTAACCTTCACCCTAAACATATGCATTTTCTCACCTTCAAACTTTGTTGCTTAAGCTAACCCCTCATCTATAAATGGCCCTCAACCTGAAATTCGCTTTAATGGAGACTCTTTAAAGAAAATATAGGTATAAGTGCTAGGGGATAATAAACCAGAAGTTAAGCTTAGTTTTTGTCCCTTAAGTGAAGCAACTGTATAAAGAATAGTATCACCTCCTTTGGAGACTCTAAGAGATGGATTACAAAGATGGAATGCCATAATTGTTAATTTCTTTCTTGATAGAAGAATTTCTTTTCTTGTTATGAAAGAATGGGCTTTCAATAACTGGAGAAAGTATAGTTTGTAAGAGGTTCTTTTTAAATCTGAAGGTGTATTTATGTTTAAATTCACTCACTTATAGAATATAAAGTGGTACTCGAAGCTAGTCTATGGTATATGTTTAGTAAGCCCCTTCTCCTATCAATATGGAAACCTAGATTAAATATTGAAGAAGTTAAATAGGAACATATCCTTTTATGGATCTGCATCCACGGAGTGCCTTTAGAGTACTGGACTACCTCTAGTCCAAGTCACTTGGCTAGCTTGATTAGTAAACCAATCTATATGGATCAAGCTACTTCTAAAATTTAAAGGATAAATTATGCTAAAATTTGCATGTTAGTAAATTCTATGACTAGCTTACTTGATGACATTCCTATTATAAGGATCAATGAAAACTTGGAACCCACTGAAGTCGTTGTTAAGGTTAGTTATGTCTGGAAGCCTAGTATAAGAAAAAGAAGATTTAAAGCCCACCGGTAGAGTTTTCAAGACTAGTGAATATCATGAGGTAGCATAAGCCAATACAGAGGGGATCATTCAAATGATTTTCTCACTAAACCACATTTTATTACTGAAGACATCCTTTATGAGGAAAAATCAAACGAACATACACAAGTAGATAATAATTGAAGATGTCAATGCTACCCTAGTGGAAAAGGAGATTAGCCAAAAAGAAACTATGAATAACAAAGCCACATATAACAATAATTCTCTGAAAGAAGCAGATGAAGTATATGGAAATAAACTTGACTTTAATTCTATAGGTAGGAGAAGATCTAACAGGAAGAAAAAATCCCATCAGTGAAATCATCCAAATGATAATTTTAGTTTGGAATGTCAGAGGGGCTAATGCCTCTCATAGACGAAATCTTGGAAAGTAAAGCAGTAATTGTTGGAATTTTGGAATCATGCTTGAAACATGAAAATTGGAATCTCAACAAGCTACTCATTGGAAATTGGTAAGAATTCAGCAAATAGACACACCATTGCAAATGGCAGAATTCTAAATTACTATGAGAACTATTTAATTCAAGCCTCTGTATAACTTGTTACTATATCTTTATCAAAGAATTACCCTATGGAATAGCCTCAAAGAAGTGGTAAGGCACATCTCCACTCGCTGGTTAATTACTTGTGACTTTAACTCAATCATCATAATTGATGAAGTTAAATATGAGACATCAGTAGGTATGCCTTGTCCTGATCTATGGAAATGCTTGAAAGGCATACAAGTGATGGATCTACACCTCAGGTGGACATTTATTCACTTAGTAAAACAATCAAACTAATGAATATTTTATTAGGGAAAGGCTTGATAGAAGCATGATGAATCAATAATGGATCCAATCTTTTCCTTCTAGCTTCATATTGTTTAAAAATAACAATTTGTCAGATCATTATATCATTCTTTCTCAAATAGAGTTCAATGGTCCTAAAATGTCTTACAAATTTGACAACTTCTTGTTTGAATTAACAGGTTTCTAGGAAACCTTATGGAATGGTCTAAGCCCAACCATTAGAGGAATCAAACATTACATCTAAACAAGAAGGGTTAGATTGCTTAAGCAAGAAATAAAAAGTCATTCTTGTGTAATGTAGGTTTCATTTACTAAACCCTACTAAGAAGAAGCTTGAGGAGATTCAGTTTAAGTTATATAATAATCCAGCCTCTTCAAACCTTCAAGATATGGAGAAAAAAGCCATGAAACTATGATTTCTCCCTAATGAAGTGAAGATCTTACATTAGATGGCTTAAAGAGGGTGATAGAAATTCTCTGTTCTTCTATAAAGATGTCTTTTCGATAAAAAGTAAAAATAAAATCAATTACCTAGAGAATGGTTTGTAGAAAATGTAACAATTAACAATAACTTCTGGATGGTACATTTGATATTTTCTCCAACATAATGAATGCTTCCAATAATACTTTGTCTTCAATTCCTTTCTTAAAGAGATCATTAAAGATAGATCAACATCATAGGAAATGGATAGTCTATGCAAACCTATCAATGCTCTAGAAATTAAGAGCTCTTTGAAAACTTGATGGTTTAAATGGGAACTTCTTTATGAAAACTTGATTATTTACAAAATCAATGGTTACTCATGCTTTCCTTAAGTTTTTCAAGAAAGGAGTCCTTATTAAGCTCAATAGAACTTTTATTACTCTCATTCTGTGAGCAGAAAACATTTTCATACTTTAGACCCTTTCTAAAAGATTAAAGACAGTAGTCCATATATACATTGATCAATCTTAGTGAGCGTATGTTCCAGGCAGAGTTATAAAAGAAAAATCTTATTATCGCAAGAAATGATTAGAAATTACTCGAAGAAGAGAAGCAGGAAGAATTGCGTCATTAAGATTGATCTAAGGAAAACATATGATAGTATTAGTTAGGAGTTCATTATTGACACACTTATTATTGTGAAATTTCCTTAGCCTTTCATTAATTGGATTAGGCAATGCATTACTACTATTAGTTTCAACATTTTAATTAATGGTCAGCCGACCAAAACCATGAAAAGCCTAAAAGGAATCCATCAAAACCCTATCTATTTGCACTAGCTATGGAATTGTTCAACAAACTTATAAAAAGAGTTATAAAGAGATCTAGACTGTTTAAGTATCCTTTAAAATGCAAGAGTTTTATGATTTCTAATATATATTTTTAAGATGACTTAATTCTCTTGTCTAATGTTGATGCAAACTCCATCAAAACCTTGGTGTTAATGATAGGTTTTTTAGTTTATTTTTAGGTATTTATTAGATGATTAACATAAGTATAGGCTTAGAATTGTGTTAACTTGAGGAATCCTTCGTTAGTAGTTGTGAATGACCAAATTTTCTCAATCTTTTTGACCTTATGGAGTGTTTGTTTATATTTTAAGTGTTTGTGTGATTTAGAGGATGATTTCAATCTTGATTTTATGTTTCTTGAGGTGTTTGATTTGTTTTCTAGTGTTAAAAATTAGATAATTGAAAAACAAGGACATTGGATGTGCATGAAGCTGTATAGGCAAGGTCATGATCGTGATAGACACTTCCTAAGCATGACTTTTTCCATCTATTTTAAGGTTTAAGGGCATTTTTAGAATATATTGAAATGGGAAAAAAACCTAGTTACACGTCCAGAACCCTAAGAGACCATTTGACAACATTAAACACACTCAAAATTAGAGCAGTCATTGAATCAAAGTGGATCAAGGTGGGAGATCAAGAATAACATAACGAGATTCCAGCTTTCCAAATCAAGGAATAAATAGATTTTGCATTATTTTCCCATTATTTCTTTCTTTATTGTTGATGTGTAATTGGATTCCTAAGATATTAAACATGTTAACGAGCTTCTAAATCCCAAATTAGGGTTTATTCCAAATTTATTTTGTGGCTTTGATTATTATTTATTCAATACATATTATGGTGTTGTGATAATTGTGAATGCTCATACTTGACAATAAATCGAGAGAGTCAGCTAAAGTAATCGGATTAGATTATGCAATGAGAGTTGGTAGTCTAATAAGTATTGTAATTATCATATTAATTATCATTTAAAGAGAGGTCTTGTGTGAGAAATTGGTTGTCCAATAACTAACTTCATATTTAATTGAAAATGTTAGGAAAGTTTATGAATCGAGATGTTACAATTATGAAAATTTCATATTCAATTAGGGTTAATTGATTACGTCTTGAGTGAGAGTAATCAATAAATTAGAAAATATAAGATCAACAATAATTAGATCAATAATAGTTAAGGAAACAAAATAATGAAAAAATAAATCCTAAGCATTCAACCTTAAATTAATTTGGTAACTCACTTGTTATTTGCTTAACTGATTTGTTTTATTAATTTTTAACTTCTGTTATTATTTTCATTCAAATCACATTCTGAATACCTTTGACAAAGTTAAGTTCATTTTTTTTTAATCTAGTTCCTTGTGGGAACTATAACCTTATATGCTACAAGATACGATTCGTAAATTTGTAGTGTATTGATGGTTTTATTAGATACAAAACTTGCTCAACAATTAGCTGTTAAATCTTCAACAAACCATTAGGTATTAAAGTAAATTGAACTAAGAGTGACACTTACCTCTCCAATAGTGCCATTTATATGGAACTCAATTTCAGATCAATGACAGGTTTAAAATTACAGCACCTCTTACTAGTTATCTTAGGGTTCCCATTTCTAATTCAAGGCTAGCTTAAAAGGAGTACTCCCTCCTCATTGATAAAATTAACCCTAAAATATATAATTTAAGTAACATAAATTTACCCCTAGCTAACAAAATGTAACTTATATAATCTTTTCTCATTTACATAAATGTTTTTTAGCTACACATACAACCTTTCCAGTTTTTGTTACTACACATATAGACAAGATTTTAAAAGAATTTTTATGGTCAAGACCCAATACTTCTAGAGGTCAAGCCATGATAAAATGGGCTCAAATGTGCACTCTAAGGAATGAGGGTGGTCTCAATCTTCTTCCTCGTAGGATCTTGAATTCAATCATGTTAATTAAGAGGCTGTGGAGACTATACAAGGATAAACAATCTTTGTGGTCTAAGTGAATACATGGATATTATCTCAAGAACAAAAGCATTTGAAATTACAACCCCTCCTCTAGTGTGTCCTATTTGATGCAATCTATCATGAAAATAAGGGGAAAAGTTAGTTTAGAGATAATTAACCTTATAGTCAATGATAGGAGCACCAAATTCTGGCAAGACAACTGGTTTTCTATTAGACCTTTGCAAAATCTGATTTCCATAGACATATTAAAAGCATCAATTCATAATGATGCCTTAGTTACAGTGGCACTATCTAATAGGCAATTATTTGATGACTACCCTATACCAAATTATATCATAAGAGAACTTATGCACACCTATCTCAGTGATGAAGAAGATGTTACACTATGGAAACATCCTGGTTCAAGATATTTCACAAACCAATCTGGCTAGAAGTTTCTAAAAGGCAAATCAATCAGTATTTTATCGACCAAAGTTACACGGCATAAACATCTTAATTATCAAGCTTCCATAATCCTATGGATGATTATGAAATGAAATATTCCTACAATAGACAAACTATCCAGGTATTTGGAAATTCCTAATTGGTGCACACTTTGTAAGTCGAGGAAAATATTCAACTTTCATTTTTCTAATGTGACTTCATTAAGAATAGTTGAAATTACCTACTTCACTTATGCCATATTCCTTATGCTTTAAAGGATTGGAATGCGATAATTGAATGGTGCACTACCATCAAGCATAAAAGTAGCACTCTAAAATAATGCTTTTTGTTGCATTTTTGTACATTATCTTAACCATTTAGGATGAAATCAACATCTTCATAGATAAATTTGGTGATGAAAGCTACATTAACAATATATGGAATATGTGATTTGTCTTAAATATGTACGGAGCTAGAAGATCATTAAATATTTCATGTTTTGTTACGAATATTGAAAAATCCAATTCAAAGAGTATGCTTAGCTTAATGATACAATCTCTCGTGTACTTTTGCATGTCTTAAAGGCTTAATATAATTCATTTTCTTTAAAAAAGATTCTAACTCCTTAAATTGATCGGAATCCTAAAGTTATAACTATATTATCTCTCATATAATAGAGCACCTCTTCTTAAATTGATTTGATCATAATATCTTTCTAATTTAGGTAACTTAAGAATGCAATAATTCACTTCATGTATTCTCATAATTGATTTCACCCTAATGCAGAAAGATTACATAGCTATATATTTAACAACCTATATGACACTTATTATTCATGTTATGACCTATTCATACATATCATCCTTGGATCGTAATATATGAATTTGATTATTGAACTATCAACTTTCATTCCTTTAAGTCAATATAATAAAACTTATAAATTTTATTAAATTAAAGAAGTGGGCGGTTCAAAACATCAAGTCCCAAAGTCCATCTCAATTTGATCTATAACCCAATTAGTTCATGATAAAAGAGGAAAACCAAAAAAGATAGGAAAAAAATCCTTATGGTTATTGTATCTTTGAAGTTCTTTTTGAATTTTTATAGATTTCTTATTTTTACTCTCAAAGTTGCTCCTCTTAATTCCAATTGTTTTTGTAAGTTCCAACTTAATTTCTTAGCTTCCTAAAACCGTCTAAAATCTTTGCTTTTTTTTTTTTCCTAAAAGAAACTTTCTTTCCATCAGCCTCTCTTATAAAAATGTGAAACCTTAAAATTATACTAACACAAGACTACGATAGACTCCCATGTTCCATCATTCTATAACTTTTCCATAACAAATCACCTTAAAATATAAAGTAATACATAGGACTATATTTCGTCTATGTTAGTGAACATGGGTAAACATGGGTTATGTCATAAACACTTGGAGAAATAAAATGCACCCATCTTAAACTAAACCTAAGTAAGGAGGTATGTTAGTAATGTGTTAGCCAGTCGGTAATTCTAGAGAAATAATAGGCATAGTAGTGGAACACATATAGTAACACAATATCGTATTCATATTCATTCATTTGAAACCTTCCAAAATTGTTGTATATTGACTCAAATATTCCTTAAATTCATTCCTTTTCCTTTAAGGGACTAAAATAAGGCCTGGAACAAAGTACAAGTGATTTTAATTTCCAAGTCCTTTAAAAACATTAAAATATAAGCATACTACTTTAAAAAATCTTATTAAAATATATAGTATATTTAGTTCATATCACACCTCATTATGTTGTGGGGTTTTATGTCAAGTAAATTAAAATAGAATCTCATTCTCTTATAAGTAACTAAGGAACTCATGATCTAAGTATTCAATTCCTAATCAAATCTAAATGCTTTAATATTTTTATTAGATTGTTTCTCATCCTCAAGTTTCGAATCTTTCAAATTCCTTTGGCTTCTATTTTACCACATATGCATAAACATATCTATAACAATCATCTATATCCATAATGAAATATAATTATTTACATCTAATGGAAGTAGATATAAGGCCACAAAATCTGAATATGTAAGCTCTAGCTTATAATAGCACTATTAAGATAAATTTTAGGTACTTAATTTTCTTTTCTTTACATTTATGTTAAGGATTAGCCTTTCATGATCAAATTCATAGAAATATAGCTCCATAATAAATATCATATTTATGTTTATAAATATGGTATCAAATATCACATTATATTTAGGTGACACTAGCTCCCTCAATGATATTTTGTTTTCTAAGCTAAAAGGTTTAAGAAATATACTATTTCTTCTATTATTGATAGTGTGCTTATAAATAATAGATTAACATATTTGGATTGTATCATTCTTATGAAATTGCTAAGAGAAGTAAAACCTATTTGGATATGAATACAATTAGCAAACAAGTCAATTAGACATCCTATAGGTATTAGTGAAAATATCTTGATTAAGGTTGAAATATTCAATTTCCCAATTAGCTTTTACATCCTTAATAAGTAAAAGGATAATGACTAACCTCTAATCTTAGGTATTCCTTTCTTATTATATAATTAACGCAATTTTAACACTAGGAAAGGTGAATTGATGCCTAGATTTGGACAAGAAAAAGTTCTCTTTTCAATCTCAAATGAAAAGGACTAGTTTGCTATTAATGATGAATTATACCATAAACTTTTGTAGGCATTAATTAAACAAGAACCAAAGTTATCAAAGAAGATAATAAAAAAAGAATATAAAACTAATCAAAGCCCAAAGAAGGAGAGATTTTGCTTGGCACCATTAACAATCTATATAAAGGGGGTAACAAGTAAGCTACCTTATCAATTAACAAATTCTAAAAGGCAAGCCTAGCTAAAAGACTTCTAAAAAATAGGTTATTGGGATGTAATTCAACTGAAGTTTTAAGAAATTTTTGTTATTCCATTTAGGAATTTTTATTTAAGGATAATGTTAGGGTAGGGCTACATACTATTGAACCTCCCAGACCTTCTATGTTAGAGGGATTATTATTGGGAGTTGCTAATTTTGTTGTTTTAGTTTTTATGTTATCCTATGGTTGTTTTAACAGGGTCCTAACTTACTAGATATTTTAAAAGCCATTATCTTAACCTTGTTTTTATTTTTTAGTAGTGTTTTGAATTTTTTTGATTTTTATAGGTATATAGAAAAGGAAAGATCGATATTTTCCAAAGTTATAAGAACAAGAGGAGATAAATAAACCAGTGAAAAATAGGCCTTGAAATATACCTATGCTTTAGACAGTGTTAAAGATATATTCAACCATATAAGTAGGAGAAGAGAGAACACAGCCATATCTCTCCAATAATTCAAAAATATCACTCAAGTGAAAAGTATAGCCTAGAACACGATTACTTTCTAGCCTATATTTTAGCTTTGAACAGTAAAGGAGGAGACAAATCTGTAGTTGAGTTGAATTTTAAATTATAGTAAATTACATGGCCTATAACATCCATGTGTCCTATACCTTGTCTATTTGATATGTTTTAAAATCTAGTATAGTGATAAACATGATTTAGAAAATGCCCATGTCCTTGCCTGTGAGAAAGTTACAAAACAAAACATAAGTAGAGACATTCCCATGTTCCAAAGTTGTTTCAACATTTATTCAAATGTCAAACAACCACAAGAAAAGGCTTTCTACCCTTTTTCTCTATTTTATCTCAATACCTTCACTCTCCCTTGTTTGAATCACCTACCAAAATAATTTACCTAACCAATTTTTCATTTTTCAACAGTTGAAAATTTAAATTCAACCACATTCCTACCTAAAATTTTAGATTTTTTTCAACCTTACGGTAATGTTTGGCTTAAATTTGGTGATTTTGATGTTTTGGAATTGATTTTACCACACAAACTTATTTTAGAAGGAGATTTGAATAAGAAAATGAGTAAGAGACCCAAAAAAGAAGAATTAATTGAAGTAAATCACTTGTAAATATAGAAATCACGTATAATATGTTAAATAACAAGAAGGGGGGTTGAATTGTGTTAAATCATCTAAGATATTAATCTTTAAAATCTTCTTGATTTTCTTGACAAATTCAGACAATTACAAAACATC
>JAOQMP010000005.1:26711355-26729797 GCA_027563575.1 Erythroxylum pedicellare
AAAATTCGTGTACTGACTTCAGGTATATTTCTGGGTTGATGTGAGTTGATTTAGGCAAAGTTATCTTCTGGAAAGTTGTAGGTATTCCTTTTATCTTTCCAACGGTATATATCATGAAATAATTGGACATTTAAGTTGAAAGTTATGGAATTTATGAGTGGAGATGCTCTGGAGAGTATAGATAGTAATTTATAATTTTGGGGATGTAATAAAGACCCAGTTGAAACATCTTCTTATGCATGGTACATCATCTTAGTTTTGCTTCGTCTTAGTTTGCTTCGTCTTAGTTTTGCTTCGTCTTAGTTTTGATTCGTCTTAGTTTGCTTCGTCTTAGTTTTGCTTCGTCTTATTTTGCTTCGTCTTAGTTTTTGCTTCGTCTTAGTTTGCTTCGTTTTAGTTTTGCTTCATCTTAGTTTTGCTTCGTTTTAGTTTTCTTCGTCTTAGTTTTGCTTCATCTTAGTTTGACAGTCTTAGTTTGACCTTCTGCATCGTCTTAGTTATATTGTCATCTTCTGTTCCATTTTTGATCCTTCAAAAGGTGGAATTTTTCTTTGAGGTCTTCTTGAAAGTTGTAGATATAGAAGTTGTCTTTAAAAAGATCTAAAAATGAAGTAAATCTGACATTGGTAGTTAGGAGTTATGGCAATTGCGCCAAGATAGGTTCAAATTGATTGATGGTATAAACGTGTTCAATTCTTTCGGGTATAACTTCCTCATCCGACCTCCAAATGAAGTGATTATTGAAGAAATGGATTCCTAACATCTTTTAATATCTTTTTATGAAAATTTGTATCTTGTGGAGTTGTTTTGAAAATTTTTCCATTAGAGTAAGTGAGAGGTCGGTTGGGAGAGCATGATTGGGGTATGAACACGTTTTAGCTTTTTAAGTATATCTTGAGGTGTAAAACTCCAATTAAGATGATTCTTGCTTCAATGCAAACTAGAGACTTAGAGATACAATTTATTTGAAGAAGTCAAGTTGAATTTCGGGTGATTAACTGGTATGGGCATGCCAACCTTTTGGAATTATGGCAATAACCCTTTAGGGTAATAAGCATAAGGTTTAGGACTCCGGTTGTTGGGCTCTAGAAACGGGGTCCAACAGTATGCTTCAATTAGGTAGGAAATGAAGATGTCACTAGCCTTTTCCAGAACTTGTGGACTCCCTATGGCCCTCTTAATCAAATTAGTGAACTAGAACCCTTTAGAGAATGATCAAATCAAATGCAAGTATAGTATAAGCAATATTTATCATCAATTCCAATTCAATCATTCTTTCAACTTCAAATATTTTCACTTTTATCAAAGACTCTAGATTAAATTAGCATGAAGACAAGGCTATATAGAGGTTGGAACCATTAAGTAAATACGCAAATCATTCATATAGAATACTCTATAAAGGCTTATTCCCTTATGTTGGCTGGCACAAAATAGTCTGGTGTAAAGATCATTATCCTAGGCTGCTCACACATTGTGGACTACCTTCAAACTCAAACTTCCTACTCTAGAACATGCTTGCAAAATACCTGTACATCCTAAACTGATGTAGTCTATGTAAGAAAGAGCTGGAATTGCATAATCATCTATTTTTAAAAATGCATTTATTCTAAAAAATTTGGAATCATAATGACTTCATGCAAAGTGGTAAAGCCTCCTTTTAAATGGACTGAGATTATGATTTAGAGTGAAAATATCATAGATAGGCCTAAAGGAGACAAATGGACAATACATATAGCTTTATCCTATAATATTATAGCTGCATAGAATGAAAGGAAATAGAGTGCACACAAACTTAATACATAAATAAGAAGAGACAATCAAGCTTGCAATCACAAACATAAAGTAAGCCCTAAAATTATAACCACCTAGAAAATCATATAGCTAGATGATAAATTATATTGATCAACTGTATTTATTTTCTTTTATTTTGACGTTCTTATTTAAGTTCTCGATGTAATTGCTTCCAGCATTGTTTACAATTGATTGTATTCTATATTTAATGAATATATTACTATTTTTCAAAAAAAATATTTTTTCATAAATCATATGATATAGTATTGCAAAATAAAAGTTATGGTATATATGACAAATTACTAAAAGGTTAGGATATTTGAAATAATTTACCTTTTCTAAAATAATGCTCACTTTGCACCATCCCTCATTAATTCTTCCATTATATAATATGACAATTGGATACAAAGTATATGATTAATGTTTATTCTATTTAAGTTTTATCATTATGGTTTTGTAAATTAGTAATTGATTTATAATTAATATTTGAAGAAAATTTTTAAATATCAATTCACTATAGCTAAAAAAAACTTTCAAATCATTCTTAATCTAAAACATTAAAATGATTTCTCTAATTACTTTAGGGTGACAAATCCTTTATTAAGTTACTCAACTATGTTCATATAGTTAATATTGTGTCCGTGTGCTAATGGTTAAGTTACTATAATATTCTCTTTAATTACTTTAAGGTAACAAATCCTTTATTAATTTACTTAACTATATCCATATAGTTAATATCATCCCCAAGTACTAATGGTTAAATTACTATAATGAAATCAACTATAAGTAACATCAAAACGTGGTAATTCTCATATAAGATACTTTAGTAATCTAAAGTTTAAGGTTCAATTATATATATAACTATCATGATGAGGATGTCATAAAAAAAATATAAGTAATGCTTCATTTGAGATCCTTATCCTCGAGTAAGTTCAATCTCTAATTAACATTCAAAATTTTGCTTAAGTGTCTCCGTACTTTATTATGAGATTAATTACTTTCTTATTAAAAAAGAAAAATAATATAAGCTACTTTTGTTGTTTAATCAATAACTCATCTTTATAAAATTATAACTAAGAATAATGTAAGAAAAATACTTAATCGCAATTTGAATATCATAATTACAACCTCATCACAATTTCAATTATATACTAATTATTTTGCATATTTTATCTTTATTATTAAGAAAGAAATATATAAAATGAAAGAATATTTTTATAGAATAAACTAAAATGTCATACATAAATTACAACCAATAAATTGACTGCAAGAGCATAAACTAACACTTACAATATGTTCATAGGTCACTTTCAATCATTGTTTATATACATCTAAATATGATTATAATTTTGGCATCATAATGCTTATGCTTTAGACTAACTTTGACATTGTTTTAAAAGCTTATGAAATCCAATAAGAAGATATTAGCCTAAGTCTATTTTAGATTTAAAGATCTTGTATCTCAAACATCAATTGCTCAAGAAACATTGATACAAAGCGATAAAATTGGTTTAAGTATTATTAATTAGTACATATGTATACATTATAGTAGTTAGTGGTCAGATTAACTATCATTACTTTTGTTTATTACACAATATCCCTTTTTATATTTTTTTAAGTTTTATTAATTTTATGGAACTTAATATATAACCATGAGGGCTTAGACAAAAGATCATCAACTCTCTTAAATTGTTGTTCACTAAACATGTATTATCAAAGATGACCAATATTATTAGCACCTCATGGCTTGCAATTTTAATATTTTCATTTTTATGTCTATAATGCCTACTGCTTTTTGTAAAGATGATGGTACTATTTTGAAAAAAAAAAGTCTAACATAAATTCTCAAAGGTTATATAAACTATAGTTTATACTTTCCGAAAAAAGAAGATCGACATCTTTGCCTCCTTCAAAGATGTTCTACCTTTGCCTCTAAACAAAATTCAACCTTTGAGTAAAAGGAGAAAAAACAATCCTCCTCACTTACTAAGTTAACCTAAGAGCTTTCTCAATTTAAGTTTTCAAAAAGGTACATTATATCAAATATTTTAAACTACATAAAAAATATTAAATATAATTCACTTTTACTTTTTCATATTAAATTCCATGATTTATACAGGTACTTTTTATTAAACAATTTAATTTTGTTGAATTGTTATTTCTACTAAAAAATCCATATTTGAAAATTTTAAATTTTGTGCAAGTGTTAACAATTATTTAATGTATCATTAGTAGAGAAATACTTGACAACTAAATTTTTTTATATAATTTTGTAAATATTAAAATTTTGAAAAAAATTAAAATAAAAAATAGGTCTACATATTATGATTTTTTAAAGGTTTCTTAAAAGTATTATAAATATGATGATAAAATTCATTTGAACAATACTAAATTTTATTGTTAATAATGTTAACATAACATATTCTAAATATGTATATACTATATACATATATTTTATAAATCACAACATATAATGTTACAAAAAATGTTGCCATAAATAGAAGAAGGGGAGGTCCAACTTAGAAAACAGAATGTATTTGGTGATCTTGAACTTGTTATCATTTTGTTGGAAAGAAAGGAGAACAAAAGACCAAAAATTGATCTAATTAACAATGAACCTAAAGAGGAGGCTGTAAGGCCCCAACATATATCGTAGAAGTATTATAACATATCTAAGGTGTAATAAGAAGTGAACATAACAAATTAAGTGCATCTAAGTATAGTAAGGAACATAATGGTACTTAATGTAAAAGAGATGGGTAAAAGGGTAGTTTGTACATTTCCACATAGATATACATACTTAGATGTTAAATATGGACGAGATTGAAATTAACTTATGAGATCACATGCCAATATGGGAATTAAAGAAAGAAGATGGACCAATGTGTAATTTTTCGTAAAGTTAACAAATGGACCAATAGGATTAAGGCATATGTGACCAATAATAATAAAGCATATGTGTCCAATAGTAAGTAAGCATATGAGTCTTGGAGGTGTATGAATGGGCATAAGGAGAGGAGAGACGGATGACCTTTAAGGTTTGGAATTCCATATTTTTCCTCTTTTATTTCCTCAACACTTCATCTTCTTCATCACACCATTTTTCATATAATGAATCAAGCTAATCTTTGGTAGAAACCAAGGTAAATTTAGTGGTTTTCCCTTCATATAATGTTTTCTCATGTATATGTAATTGCTAAAGATGAGTTTTGAATGGGTGTATTATATGTAGAGGAGGATAAGACCAAAGAAAAAGGCAAAGAGAAGCAAGTAGAGTGAAGTAAAAGGGTTTGGATCATTACAATTGGAAATTAAAATAGAGACATATTTCTAAAACTTTCATGAAGGAATCGAAATAAGATTCTACCTCTAAAAGTTTTAAATTGTAGCTTGAAGTCGAATTTTGGCTATTGTCCCTTTTTTTGAAAATCTTGTATTATTTTGGGGATAACTTTCAAAATATTTAACCAAATTTCATGAAATTTATTCCATGAGAAAATTAATGTATAGAGGAACAAATTTCTGGAAAACTTTAAAACCCAATTCAAATGTTTGATATTTGAATATAACAGAACAAGTAAACGTATGAGTTGTAAGTGTTTGTCACGTCGTGATCCTATCTTTTGTCACAACTAGGATGTTATTTTCATTTCCAATACTTACCGCATCTCATCTGAACCTTTTTGGATGTCACTAAAGCTTAGCAAGCCTAGCATAAACATAATATGAGAATCATTATACATGTAATGTGTATATACTATAATGTTTTCATTGATGTACTATTGAAAAGGAATATTATCATAAAGCATATTAAATATGAATGGGCATGATAAACATTTTCAAATTATAATTATAACCATAAGGGAATGAATTTGTATCTTATGAATTACTGCTCTTTAATGTGACTCTGAAATGTAATTATGATGTTCTGATGATTAGTTTTAACCTGCCAAATCTTAGTTGTGGGTAAATAAGCATGCCTAAAAGTGCCTGCAACTGCTTATGTTCTGAGACATAATAGTGTCTTTTGTTTTAGAGACTTAAGTCTCTTCTATTACAAATGATATTGCCTCTTTAGTAGATACCAATCATAGGTATCCTCTATTTTGTTCTCGTTACCCACGTTTGAAGAAATTAGCAAGCAATTTTGTATTTGTTCAGATATTTATTTTTTATGCAAATTTATATTTGGAATAATCTTTGAATATCATGTTAAAATATTATTATGTGATGCTTCATGACTTTTATTTTATAATATATTTTTTGTCACTCAATTGTCACGAATCATTTACATACGATTGTTAGGCATCTGCTATGAGTATTTGCTATCTTATATCATTATTCTCCACTAAGATATATGCTTAGCACAGAGGTTTTTTCCTTATGTAGGTCATGATAAATAGGGTCAAGGTCGGGACAACCACAATGGAAGAAGAAGGACATGTAACCTTCTGGAAGATCATATATCTAAACAATGTGTTGTATTTATAAATCCTAAGAAGGAATTTTATAGTATATATGAATGGCCTGTACTAACCATAACTTATGATGAGATTTTTTTATATATGCATGTTATATGTGTAATTTGTGACTTGTGTAAATCACGATGAAATATAAGATGTGATATATGTTTCCCTTATCTCTGGAAGTTGCTGAATTCTCTAAGTCTATTTTTTGTGCATCCGTACATCTTAAGGGTTATTAGTGTGTAACAATCTATTGGTATCATAACATGGTTTAGGCAATTCTATCCTAACTAGAGCTTAAATATGGCCTCTATATGCATATAAGGGTTTGTCTTTGGCCTAATGTTGTTTGTTCTATTTTTTGGTCCTAGATTCGAGTATGGAAAGATCTAGTGAGGCTATTGATGAGGTTACTGAAAGTAATAATCGTACGCAATCTCATCCATTGATCTTTGGACCCTCTAGGGTAAATAGAGAGGAAAATGAAGCACTACCTACTCCTCCACCTCCAGCTTATGGGGAAGCTTTATTAAAATTGTCACAAGACATAATGACACTACTACAACGAATGATTGCACCCAAGGCTCCCATTGATCTATTGCAAAGCATGGAACTAAAGAATTCACTGGTACATCTCTAGATGAATATGAAAAATCTAATTTCTGGTTAGAAAAGGTGAAAAAGTGTTGGATGAAATTTGATGCCGACCTGAACAAATGACGCAATGTGTCATCTCCCTTCTTTAGGGAGTGGCCTATGAACGGTGGAAATTTGCTCTAAGATATGCCCAGCTACCTGAATCTCTAACTTATGATTTCTTTCCCCAAGAGTTTAAAGCGAGATATGTTACGAAAGCCTATAAAAATGAGATGTCAAAATAGTTTTTAAGCTTGAAGCAAAGAGATTTGTGTTTTTGAGTATGAAAGAGAATTCAATCAACTCAACAAATACGCACTAAACCTGTGCCTACTAAGGATTTCCGATGTCATCAGTTTGAAGATGGCTTGAATGACTCAATTAAAGAGAATATTGTGGCATTCACTCTTCAGCAGTAAGTGAATTATCATTAACTGTTTCAAGCTACTATTAAAATTGAGAAGTAAGAGATAGTTATGAGAGAGAAAGCATAGCGAAGGTGTTTAGATAAAGGAGGTCAGTCCTCAAGTAAGAAAAGCCTTGAAGGTGCTTCTACTGCATAGGAATCCACCCAAAGATTTGCAACTGGAGTAAGGCGACCAGGCTTTCCCTCATCAACTGATTATGGTAGAGGTTCTTCTATAGGTCGAGGCTTTAGGGCTCTGAAGTGTCCTCATTTCTCCATATATCATTGGGGTATTTGTAGGAGGACTATAAGTGCATGTTTCTGATATGGAAGCACTGAACATTTTGTAGCAAATTGTCATATGAATCAGTCTCAAGTGTTACAAACTAGCATAGAAGTTTCTAATGCACCTACAGGACATAGAGGTTGTGGTAGGGGTTGTAGAGAATCTGGCTAGTTTAGGCCTAATTCGAGTACTGCTTTAAAAATCATTGACCAACCTACTGCACGTCCTGCTACAACTCAGGCCTATGCTATGAAAGCTTGCGAGGACCAAGACACACCTAAGGTCATTATTGATACTACTTCTCTCTTTGACTCTGAAATGCATGCTTTGATTAATCCTAGATTTACCCATTCTTATATCTAGGTTAGAGAAATTCTTAATAAAAAGATATTTATAGATCAGTTAGATTATAATATTCATGTAACTAGTCCTCTAGGTAGTAGTGTGTTGGTTAATAGGGATTATAGAAACCATCCTATTTTGATCCAAGGTAGTGAGTTTGTAGTATATCTAATTGAATTGGCTTTCCATGAATTCAATTTCATTTTAGGTATGGATTGGTTGTCCAAGCATTAGTCAAATGTTGACTATTGTATTTAAAAAGTTCGATCAAATTGAAACAATTTTGTATGGTATCCATATTAGTCCTCTAACTAGTGTGATACTTGTTATGCAAGCCCGAAGGTTTCTTAGGAAGGGATGTGGAGCTTATTTGGCTTTTGTGTTTGATTCGAGAAGGGAAAGTGTAAAACTGCAAGCTGGTGGTGAACAAATTTCTGAATGTTTTTCCTAAAGAACTACCTAGGCTTCCTTTCGAAAGGGAAATGGAGCTTCTATTAAGATTGTGACTGATACTACTCCTATATCCAAAGCACCATACAGGATGGATCTTACTGAATTGAAGGAGTTAAAAGTTCAATTGTAGGAGCTACTAGATAAGGGATTTATTCGACCTAGTGTCTCACCTTGGGGAGCATCGGTTCTATTTATTGAAAAGAAAGATGGCACTCTTCAAATGCACATTGATTACAGGCAACTGAATAAGGTTATAGTGAAGAATAAGAATCTGTTGCCAAGGATAAAAGATCTATTTGATCATTTAAAAGGTGTAGGGTATTTTCAAAGATAGATCTACAATCAAGGTATTATCATCTTCAAGTAAAAGATGTGGATGTGGATGTTCTAAAGATTGTAGAACCTAGTATGGACACTATGAATTCCTAGTGATGCCTATTGGTCTAACTAATGCACCAGCTGTATTCATAGATCTAATGAATAGGCTATTTAGGCCCTATATAGACCAATTTGTTGTGGTATTCATTAAGGATATTCTGGTCCATTCCAATAATGACGAAGATCACACTCACCATCTACTGATTGTGTTACAAACTTTACAGGAAAAACAGTTGTATGCCAAACTAAGCAAATGTGATTTATAACTTAAGGAAGTATATTATTTTGGGGACATGTTGTCTCTTCTCAAAGAATTAGAGTTGATTCTAGTAAGATTGACACAATTATTAATTGGAAACCGCCACAGAATGTGACAAAAGTGATAATTTTTTTAGGTTTGGCTAGTTACTATCACCAGTTTGTAAAGGGGTTTTCGGTAATAGCATCTCCTTTGACTAAACTGTTATGAAAAGGAGTAAAATTTAAATGGATTGCTGATGTTAAGTTAGCTTTTATCAGTTAAAGAGAATGCTTACTGAAGCTACTATATTGGCTCAACCCACTTCTGGTGAGGAATATATTATGTTTAGTGATGCATCTAGAAATAGATTGGGTTGTGTTTTAATGTAGGATGGTAAGGTGGTTGCATATGCCTCTACGCATCTAAAGTCACATGAGTCAAACTATCCTACACATAATCTTAAGCTTGTATTAGTAGTGTTTGCTTTGAAAATTTGATGAAACTACTTGCATGGTGAAAGGTGCAGGAATTTCACTAATCATAAAAGTCTGAAATACCTGCTTACTTAAAAAGAACTTAACTTGAGACAACAGTGTTAGTTAGAACTGTTTAAAGATTATGACTGTATTATGGACTATCATCCTAGTAAGGCTAATATGGTGGCTGATGTTTTAAGTTGGAAGACCATTTTGTTATTGTTAGTGCAGCAGGATGAGTGAGGAATTGCACTTGATTGGGCTTTAATAGCTCAATTAGAATATAATCCTACTTTGAGACAAGAGATCATTAATGCTTAGAAAGTTGATAATAACTTGCACTAACTTATCCTGGCAACTCAGGAAGGCAAACATCCCCAATTTTCTATGAAAGGAGATGGTGATTTTTATTACAAACATAGTTTATGTTTACTAACTAATGATGAATTGAAGAAGTTATTGTATGAGGCCCATAATAATATCTTCACAAAGCATCCTGACGGAAATAAATTGTATGAAGATCTGAAACAGCATTATAGGTGGTCTGGTATGAAATGTGATGTTGTAGATTATATATCTAAATGTTTGACATCTCAGTAGGTTAAAGCTGAGCACTAAGTGTCATATAATTTGTTGAATCTTATTTCAATTCTTCAATGGAAATGGAATAATATTACTATGGATTTTATGACTGGGCTTCCTCTCACTCAAGAGAAGCATGACGATGTATGGGTGATTGTGGATAAGTTCACCAAGTCTACTCATTTCATACATGTTCGTCATAACTATCTGATGGATATGTTGGCAGATATATATGTGACTGAGATAGTGAGATTGCATGGGGTGCCATTATCTATTATTTCTAATTGTGATCCTCGATTTACTTCAACATTCTAGAAAATTTTACAAAATACTCTGGGTACTCGACTCAATTCTGGTACCACTTTTCACCCCAGACAAATGGACAATCTGAACAATTTATTTAGATATTAGAAGATATGCTTTGGGGTTGTGTTAGAATTCCTAAGAAGTTAGGATAACTATCTTTCTCTAATGGAGTTTGCTTATAATAACAATTATCAAACTAGTATTGGAATGGCACCTTGTGAAGCACTATATGGTAGGAAGTGCAAAACTCCAATTTGTTAGATTGAATTAAATGAAACAAAATGATCGGGCCTAATATTGTAAAAGATATTAAAGAGAAAGTTCAACTTATTCAACAAAGATTAAAAGTTGTTAGTGATAGACAGAAGTCCTATGTTAATTTAGAAAAGAAATATATTAAGTATCAGGTAGGGGATAACATATTTATGAAAGTATTACTATGCAACAAAATACATCGGTTTAAGAAAAAAGGTAAACTTGACCTATGCTACATTGGTCCCTATAAAATTCCTCAAAGAATTGGAATAGTAGCTTATAAATTAGCTCTTCTTAAAGAATTGACCAAGTTGCACGATGTGTTTCATGTTTCTATATTGAGAAGATATTGGTCTGATGATACACATAAGGTTCCTGTGCAAGAACTTCAAGTACAACCGCATTTTTCTTATCAGGAAAGACCTGTGTCTTTCTTGGCTAAAAAAGTCCGAAAGCTTAGAAATAAACAAATACCTCTAGTGAAAATACTTTGGCAACATCATAGATTTGAGGAACCAATATGGGAACCCGAATCAATGATACGGACTCAGTACCCACAGTTATTCAATATAGGTATGAATTTTGAAGACGAAATTCTTTTTTAGGGAGAGAGAAATGTATGGCCCCAACACCATAGAAGTATTATAGCATGTCTAGGGTGTAATGAAAAGTGAACATAACAAATTAAGTGCATCTAAGTATAGTAACGGACATAATGGTACTTAATGTAAAAGACATGGGTAAAAGGGTAATTTGTACATTTCATCATGGATATACATACTTAGACGTGAAATATGGATGAGATCGAAATCAATTGATGAGATTATATGCCAATGTAGGAGTTAAAGAAAGAAGGACCAATGTACAATTTTTCATAAAGTTAACAAATGGCTAATAAGATTATGGCATATGTGACCAATAATAATAAAGCATGCGTGTCCAATAGTGAGTAAGAATGTGTGTGAGTCTTGGAAGTGTATGAATGGGAATAAGGAAAGGAGAGAAGGACGACCTTTAAGGTTGGGAATTCCATATTTTTTTCCTCTCCTATTTCATCTCCACTTTATCTTTTTCATCACATCAATTTTCAAATAAGGAATCAATCTAATCTTTGGTAGAAACCAAGGTAAATTTTCATGGTTTTGTCTTCATCTAAGGTTTTTTATGTTCATCTATGGTTTTTTTTTAATGTATATGTAATTTTTAAAGATGATTTTTGAATGGGTGTGTTATTTGTAAAAGAGGAGAAGACCAAAGGCAATAGCAAAGAGAAACAAGTAGAGTGAAGCAAAAGGTTTTGATCACTTCTTTAGGAGGTATGGGAATTTTGATATGTTTGGTTAGATTATGAACATGATGTGAGGGGAATTGGTAAAGGAAGTGTCCTATTTACTTGTGAGATGTTGTTGGTTAAAATTGGATTTGTTTTTGTATTGCTCTTGTATGATAAGGCCGAAGTTATGGGTACCTCACTGGATGAATAGGTTCCACTGAACAATCTTCTGTAATTTGGATGTATCTTGTTTTCCATACCTCCAAATTGGATAATTAAATTGGAGTATGTACAAAACGTTCATAAAGAAACTGAAATCTGATTCTGCCTCTAAGTGATTTGAATTCTAGCTTGAAGTTGAGGGCTAACTACTGTCCCTATTTTCAAACATCTTGTAATGTTTTAGGGATAACTCTTTAAATACTTAACCAAATTGGTTTAAATTTATTCCACTAGAAAATTAAGATATAGAGGAAAAATATCTTAAAGACCTTAAAACCTAATTTGAAATTGATATATGAATATAATAGAATAAATAGAGGTATGAATTATGAGTGTCTATCATGATCATGAGATGGGTGTCACGATTGTGATCCTGTGTTTTGTCACAACTAGGACATTATTTTTGTTTCTAATGTTTATCACATCTCATCCAAACCTTTTTGGATGTCACTAAAGGTTAGCAAACCCAATATAAGCTAAATATGAGACTCATCATACCTATAATATGCACATACATTAATGTTTTCATTATTGTACTATTGAAAAGAAATATGATCATAAAGCATTTTAAATATGAATAAGCATGATAAAAATTTTCAAATTATAATTGTAAGCATAAGGGAATGAATTTGTATCTTATGAATTGTTGCTCTTTAATGTGACTTTAAAATGTAATTATGATGTTCTAATGTTTAGTTTTAACCTACCAAATCTTAGTTGTTGATAAATAGGCATGTCTAGAAGGCCCTACAGCTGCTTCTATTATGAGACATTATAGTGTCTCCTGTTTTAGATACTTAAGTCTCTTTTATTTCAGATGCTATTGCCTCTTTTTTAGATACCAATCATAGGTATCTTCTGTTTTGTTCCCGTTATCCATGTCTGAAGAAATTATCAAGCAATTTTGTATATGTTCATATATTTGTTTTATCCTAATGCAAACTTATATTTGGAACAATCTCTAAATATCATGTTCAAATATTGTTATATGATGCTTCATGACTTTTAGTTTATATTTTATTTTCCATCACTCAATTTTCATGAATCATTTACATGTGATTGTTAGGCGACCGTTGTGAGCATTTGTTATCCGCATCATTATTCCTTCCTAAGTTATATGCTTAGTACGGTGGTTTTTACTCCAGGTTATGATAAAAAAGATTAAGGTTAGGACAATCCCAATGGCCTAAGAAGGACATGTAAGCTTTTGGAAGATCTTATATCTAAACCGTGTGTTGTATTTATAAATATTAAGAAGAAATTTCATGAATCATTTACATATGATTGTTAGGCGACCGTTGTGAGTAGTTGTTATCTGCATCATTATTCCCTCCTAAGTTATATGCTTAGTACGGTGGTTTTTACTCCAGGTCATGATAAAATAGGTTAAGGTTGGGACAATCCCAATGGCCAAAGAAGGACATGTAAGCTTTTGGAAGATCTTATATCTAAACCGTGTGTTGTATTTATAAATATTAAGAAGAAATTTTGTAGTATATATGAATGGCTTATACTAATCATAACTTGTGATGAGATTTGTTTTATGTATGGATGATATATGTGTAATTTGTGATTTATGACTTGTGTAAACCATGATGAAATATAAGATGTGATACATGTTTGCCTTATCTCTGGAAGTTGTTGAATTGTCTAGGTCTGAATTGAATTAGGGTGTCATAGAGGCACTTCATCAAAGGTTCATTAATTAAATCTGGAGAAGATTGAGCAATTTAATCCAGGTTCCAATAGAAAGTCAGGGGGAAAAAGTGAAAACCCAAAAGGGGTTGGTATCTACTTACCCTCTAATTTCTTATGCTTTTTGGAAACATTATAGGCTTAAATGAACCTTACAAGAGACAGGTTGTCAAAGACCTTTTATTGGAAACAAAATCTTATCATCTTTGTACTTCTTAAAAATGCAATTAAAGCTCTTAAGCTTTATGAAATTTTTAGGGAAAGAGTAGAATTATGAATCTAATCATGATCACCACTACAATGGTAGAATTATCTATGCTTAAAACAATACAAAAGTGTAGGCCACTATTTTAAGTAGTTTAGACTAGGTACATCCATCTAAATTGTAAGCTTGCTAACTCAAGAATTAGTTTTCAAATCACCATTAAATACATTGGTACCTTCAAATTTTAGAGAACCAAACTATGGCCAGAATTGTGTTATATTCAAATCTAGATGTGCAAGCATTGGTTCTTAGTAAGGGATCCTAATTTTGTATTACATCCATCTAAAGCCTAAAGTGACAGGGTCAACATTTCTAATCTTGGCAAAGAGATAGAAATTACTTTAATTAGCTAGAGTTGACTAATTCAAAATCAGTAGGGAATTTCTTCAATTGGAGTAATAAACAATAAGAAATTGCTTGATTACATAATACTTATTAATCAGCTTTGGTTAAGTTACTTTCCTAGTTCCTATGTTGTTTGTAGCCCTCCCTTATGTTTATATCACTCTATAATGGAGATTAAAATTTTCACTAATTCAACATCTTTCAAAGCTCACTTTAGATTTTCTCACCAATAAAGAAGGGCTTATGGAAGTTATAAATGAAGTCTAGAATTGCAATATCTTTATATGTGAAGCATATTATCTTATAAGAAAACTCTAAATCCTTATAAGAAAAGAAAATCAATACTTAACAATTTCTATACTAAATGAAGCTAAGAGGGAATTAAGAAAAGCTGAAGATACTTATTACGGAAATCCATGTGGTTCTGTCTTAAAAATTGTTGAATCTAGTAAATTGAAGTTTTACAATAAAGCAATTAAAGATCATAATTCTCTACTTTTGCAAAAGGCTAGGATTACTTTGATGAAAAGGGGAGACTTTAACACCAAATGTTTCCATAATTCTATCATAGTGAGGAGAAATTCTGACAAAATCATCAATCTTCTTAATGATTATAACCATTTGGTGACTGACATATCTTTTATAGAAGATATTACTTGAAATACTTTGAAATCCTATTTGCAGCTTCAAGTTCTTCTAGTTTATCTAACTTGTAGGAGCTTGTAGAGCTCATTGTTTCTCCTACCACTTTACCCTAAGATGCTTTATTGAAACTCCAATAACTAACTTCAGCCCAGGAAATTAAAACTTTTTTCTTCATTCTCAATCCTAAGAAGGCTCTAAGTGTAGACGGGTTTAATGTCCGTTTCTTCGAAGGCACTTAGCATATCATTGGAAATCTACTTGTGCAAACTATATTGGAATTCTTGAAATCTAGAAGTATATTAAGAGAAATCAATACTACTCATATATGATTGATCCCTAAACTGCTCAATGACAATTTCCTCAATGAATTTCAACCCATTTCATTTTGAAATATTGTCTATAAGGTGATATCTAAGCTCTTTGCTAACGAAGTAAAAGAGACCTTGAACCATATTATATATGTTATTGTAACACCTACACACCCCCTGCATTTCAGCAACTCAAGAAAATGTACATTACATATCATTAAATGTTATTGTAAACAAACCATAATGTACTTCATATATAATGAACTTATCAAAATACATTTCTTAAACATAATCCATCCTATAATAAGGTTATTACAAACTATTAAAGAAAATACAAACTATCTTATATTGTCAGATATAACTCAAAAACCCAAATATACATCATTCAAAAAAAGACATTATTTATGGCCATTGTGGTTATCTTTATCCTAGTCTTTAAACCTTCTTATCAAAACCTACACGGAGGCAAAACCACCGTGCTAAGCAAATAGCTTAATGGGGAATAACTAAACATAATGCATAATGGCAAATGTTTCTAAAAGTTGTCCAACATTTATATATACATATTTAAATCATATCACAATAATCTTTAATTGTTCATAATACAGACTAATCCAAACATTATATCTCAGAACAAAATATGATTCATTAATCAATATTGAACATGTTAAGTCAAATTGACTTCACGTCTAATAATTTTGATGACATTCAAATAATAATAATATTAGAAATTGTTGAACCGTTTTGATCAGGAAGCAAAACTAAGACGAAGTGGAGAAGAAACTAAGACGAAAGAAAATGAGACAAAGTCAAAGTGAAAGTAAGACGAAGCAGAAACTAAGACGAAAGAAAGTGAGACGAAGCGGAAGCGAAAGTAACACGAAGTAGAAACTAAGACGAAAGAAAATGAGACGAAGCGGAAGTGAAACTAAGACGAAAGAAAATGAGACGAAGAGGAAGCGAAACTAAGACAAAAGAAAACAAGACAAAGTGGAGACAAAAGTAAGATGAAGAACCGATACTACGTTAAACGGTTAATTAGTTTGAGTTAGTTACATAACTCAACTAAATAACTGTTTCTATAAGATTCAAAAATCAAGAAGCAAGAAGCAAGAAGAAAGAAGTAGTTATCAAGAAGCAGTTGAAGATGAAGGCTATAAATATAAGTCAGAGTTGAAGATTAAAAAGTTAGAGACTTTGAAAAGTTAGAGATTTTAAAAAAGCTTTTGGCAAACACTGTATTCATTGTGCGAAACACTAGAGCTATCATTAATGTAACAAAGCTTGTAATATCTTTCTATAAGAAAGAAGAGAACCTGAGAGCCTGAAGAGGCTAAGTGAGAAAAACAAGACTTGCTGTAAGAGACCTGAAGAGGATCTATGAAAAAGAATACTTATACTTTTGAGAAGAATAGTGAAATCTCAGAAAGGTTTCTGAGGACTGGACGTAGCCCAAGGTTTGGGGTGAACCAAGATAAAATCATTGTCTCAACGTCTACTCTCTAACTCTCATCTTTTAATTTCTATTGTTTTATACAAGTATATAGAAGTCAATTGAAATACATTGTGATTGTCTGCTTAATAGTTTTCGAAAAAGTTAGTTTTCAAAGCAATTTGAAAGGGGATTGTTTTCACAAAAAAGAATATACAATTCAACCCCCCCTTCTTATGCATTTTGTCTATTAAATGTAAAGTCTATATTAACGCGTGATTTACTTCAATTGGTATCAGAGCTCGGTTTTTAAGAACCACCATGACAAAGTGTGGATAAAGATCCATGCCAGAATCACACATTTATATAGCTGAAGGTGCCTCCATCACTAGACCTCCTGCGTTCAATGGTGAAAACTATCATTATTGGAAAGACAGGATGCGGCTTTTCATTGACTCTACATATATTGACCTTTGGGAGATTATCAAGAATGGACTGTATACATCGATGGATGATGAAGGAAATGCCATTCCACGTACCAGATGGTCAGCTGATCAAAAAGTAAGATTCCAGCTAAATTCAAAAGCCAAGTTCTTTCCAAGTTGTGCCCTAAGCAAAAGTGAATACGATAAAGTTCATGGATGCGACATTGCGAAGGAGATGTGGGATACTCTATCCATTACACATAAAGGAACCAATTAAGTGAAGGAATCCAAGATAAGTATTCTTATACACCAGTATGAGCTGTTTAAAATGCAGGAAGATGAGTCTATCGATCAGATGTTTGGACGATTTAAACTATCATCAATAGACTTAACTCTCTCGGAAGAACCTATGATAATCGAGATCATGTTCAAAAGATTCTTAGAAGTCTACCGAAAAGATGGAGACCTAAAGTCACCACAGTACAAGAAGCTAAGGACCTAAGCGTATTAAATCTTAATGAATTGTTTGGATCCTTGAAGATACATGAAGTAGAGCTCGATGCAGAAGATAAACCCATATAGGATAAATCTATAGCATTGATGGCTGGAAAAAAGAATCACAAGATTCAAAGAAAGAGAAGTTCATTGTGAAAAGCCTTAAAGATCGAAGAAGTCAAGAATGACGACTCCAGTGAATCTAAACAAGATTCAAGCGAAGAAGATGATGAATTATCTTTTATCTCAAGGAAGATTAGATGCATGTGGAAGAAGAGAGCAAGAGGAAACAAAGAGTTTTCGTTCAAGAAGAATAGCCAAGTTGAAGGCAAGAACGAGAAGACATCTGTCATCTGCTACGAATGCAATAAACCTGGACACTACAAGTCTGAATGTCCATTGCTTAAAAGAAAACCAAAGAAAAATAGGGAAAACAAGAAAAGTATGATGGCAACATGGGAAGATTTGGATTCATCCGAATCTGACACTGATTCAGAGGCATCAATTCAAGCAAACATTTACTTGGTAGCCGAAAGAGAAAGTGACGAGGAGTTAACTTCTAATTTTAATGAATTACAAGATGCATATTCAGAATTATTAGAATATTCTCATGCTATACTTAAGTAGTATAGATTATTAAAGAAAAAGTTTGTAGAAAACTTGAAGAACACGCAAGTGTTAGAGAGAGAAAACGTCTGCCTAAAGAAACAAGTAGACGA
>JAOQMP010000005.1:26739393-26754245 GCA_027563575.1 Erythroxylum pedicellare
TTCTAAGAAAATCTCCTCCAAACATTTCTTCTCCTTTCCCACCAAAGGATTTTGTTAACCTAGTTGTCCTTGAAGAATAAGAGGTAAATCAAATTGGTTGAGGATACAACAACAAGGAGAAGATAGATTACTAAAGGAAAAGATTCAAAAGTAAAGGATTTGGATACAAGAAGAAGGAGAGGATAGCGCAGTGAGGATTTAAAGCTGTAGTAAAGGAGTCGGTAATACTCTTCATCTTGTTTATGTTTTTATTATCCTCATACCATATCATGTATGGATTGGCATGATGATTTAGATTTGTTGCTTCCTCTAGAAAAATTATTTCTTAAATGTTTTGAAATATACCGTTGCTCCAAATATAGCATGCTTTCTTTTTCCGATCCAACACATGGATCTTTGTCCTCACTTTGTAACAGTGTTTCTTGGAAACATTGATCTAATACCAACTGAAGTAAATCACTTTTTAATATAGAAATCACATATAATATGTAGAATACACAAGAAAGGGGGTTGAATTGTGTTAAATCGTTTAAGATATTAATCTTTAGAATCTTCTTGATTTTCTTTACAAATTCAGACGATTACAAAACAATTCACTTAATGTGATGAATAATGAAACAAGAAAAAGTTATTATCTATTCTTCTAACAATAAGAAAACTAAAGAGATAAAGGTTAGAGAATATAACACCGCAATTTATACTGGTTCACCCTTAACCTTGGGCTACGTCCAGTCCTCAGAGTTTGTCTTAGATTTTACTAAACTCTTCAACGTTACAAGTATTATTTCAACACTTACAGAGCCTCTTCAAGTCTCTCTCACAAAGTATTCTTTATCTGCTTCCTTAGCCTCCCCAAACTCTGGCCTTTCTTTCGCTTAGAAAGACATAGTTTGAGCTTCATGTTACAGATATATTTGCTCTTTTTCTTTTGCACTTGAGCACAGAGTTTCTCTAAGTAAGTTTTGTACAATCAAATTTTCTCTCTTGTATTGTTTTTTTTTGTTTACGACTATAACTAGTATTTATAACATAAATCTTCAACTGTCTTCTTGAGCAATCCGCTTCTTGAATCTTCTAAAAACTGTTATTAGTTGAATCCTGTAACTAATTCTAATTAACTAACTAACTGACATTCTAGAATATTTTTCAATTGCATCGTTTAGTATTATGCTTCGCCTAGTATTATACTTCATCTAGTGTTGTGCTTCGTCTGGTGTTTTAGACTAAGCACTTCACACTTTCATCTGTCTATCTAAGACATTTTGTCTTATTCAATTTTTACTTAGGTATCATCTTGAGTTGACCTTGATTCTTATATATCGTCTTGAGTTGACGATTTGTGTCACTTACATTTATCTACGCACTTAACAAACTCATCAAAATAATTCACACACTTCTATGATTATTATTATTTGATTTTCATCAAAATTAATGGAAGAAGTGAAGTCTTCTTGACTTAACAGAACCCTTACTAGAAGCAATCAATGAGGGAACGTTTTGTCGCTTTCCCCTAGCTACTATTCTCTAAGTAAATTCCGGTGTAGAGGAAACACCTTCATGACTCTACTTACCCGAGGACTGACCTCCTCTAGCAAAGCCCCTTTGTTGAGCCTTTTCTCTCTTCACCATCTCTTGTTTCTCTATCTTAATAATAGCTTGCACCAGCTGATGATAGGCCACTTGCTGCAAAAGAGTAAATGCCTCCAGAAGACACCTTAGTGTCTAGTTACAGAAAACACCTTAGTGTCTGGTTACAAGAGCAGCTACAGACCCTTCTAGTAATGCTTATTTACCCATGACTATGACTTAACAGTTTTAAAACAAAACATTTCAGATTTCAAAATTTTCATGTAAATGATGTAGTGCATAGCATATGACCTTATTCATTTGATCAAACTTAGCATGCCTTATAATACAAACATATGCATTAAAGCATCAATAAATGTATTGAGTCATCACACATTATGTATATTCACACAATTAGAAAGCACTTCTAGTACAATCATAACTATCAAACTCCTCGGACAATTAATGGTCCGAAATTAACATAATATCATAATCACATGACAGTGAAATAATGCATAAGTATAAATTCATTTCCTTATGCTCAAATTGAGCCCATTCATTCTCACTTGAACAAACTTATCATTCCTTCTAATCATAAGCATTTGTAATAATGGACCAATGAATATATTAAGTAATTACATTTTATATGTACTCACCTAAGTTCCCAATTCTCAAATATACATAACTAATACATCAATTTTATCATTTAAAACACATATATGTTCGTAAGTCTACTTTATTCCTTTAACAACTTATAAGTTCCAAAATTAGATACTTTATTATCTAATAACACCTTCTTTAAGATATACTTTAATTAAAAATCCAAATCTTAGACAGCCTTTAATGAACATATTCCATATCAAACTAGGTTCATTTTACACTTTAATTAAGTTCAATTAAACCATTATAAAATACTTTAACCTTATATGGTCCAATAATTTCCCAAACCCAATCTTTTCTCCTTCCTAAGTACTTCCCACAACCTTAGGAATAAGTCTTATAAATCCCACTATCGTGGGATGAGTGAACCAAAGCTTCACTCACCCATGATCTCTAATTTGTTTCCAAAACTTGATTTCTTCACTTCCATTCAACACACCTTTACCAAAGACCATCAATTCCACTTTAATTCTACCTTATTCATGCTTCAATAGGTCATCAAATTCGTGTCTAAAGCAATTCAAAAATCATTCCTTAAATAACTTACAAATCAATATCTTCCATACATCAAAACCAAACTAGAAGTTATCATACAAGGATCATTTTTCCAACATTCATTTATCATCATCTTAACACATATTTCATTACAATTCAATTATCAAAAAACTTGTATTAATACATGCTATCAAGTTTAGAATTTCCTTACCTAATTACCTTCAAATTCCTTCTTCAAAAAACTAACCAAACCATCCCTTCATGCAACCAAAACTCTTCTGAAATCTAGGTAGATGTAAGATGATCTTAACTCTAAGATGATAACAACATGAAAGGCATTATAAAATAGCTTTCTTGATGCAGTAACTTATAAGGATTCCAAGAGAAAATGATCCCAAAAACTTTAAAAGTTCAGAGGAAATGAGAAAGTTTCTAGGGGGAGAGTGCAAGATAATGAATAATGAGTAAAACAGAAATTACTATAGTAGAAACTTACCCCATCCATTACTAGGTGTCATCAAGTTGTAACAACATGTGTCACTATGCATGTTCTTCATTTGTACCATATTGGAGCTGCCCAATGTCATTAAGCCATTTTTTCTCACTTATTACTGTCATTTTTCAATTTATTAACTATGTCATTTATCAATGCATCAACTATGCCAAATGTCACTAACTCATAGGCTTAGCCATTCCAATTTACATGTAGCAACTTATCTTGCTAATTGACAATTTTCCTAGTCCAAATGTACATTTTAATACCTCAATTCTCTAATGATATCAATTAATTCCAACTCACTAAGTATGATCCATTAAACCAAAATTCAAGTCATATGTAATTCTTAATCATATCACAATATTTAATACCTATCATACAAGTACTTTCATGAACATGTAACATTTCAACTAGGGTACAATTTGGGGCCTTACAGTTACTCAATGAGCTAGGGTACAATTTAGGGCCTTACAGTTATTTAATGAGCTTTTGTTCCTAGTATATCAATTTTAGATATCATTCTCTTGGTGTAGGAACTGTTGAAAGACTATAATACTAACATAACTATTAAAGGCAATGCCATTAAAATTGATTTATCCAAATCTTTTGATAGTTTTCAATAGAGATTCATCTTAATTAGACTTGAATGGCTTGGCTTTCCCAAATTCTTTGTCAACTGGATTTATACATTTATCTTAACTCCCTCTTACAGTATCCTCATTAATGGTTTCCCTATTAAGCAATTCAAAGGTTTTAAAGGAATAAGGCAAAGAGATCCTCTCTCTCCTCAATTTTTTTCCATATCTATGGAAATTCTCAACAAAACTATATGCTTCAACACTTCATAGTGTGATAACTTCAACTTCCATTATAAATTTAAGGAGATTTTCTTAACTTATTTGTGCCTTACAGATGATCTCTTATTATTATATGGAGAAGGCCATATTTCTATCTCAATCTCTCCACTCTTTTTGTAGTTTATCTGGTTTAAGTATTAATTCTTATAAGAGCATAATTTATTTCTCCTCAGATATCACTAACATTGATAGTTTTCAGAAGATTTTTATCTGAAGATGTATAGCCTAGCCTTCAAGTATTTAAGGGGTTCTCATATCCTCTAAAAACCTTAAATTTATGATTTCGTGTTGATATTAGAGAGGTATAAGAGAATGATCAATGCTTGGTAGAATAGAGCATTTTCACATGCTGGAAGAGTTCAACTCATAATTTTAGTATTGAACAATCTATATACCCATTGGAGCTAACATTTACTCCTTCCAAAAAGAACCATTACTGAAATTAAGAAATGCATAAAGAATTTTCTCTAGTTTGGTAAGAGTGATAGCTCTAAACTACCTAAGATTAAATGGGCATAACTATGCTGGAGAAAACAGGAAGGTGGACTTAGATTTATTTCAATACAAATATTTTAAACTATTTAGGTGGCTAAATGAATTCAAAGGCTTATTAATGATAATGAATCTCTTTTGAGAAAATGGATGAATGATTTTTATCTAAAGGATTCTAAGTTAGCGCAAATTATTGAAAAGAAAAAGCACTCTTAGCCTCTTATACAAATTCTAAGAAAAAGACAAGTTGGGTATCCTCTTATTAAATACAAGTGGTAAATGGTGAGGATAACTAATTATGGTTTCGACAATTGGACTTTTTAAAGTCCTCTTTTCTTAAGAGAGGATATCTCTACTTTCACTTCTAGAATTCCAACTTAAGCTCGAGTTAAGAATGTCATAGTTTATAATACTTGGCATTTTCTAGGTAGAGGGGCTAAAAGGATTTTGATTTATTTTCCCACTACTTTCTTAATACCTTTATAGCAAACAAACCTATTTGTTCCATTAACAACAAGGGAGATTTTTCTAACTCTCCATATCTTAAAGCTCTCAAGTCGCTCAATCCACTCATTTTTTGGTTCAACATTGTTTGGAAAGGTTTTTTGAAGCCTAAAGCTTTTTTTATCACTTGGTTTGCAGCTAGAAGAAGAATGAAAACCAAAGACATGATTATTGGTTACAATGATAACCTATGTGAGTTATGTTGTCTAGAAGTTAAAAACATTGATCATATATACTTTAAATGCAACTATATAGCCTCCAATTGGGCTAGAATCTAGTACGTAATGAGTACTTTTTACCCAAAGACTGAATGGGATAATATATTGTTGTGGGATGAAACCAAGTATTACACCTTGGGGAAAGATCAATTATGTCTAAACCTTAGTCTAAAATGTTCAATTTATTCAATTTGGATGGAAATGAATCAAAGATTGTCCAATAAAAGCAAAATTGATAAACATGCTTTAAACACATGAGACATTGCTGGATTGGATAAACATTAGCAACTCACTGAGCAACTGAAAGGATGAGCATTCACCTTAGAAGAGGATGGAATCTTTAATTCTTAAGTCTCATCCCAAGGATATTAAATAGGAAATTATTGTATTATTACCTTACTTGTTTGACACAACCTTGTAATGTCTCCTTTTAGTGCCTTTTATGGCCTATTAATGAATTTTTAACTTAAAAATGAAAATTGAATATATTTGATAAATTTATGTACTTAATTTACACCACCATCCCAAACATTTTTTCAAAAATTAATAACTAAAGTGGCTCATATAAGTTTTTTTGCTTTAAAAGACTTTTTTTCTTTACATTTTTAAAAAAATTATACATTTTATCTTAAAGGGATGAATATAATTTGTGTGATGAAGTGGAAAATTAAGAAATAAGGTTTAAAATGAGTTTATATTCAAACTTTCTAAACTTAAATTTCAATAGGCTTTGAATTGAATTTAAGCATTAAACAAAAATAAATCTAGAGTTAAAGGTCTGGTCAAGTCAAGACCTTAAAAGTTTGAAGTTCAATTTTAAGTTTAAAATCTTGAGCTTCTCTCTTCTTACTTAATTTCAACGCAAACCTTGCATGAAGGTCCATATTCCCCTCAGATTTTCTTCATATTTCCTCTTATTTATCCTAATTTGCTTCTCCTTAGTTTCCAACCTCCTGTCATGCTCACCTCTCTTTGACAATGCACTTTTTCCATTTGGTCCTTTTCTTTGTCCACCAATTCTTTTCACTTTCGTTTCCTTTTCTTAGAATATCATAAAACTTAGAGAACTTCCTGTCTTTAACATAATAACATCCTCTCTTCCCTGAGTTAATCTCAATCTTGGTGAGGCATCCATTACTCTTGAAACATTGCCTCAATGTTCATCAACCCCCTATACAAGAACCTAGTTGTAAATATCAAGCCTCAAACTCTAAAGCCAAACTTAGCTACTGTCCCTAATAGATGTATAATTGATCATATTTATATCCCATATTTAATGTATTTTTACATTATATTTTATAATTTTATTATATATTTGGTACTTAATTTGCTCCAAGCGTACTTATAGGTTATAACTGCCTTCACGATCTTAAAGGAAAAGAATTTAGATGAAAACATGAATAAAATGAAGATTTGAAGCAAAGAAAGGATACAAAATCGTGCATCAGCCTTTGTACTTCTCTTAGGACTACAAAATCACAAATTCTGGGTAGTTTAGGTTATACATAGTCTAATAGACAACTGTATATCAGAACATGCATCACTCAGAACCTTAAAAATTATTATAAAAAGGTGTGTTCAGAGGCGAAATGGAAGAGCATATGTGCATAGATGTTCAAAGACTTTTGGAGGCAACTCAAAGGGCAATTTTGATCTAGAGAAGTGGAAAACATGAAGAAATCATCAAAAGATCCAAGAGAATATAAGATCAAATCTCTATCTTACAAAGAACATTCAATATGAGAAAAAAGGGAGATTTAGAACTATGAAAACTTCATTTTCTATTTGTTTTTCTTTTTGTTTATGTTTGATTTCATTTTTTATCATATATAACTAAATTTATTTGGTGGCTAGGTAAGATGAACTTTATGTATGCTTTAACATGTTTTGATTCTTTTATTTAATGCAATTATTTTGATTGATCTATTGTGATTCAATTATGTGTTTAATATATGCTCTAATAGATCCGAAATATTAGTTTATAATCTGATTTAATGATATAGAGATTGAGAAATCCTTGTATGAATAGATCTACCATATTTGGAAGGAGTTGATTACAAACTTAGGGATAGGATGACAAAAATCCTCCAGATTAGGGTCAAACCTAATAGCGGAATTCACAATTAGGTAAAGCAATTTGATAAACTTTAACCTGAGTAATTTAATTAATAGCCTTAGGATTAGTTATTATTAGACTCGAGAGAGCTATTAGCATACCATAGGAACATCCACGATCTAATATTCAATAAAACAATTGCATGATAAAAGATCAACAAGTTAAGGATTTTTAGGGGGATTCAAAATCTAGACACTAATTCTCAATATGGGTAAGTAATTCCTTATTTCCCTATTTAATATTGTTTTTATTTTATTTTATTTGTTTAATTTTTATTTTATTTAATTAAAAATCAAAACTAAATTTGTAGAATAGATAATAGGACAACGGTAATTACTAGTAATCATAGTCTTTGTGGGATCAACATATACTTTCCGATACTATCTATAGCTATGTCATGCATTTGCAGATAATTAATAATTGACACACTTAGAAAAATTCAGTCAATCCCCCTTCCAAGACCATGAATCTATAGGTGGTAACTTAACCAATCTATACTCTTATGGTTGGTGTTGATAAGTGGAATGCAACTCTTATAGGTTATTTCCTAGACAAAAAGATCTCCTTTCCATCTATGAAAGCTTGGGCAGAGACTAAATGGAAGCAATATGGGCTTTCTAACATCATAGTGAACAATGATAACATCTTTTTCTTCATATTCAAGCTAAGAAGGTCATTAAGTCAAGAATATGGAATTGATATAATAAACCTCTCTTATTGCAGACATGGAAACCTAAAGTCAGTTATAAGACATCAAGAAAATCAATATTCTAGCTTAGATGTGCATCTATGAAGCCCCAGTTTAATAATAGACTATAAATGGTCTTAGTCACATAACTAGTTTTATTTTCAAACCAATTTACCTTAATGAAACATCAAAAGAAATGAAAAGATTAATTTTGTAAGGGTATATATTCTAGTAAATGCATTGAGTGATTTGATTGAAGAAATCCTTATTATGAAACTTGATGGCAACTTTGAACTAATAGAAGACATAGTGAGAGTCATATATGCCTAGAAATGCTTATTTCTCAATCCAAATAAAGAGTGGAGATCAACAAGTAAAGTCTTCAACCAGGAAGCTTTTAGGAGATAACTGGTGAAAATTATGAGGAAACATAACCTGTTAGTGAGCTATCAACCATAAAACCATTAGCCATTGAATTCATACACATTAGGGTTGCAGTTTTAAAACAAGATTGAATCCTTTAATTCTATAAAAATAAATGAAAATTTAGGTTATATTTTGTTTACTGTCAAAACTAATATAAAAGATGGAGACAATGCAACTTATCTTGATGCAATTGGGAACTCTTCAAACATGAAAATCAATGATGAGTTTGAGATTATCAACAGAAGAAGTTCTAGTAGAAGAAAAAACAATTCTTCTTCTATTAAAAAAGTATAACATTAATAGTTTAGAATGTAAGGGGCCTTAATTCCCCTCACCAAAAAGCTTATGCTTAGGGACTTTATTACAAAAAATAAGCCTAGTACTTTAGGCATTTTCAAGTATATAATAAGATAAGAAAATAGTAGCATCTTCAATTGTTTCCCAAACTACTGGAGGCTTATTACTAACTATAGCATTCATCATCATAATAAGATCTTATTACTAGTCATTAAAGTTTAGACTCTATAAAAACTGAAATTATCCTTATAAAGATCATGTGTAAAGATCATAATGTTACAATGCACATTTCTACCATCTATGCTTTCAATAATGTTCAAAGGCAAAAACTATAATCTAAACTCAGAGAGATCTCTCAAGTTATTGATAGCCTTTAGCTCTTGATTGGAGACTTTAATTCCATTATCTATCTTAATGAAGCAGATGATAACAATTCTAACAGGACACTTTGTTAAGATCTGAGAAATTGACTAAGTGATATACAAGTCACAAACCTACCTTATAGAGGAAATTACCACACTTGGAATAACAAACAAAAGGAGAATACATTCTTGAGGAAAAAAGTTAGATAGAGCATTATGTAATTTTGAATGGTTATAAACCTTTCCTCACTCTAAGGAAACTTTTATCATTCCAAAGTTATCAGAGCACTCTCCTTTAATTATGCACCTCAACTTAGTAAGGTCACCTTTCAAATTTAACATTTTTTTATTAATTTAGCAAGTTTTAATGAAGCAATATCTAACAACCTCAATCTCTATATAAGAAGCACTAAGTAATTCAAGTGTATAAAGGAAGAACTCAAAGCACTATATACATCAAATGTCGAAAATACTCATCATTACCTTGCTAAAGCAATGTCAACACTTAACAAACTATAATATAAATTGTAAAATGATCCTATATGTCCAATTTTATAGGAAGTTGAAAAGCAAAAACTATCTAACTTCATCCAAGTTGTCCACTTTGATTACTCATTAATGAAATAAAGATCTAGAATAATATGGTTAAAAGATGGGGGAAGAAACTCTACTTTCTTTTACAAAACATTCATCTTAAGAAAGATCTCTACAAGATAGTTTCCTTAGAAAACAATGGATTCTTGCTAACCACAGAAAATCAATTCTTAAGGGAAATTGAAAACTACTTCTCTCATATACTACGATCACCTTATTTTGTTAACTCTTTCACTGGTTTCATTAAACAAATAATTCAAGAGAAGATTACTCATAGGACTTTAAACATTTTTCCAAACTTATAAAATTAGGAAAGCATTGAGTTCTTTAAGCCCCTTTAAAGCTTCTAGTCCTAATGGTTTCAACGTTAATTTCTTCACCAAAACTTTGCCTCTTACAAGGAATGTTGTTATTAATGCTACTATGGAATTCTTCGAAAAGAAAACCATAAGGCTTTCATCATCCTCATTTCTAAAGGCAAAAAGCAAAAGACATTAAGGGAATATCGCCCCATCTCTTACTACAACTACTTTTACAAAGTAATAGCTAAAGTTTTAGCATATAGAATGAAGACAATGCACTAGATCATTATAGATCCCTATCAATGTATCCCTGGTAGATAAGTTGGTGATAACATCACCCTAGCTCACGAGCTTCATTATAACAAAAAAAGAAGTCACAAAAGTTGAGTTCTAAAGATAGACTTTTAGAAGGAGATAGACTTTTTAAAGGCCTATGGCACAACTGCTTGGCCATTATTCCTTAATATAGTAAGAGCATTTATTTTCCTTGAGGTATTCATAACTTAGATTGGACAATATCTAATCACTTATTCTTACAATATATTAATTAATAGTGAATCTAATATAGTTAAAAGGTTTAAAGGTATCAAGTAGGGGGATCTTCCTTCCCCTTACCTATTCCCTCTAATGATGGAGGTCATGATTATGCTTATTAAAAAAGTTATAGAAAGGAAGGCCTCCTTCAACTTCTACTTTAGATGCAAAAAGTTAAGAAGAATTAGTCTTTTTTTCACAAATTTTGTTTTTATATTCTCTAAGATAAATAAAAATTCAATTTCCTCACTTTTCAATTATCTAAATTTGTTTTGCAAGATTTCTTGACTTTGCATCATTAAGGGAAATAATTCTTTATACATTTCTGCTGGTGCCAACAATCAAGCAACTCAGCTTTCATCCATAGTAGTCTGGCAAAACTCATTGTAATTTACCTTAGAATTCATGTTTCATCCACTAAACCTATCTAAGTAGATTTCAAACCACTCTTAGAACTATTTCAAAGAAGAATAAATAGTCAAAGCACCAATGCTTTGTCATTAGTAGGTAAAACTCAGCTCATCAACTCAATCTTAAACTCTCTAAATTTTTACTAGGCTTCACATCTAGTTATTTATCAAGATGTCATTAAAGATATATAAAGGATACTTGGGAAATTCTTGTGGTCTGATTGTAATGAAAAGGAAGCAAAGCCAAAAGTAAAATGGTTAGACATTTGCAAACATTAAAAAAAATGGAGGCTTAAATGTCATTCCTCTAAAACTAAACAATCATATTCTGCTCCTTAAAAGAGTTTGGAGACTACTACAAGCTAAGTAGGCTCTACAAGTCTATGTTTATTACATCAAAAAGAAAAATCTCTAAAACTTCAAGCTTCCTCGCATCAACCATCTTGAAGTTCTTAGTTAAATATGGAGACAAAATCAAGTCAGAGTGTTTCAATATGGTAGAAAATGGTAACAAAGCTTCCCTTTAGATGGATCATAAGTCTCCTTTGAAACTATGTGAGGACACAAATCCTTAAGAGTTGTAATTAATAAAAATAAAACAGTAGCATATGCTCTATCAGGCAGAGAAACTTGTTACCTACAACTTTTCTAAATTTTTTGTCAAACGTTAGGTTAAGTGACAAAGAAGATGAAGTAATCCAGAAGAGAACAACTTCAGGCAAGTTTTCTAGTAATTTATGTAGGGAATTCCTTAATGATTCAAGCAACATAATAAACTGGCATAATTTGGTATAGTAAAAACATCTACTACCTCAATGGACAGAATAAGAAGATTTTCACATCTTCCTGACTGGTGCATTTTATGAAAAACATTAGGGGAATCCACTGAACACTTTCTTTTATAGTGTCATTACATAGCTCCTCTCTGGAATGAGACATTGAGATTATTTAATTTGGCCAATGCACCTTAAAATTGGATTGAAATTGTTGATTGGAGCATTGGATTAAAGCTTACAATTAAAGGAGACAAATGAATATAGTAACATTATCCTATCTAGTGACTAGTATTTGGGATGAGAGAAATGAGAGGATTTTCTCCAATCTAAGCATGAGCAAAGAAGCCCTTTTTAACTCAACACATAGTAGAATTATATATCACATCCTTATTTATATGATAAACAAAGATTTAGTGATAACATCAACGGTAACTGGTCCATTTTATAAGATATAATGTGCATTATAACTACCTAGATCAAACCATCAAGCTAGCTCCTTTATATAGAAGGCAAAGTTGATAGTATTTCGGCTTGCTTCCACTTATAATGTTACTTGTAAAAGCTCAATACATTCTTTTTCTTTCTTCAAAAAAAGATTGAAATTCATTTTTTTACTAAATTTGAAATCAGCCTAATTAAGTTTTATCCATTAATTATAAAATTGGATCAATTTTATCAACTTTATTGAAAAAAGTGTTTATGATGAGCATAATAGTTAGGTTGACAAGTGTCCAAAAAATTATTAGGGTTGTATCCTTTAGATGGATCATAGTCTCCTTTTGGTCCTTTGGAACTATGTTAGGACACAAATCCTTTAAGAGTTGTAATTAATAAAAGTGAAACAATAGCATATGTTTTATCAGGCAGAGAAACTTGTTACCTACAACTTTTGCAAATTTTTTGTAAAACGTTAGGTTGAGTGACAAAGAAGATGAAGAAATTCAGAAGAGAGCAACTTCAGGCAAGTTTTCTGCTAATTTATGTAGGGAATTCCTTGGTGATTCAAGCAACGTAATCAACAAGCATAATTTCGTATGGTATAAACATCTACTACCTCAATGGAAAGAATAATAAGATTTTCACATCTTCCTAACTGGTGCATTTTAAGCAAAACAAATTAATGGAATCCACTGAACACTTGCTTTTATAGTGTCATTACATAGCTCCTCTCTAGAATGGGACATTGAGATTATTTAATCTAGACAATGCACCTTTAAAATGGATTGAAATTGTTGATTGTAGAATTGGATTAAAGCTTACAATTGAAGGAGATAAATGAATATAGTAACATTATCCTATCTAGTGACTATTATTTGGGATGAGAGAAACGAGAGCATTTTCTCCAATCTAAGCATGAACAAAGTAGCCCTTTTTTACTCAATACATAGTAGAATTATATATCACATCCTTATTTACATGATAAACAAAGATTTAGTGCTAACATCAACTGTAACTGGTCCATCTTATAAGATATAATGTGCATTGTAACCACCTAGGTCAAGCCATCAAGCTAGCTCCTTTATATAAAAGGCAAAGTTGATAGTATTTCAGCTTGCTTCCACTTATAATATTACTTGTAAAGGCTCAATACATTCTTTTTCTTTCTTCAAAAAAAGTTCGAAATTCATTTTTTTACTAAATTTGAAATCAACCTAATTAAATTTTATCCATTAATTATAAAATTGGATCAATTTTATCAACTTTATTTAGAAAAAGCGCTTATGATGAGCATAAGAGTTAGGTTGACAAGCGTCCAACAAATTATTAGGGTTGTATCCTTTAGATGGATCATAGGTCTCCTTTTGGTCCTTTGGAACTATGTGAGGACACAAATCCTCTAAGAGTTGTAATTAATAAAAATGAAACAGTAGCACATGCTTTATCAAGTAGAGATAAATTAAACTTGTTAGTTACAGCTTGTCCAAATTTTCTATCAAACGTTAGGTTGACTGATAGAGAAGATGAAGTAATCCAAAAGAGAACAACCTCAAGCTAGTTTCCTGCTGATTTATACAAGGAATTCCTTAGTGATTCAAACAACATAATCAACTAGCATAATTTGGTATAGTATAAACATCTACTACCTCAATGGATAGAAGAAGAAGATTTTCACATCTTCTTAACTAGTGCATTTTATGCAAGACATTAGTGGGATCCACTGAGCACTTACTTCTATAGTGTCATTAAATAGCTCCTCTCCAGAATGAGACATTGAGATGATTTAATTTGGGCAATGCACGTTAAAACTGGATTGAAATTGTTGATTGGAGCATCTGATTAAAGCGTACAATTGAAGGAGACAAATGAATATAGTAGCATTATCCTATCTAGTGACTAATATTTGGGATGAGAGAAAAAGGAGGATTTTCTCGAATCTAAGCATGAACAAAGAAGCCCTTTTCAACTCAATACTTAGCAAAATTATATATCACATCCTTATTTACATGATAAACAAAGATTTAGTGATAACATCAACTGTAATTGGTTCATCTTATAAGATATAATGTGCATTGCTACCTAGATCAAGCCATCAAGCTAGCTCCTTTTATATAGAAGGCAAAGTTGATAGTATTTCAGCTTGCTTCCACTTATAATATTACTTGTAAAAGCTTGATACATTCTTTTTCTTTCTTTAAAAAAAGTTTGAAATTCAATTTTTTACTAAATTTGAAATCAACCTAATTAAAGTTTATCCATTAATTATAAAATTGGATAAATCTAAGATTTTTATCAACTTTATTAAAAAAAAAGTGCTTATGATGAGCATAAGAGTTAGGTTGACAAGTGTCCAACAAATTATCAAGGTTGTATTAACTAAGGCTTGCCTTATTAACTACCTTTTTTCAGACTAGCAGAGTAATACTGCGCAAATGCGCAGTAATAATGCCTTGGTAATTTAATGTTTAACTAATAATATAAATATTATTTTCTCAGTTTAGTTTAGATTTTATAATATTTAAAAATAATCAGACTTAGTTTTGCAATTAATTAATTTATGTATTATATAGTAAAAAATTAATATTATTACCATTATTTACTAAAAATCTGGAAAATTTTCT
>JAOQMP010000005.1:26754345-26765573 GCA_027563575.1 Erythroxylum pedicellare
AAAACTCAAAACACAACCACAGATAAGAAGAAGAAAAAGAGAAAGAAAGAGAAATGAAAGGGAAAAAAAATAACAACATATAGCCGGGGGGGGGGTGGAGGGTAATGACCGTCAGATTAAACGGACGAAGGAGATGAATTCCGTGGTCGTCCATCCCCTTCGTCCTGAGTATATAAATACTTAATAAACATTACAGTAGGCCCAAAACATTGACCAAAATGAAGACATGGTATTAAATAAGCACCTCTTCCCTTCTTAATATTCTTCAATATAGTTTTAAAATTCTCATCTTTTTTTTTTGTAATGAAGAAATTAGTAGTTGCTATCTTTTTTTCTGCGTGTTAGGTAAATCTTTGGTAATATTCTGCACATGATAATTATTATTTAATTAATATGTGACATAAAATTAAACAGTAAAATTTTGAATATTTTTAAATTCCTACTCTAAAGTTTAGATGGGTTCATAGAGTCAAGAATATTCAAATACAAGACCTCATGTTTGCAGGGTTTAAGAAGACTTTTAACTTAAAAGACTTTTAGTACGATCTAGGCTATAAATCCAGTGAGGGCGTCTTGGCTGTAAAGTTGGTACGGTGCGCATGTTAAATATTAGATGCTATGAAAGCCGAGATAGGGAAGTTAATTTCTTAACTTTATATAGAACAAACGAAATACGTTAACTAATTCAAACATCACCCAATCCGCTAGAAGAAATTTCAACCGTAATTCCTTTGTAACTTAGAAGCTTATGCTTATTAGACAGAAACGACCCCCACATCCGGGTCCCACTCCCACCCAACGTACCTAATACCGCGCATAGACAAAATTGGAAACTTCCTCATCCTCCAGTCTGTTCTGTTGTCCGCCAACATTCCTCGCATCGTAATCCCAAGCCTACTCAATGCTGTCATGTGCACTCCCGCACTATATAACTGCCTCTTGGGACTTTTCTGTTCTGTAATCACATTCTGTTGAAACGCTCAGCAAACACTGCACAAATACGACTCCTCTAACTTTCCCTCTCAAAAGCGCGTTTCTTGTTTTCCCCCCATTCCTCATTTAATATATTTCTGTTCTTTGCCATTGCTTCTCTCCTCCTATTCATACAAAGATTCTGTTTTCAACTCTTTTTTTCTTTTTTCTTTTTGTTTCCTCGCTTCCCTGTTTGTTTCGCGATAAAAACCCGCACGAGCTCTCTTAATTTGATTGCCAAAATGGAATTCCGTGACAGGATCTCCACTCATTCCGGAAACTTTAGAGAACTTACGCAATCTGTTCGTAGTTTGGTTTCTAAAAGGTTCGCTCGCTTCTTCTTGTTACTTGATTCGCAATCAACGTCACGTGTTCACGATTTAATTATCATGATTTTGCAGCCCGAGAGCAGCAGCAACTTCCGATGCCAAGTCCGAGGAGGTTTTGCAGGAGTTCTACATTCCTGATTATATTATTGTGCCTGGCTCGAACGTCGAAGAAGATTCTACTTCTCGTCATGTACCTTCATGTCCTGTGATTGTGTTCATCAACTCGAAAAGTGGAGGGCAGTTAGGTGATGAGCTTCTCGTTACGTATCGCTCTCTCCTTAACAAGTATCAGGTGATGATTCTTTAGCTCGTCCGCTAAAAATTGGCGTACAATGTCCTTGATATGATAGTAATGCATGAAAGCGTGATTTTGCAGGTTATTGATTTGGGAGAGAATGCTCCTGATAAAGTGCTTCGTGAAATTTATTCAACTTTGCAAAGATTGAAGTTCAATGGTGATGAATTGGCCGCAGAGATTGAAAATCGACTGCGAATTATAGTGAGTATATGTGTGTGGTTGTGTGTGTATGTACTAGTTGAATGTTAATTCCATAATGAACTGGTTTTAATTCAGATCAAGGAGATATTCGTTTAAAATTTCACGTCTGATATATTCATATGTCATTAGGTTGCAGGGGGAGATGGTACGGCGGGTTGGCTCCTCGGTGTTGTTAGCGATCTCAAGTTACCCCAACCTCCTCCAATTGCTACGGTGCCTCTGGGAACCGGAAACAATCTTCCATTTTCATTTGGTTGGGTAGGATAAATAATCGCAAGTTCCTTAGCATATGGTTGAGCATTCTAACGATATCTATTGTTTGATCTGTCTGTATTTGTCCAATCTTGCGTAGAAAATTAGCAAACTGCACATTTATCTTTAAGCCATTGCATGGCCAACGAATTATGCATCCTATAATCTTCCTTCCTTTACCTATCCAATTGAAAAAAGAGAAATTGAGGGTTTAGTAGATACTTATCTTCTTATTAAAGATTAAAAAATCTGGTGGTAATTAATGCCATTAAACTTCACTGTCCTCTAGAAAAAACTCTTGGTCTGTTTCCTTCCACTAAAACTAAATGAATTAATAGATATTGCATGCAAATTTTATATTGAAATTTGACTTAATTCTTATAATTAAAAAAAATGTTGAGTTTGTATTTAGAGTTGTATCTCGCAGCATCTGTGTACTTTCTCCTTTTCAAAGATCATCATATTCAAGATAAAGTTAAAAATATGAATTTTTTTTGGAGATATTAAAAATATGAAATTAATTGTTTGTTTACAGGGAAAAAAAAACCCTGGTACAGATCGTGTATCTGTGGAGTCATTCTTGGAACAAGTAAAGAATGCAAAGGAAATGAGAATTGACAGGTAATACATTCACTCAAAAATCAAGAACTTGGTTTTTAGAATTGATAATAGGTTGAAAAAGTTAATCAAGCAGTTAAGATGAAGCAGACAAGTAAAAGTCTCATAAAACTTGTGACTATGGATTTTGTCTTAACAAAATTTGTTTTGGGCTGCAAAGGCAACTTTATCTTATCAACTATTTGTTGAGCATGTTGTTTTATTATAAAATTTATCCTGTCATCTCATTTTCAAGTTCAACTAATTTTCTGATGCTACGTAACTGCGCAAACTTTGATTCATGTTGACTAGTGTAGTTACTTGTTGGAGCATCATAGGACTCTGGCTTTATGAATTGATGTAAAAGATCAAAGTTATCCATGAAAAAAGTAGTACGGGAAGATTCTGTACGGTTCAGGATGTTAAGAAACTTGTTAAAACAAGGTGTATGTTTAATGCCCTTTCCTCTGATGTATTATTGTTCATTACTTCATTCTGGCTAAAAATATTAAAATTTCATATTACATCTGGAATTTTGGTTTGTATGATTGATTTCTTCTTGTTAACTGAATTATGACTGCTGGTAGCCTAACCAGGTTCCTTTCTTTTCAGTGGAATAACTCTTGCAATTTCATTGAGCTGCTTTTTATATAAATAGAGAAAGAATCATTACCTGTTTGGTAGAATTCTTGGTGTTTTTACTTTTCATGTTTGCATTCTGGTAATTGGTACTGCTCTTTTGGACTCAGCTGGCACATTATCATGAGAATGAAGTGTCCCACAGAAGGTTGTTTTGACCCTATTGCTCCTCTTGAACTACCTCATTCGTTACATGCCTTCCATCGTGTCTCTCCAACAGATTCACAAAATTTGGTAAGTTATAAATGTCCTCATTTTGGTTTTTGAACATTCTCAAAGAACATTATGAGAGTTGAGGCTCTGGATATCATCTTTGGTGGAAAACTGGATACTTAAATACTTCTTAAAATTCACGTCATTCAAGTTCAACCAATTGTTGATTTTTCTCACTGTGGTTGGGACAGTGATATAACTACTGACAAATTTCCTTGCACTTTTCTCAGGATGGCCACCTCACTTTTCGTGGGGGATTTTGGAACTACTTCAGCATGGGTAAGGAATTCTATAGTCTCCTTAAGTAATTCAGACAAGTGCCTTATACATTTTACTTTGTACATATAAGATGAGAAATAATCATTCATCCTTGTGGAAATTTGTGAAGTCCTAATAGTGAACATCTGAAAATTTCAACCTAGCCTAGGAAGGTACAGAAATTGATGCAAAAGCTTATGTTTGGTTTATGACCATAACACTGAGGATATCCCGTTTCAGTCAGCATACAGAGCTTCTACAAGTTTTCTTAATTTAAAAAAAGTTTTGAGATTCAGTTTACTAAATTTAATGAAATAGATCAGTTTGTTAGTTAGTTTCATGAGGTAGTTAAAAAAGGAATGGCTATTAATATCAGCCTCATAGTTATCTCTTTTTATAGTTAGTAACTAATAATGTTACTTGTATTATTAAGTATGTTGAAAGACAGAAGATTCTTTGTATCTACCTACACCAGATTTTTGATCAAAATGTCTGAAATGCTATTTTTATCAACGAACTATTGCCACACTACTATCCATGCTGATTCCTTAAGGTATTTACTTTTAAATTTACAGGAATGGATGCTCAAGTATCTTACGCGTTTCATTCTGAGAGGAAGCTACATCCAGAAAAATTCAAGAACCAGTTGGTTAATCAGGTTACTGGACATGCTTTTTGCAATTTTTAAGTGACCAAGATTCAAACGAGCTTCATTGTCTATTTTCACCTTTTGTTTCTCTTCTAACTATAAATTCTGCCTTATGACTAATTTTCTGCATTGTGTTCTTGGAAGACCTAAGCAATGTTATTCTTCAATTAATTGTAATCTAATTTATATACAAGGGAAATAAGATAGCAAATAAATCATCATTTTGATGAGTTATAAAAGTTCCCAAGTTTCCTTCCCAACATAATCTCTGAAATCCTAGTCAAGTATCTGCAAGGTAAATTTAGGAGAAAGAACTTCGATGGTCACTCATTTCATGTCTCTTTGTTTTATTTTATCTTGTGGAAGATAAGAATAAAGAAAAAGGAGCTAGTAAGTGTTAGGCCTCCAATTCATAAAATGTATTACAGCAGGAAAAAGGGGGCAAAATAGGGAAATAGTAAGTGACGTTGAGGTGGAGCAATCTATTGAGGCAGTTACAAAATAACTTGTAACTACACGTGGGAGAGAAAGAGGGGAGGATGAATGGAAAGGAAAGACAATCAAACCATAAGAGGAGAGTGGAAAGAGAGAGGGAGATTATTCTAGAGAGTTGTAGAAAGTGGTGGGGCATTTTGCCTACGAAGTGGGGTTGTAGCCTAGAAGGAACTCCGGCAATATTGGCTGCTCTTCTTATTTCCATATGTTTACTGTCTGTTATTTGAACATTGAGTTGAATAGCAATATTTCCATTACCAGCATTGATTTTTCCTTGTGTGTCTGAGTTGATAAATTAGATCTGCTGTAGGGATTGCTTGCTGAGTGTACAGGGAGAATATTGTGTTCGCTGATGAAGGAAGAACCTAACAGTAGGGCATTCATCTAAGAGTATTGATTTCTCACTCTATAATCAGACAACGGCTGGAACTAATTTGACTTACTGTTTCTAGCATTGGCTTGTGGAGTTCCTATATGAGCAGTAATTTTCGGTTATATTACTGTTAATGTAACACATGTTTGTTGTTTTCTTATACTTTTCATGTTATGATTCCATTATCATTTTTCTTGAAATGTATGCTTAGGAACTGATTTCATTAATGCAATTATCTTCTCTGCATCTCTTCCTGGTTAAAATTTCTAGAAAAAATGACACTTGTTTTTCCTTTTTTTTTTGGGGGTGCACCAGAGTACTTACTTGAAGCTTGGATGTACTCAAGGATGGTTCTGTGCTTCCTTATTTCATCCTTCTTCAAGGTGAGCCTCTCCATAGATGATTCTAAATTTATACTAGTAATCTAGATATGAATTGTGATCTTATTATATATTATTTAAGTAACAACAATAACAAAACTAGAGGCTGCATCCTACTATTCAAGCTATCTCTACAAGTCACTGCATTCACACTAAATGAATTTGTAACTAGACTAAGATACAGACTAAAACATGCAAACTTGACAATGCTTCCTCTGTCAGGTTGCTTGAGATTCTGCAGTCAGGATCTCAATTTCTGACTTGTGACTGATATTTTGCATTTTCGAATTATTCCGGAAAATATCTATTTTACTATTCCCTTTGATTACTATAACTGTCAAACTGGAAGAGTGAAACAAATTTTCATGTACCGTATGCTACTACTACGATAAGCTACCTAGTTTTCGGGTATGGCTAATCACAGGGAATTCAATAACATGACCATAAGCATAAAAATGATATTTACCTTCATTCTGAAATTTAGCATCAGATCATCACATTTTAAAATGTGCTTAGCGGAAATTGTTTCTCTGGTCATATTGTGATCTATCACATCATTTTCCATGAGTCTGCCTATTCTTGATCCAGATGTCAATTAAGTGTTTTGAGGTTTTCATGGACATTTCTGGTCCTGGAGACTTTTAGTTTAATGATTAAGTTGTCTGATAATCAATCTTGTGCTCGTGTTTGTTCTAGATGAAGATTTTTTACACCCAGTTGCAGTTATCTTACCTATTCAGAGACTTTTAATAATTTTAACAGATACTATTTCAATTGTGTTAGCATCAGGCCTTGCAGTTTGAACATAGCTAATTTTTCCTACTCGTCACATCAACTTTCAAAACTTTTTGACATGTTAAAAAACAACACTGGCATTGTTTCCAAAAGAAGCGCATCTTGCTCAAGATGCATTCTTGGTGTTAATCAGATGATTGCCATTGCCGCATCACTGACAAATTTGCTATGAGAATTGAATGCGTTTAACCACAATTTCTCTCAACATTGTGTGGACTTGAGGGAAATATCTTTGTTCATGACTTATCAGCATGCATGATTTGACATAATTTTCCAAATTTTCTTTGTATGGTTTGGTAGCCAGACATGGAATTCCAGACTTTATGGTAACTTCAGTGATTTTAATTGGACAATTCGCAAAAGAAATTCACTTGATCAGCCTTTTTTATCTTTTTATCTTCTGTTTTAAGCCCTACAAAGCTGTTGATGAAACTCTATCCTAAAGAAGCAGACCCAGGCTCTAATTCATTGTTATTCCTTCTAATCAAATTAGACGTTTATGCAATTATCCAAGAGAATAAGAAGGTTTATAAGTGTAAATATGTTGAGGCCACGTCATCTAGTATTCTCCATTTTCATCACCTTCCATGTTTCTGACGCTGCAAATCTAATGCAGGAACATAGCACAGTTGACACGGGTTAAAATAATGAAAAAGCAGGGTGAATGGGAGGTCCTGAGCATACCTCCAAGGTGGATATTATATGTCTTACTCTTTTCCTGTTCTACGTCTTTATTTTCCTGCACAGTGTTAATTTGATTATATATTTTAGGCATAGGCGTCATCTATGTTATGCTTATGACATCGTTCTCTAGGTGTAGGTTTTCATTTATTCTCTATTCAAGTGCAGGTTTTCTTTCATTTCACAAATAAACATTTTATTCTTTACGCACTCATTTTTATTAAGTTAAAGTTTGCTCACCCCTAAAATTTTTACTATGTTATTTAATCGGTGCTATTGTTATCTGTTTAAACACTTTTATGAAGTATTGCACAGCTACTGTATGAGTTCAAGAACTTAAGGTGGCCAGTTTTTGGTTGTTGGGGGAATGCCTAGTTCACCATGATACCTTATGGAATCAAATGCTGCCTCTTCTACATAAAATCTCCATATTCATGGAACATGAATATGTTTTAAAGTTTGATATTTTGATTTTTGAAAGTTTATGTTCTTAAAAATAATTCCTCAGGGCTCTTTGATAGTGTTAAGGTTTGGAGTTGTTAGTTCCAATAATTTTGATACACTGTTCTGTTAAGGTTTGGAGTTGTTAGTTCCAATAATTTTGATACACTGTTCTGTTAAGGTTTGTAGTTGTTAGTTCCAATAATTTTGATACTCCTGAACAGTGCAATGAACTTGAACTAGAATCTGGGATATCCCTAGAGTGAAAACTTTGTACCACAAGTGTTGTTTGGTCAACTGATTAGCTAAGGATCATGAAGTGTGATTTATATTAAAGAAAAAAAACGACAACCGCTGGTTGCTTGATTCTTCCAATAATTTTCCTTATTCATTTCCCTTTTCAGTTGTGTAGCAGGAATTCTTCACTTTTGTCAAAATAAATTGATTGGTGCCCAGTAAACTTACGATTTTCTCCTCTTTTTATTATAGTATCAGATCCATTGTTTGCCTGAACTTGCCCAGTTTTTCCGGTGGGCTAAATCCATGGGGAAGATGCAATGGCAGGAAATTGCGAGATGTAAGTCTTCTCTGCATATTCTTTTTGTTGACTTCTTAAACTACAATCTTAGGCGCATTGTAGTGTATGAGAAGTTTTTCGAAATCCAATTGGTTTTGTCTTTGCTGTTATACTTGACCATTGTGTATAAAATCTTTGGTACAGAGTGAGTTTACCCCTCCATACGTAGACGATGGTCTAATTGAGGTTGTTGGCTTTAGAAATGCCTGGCATGGTCTTGTTTTGCTCGCTCCTAAAGGACATGGGACTCGTCTTGCTCAGGTAGGGATTAATTTCATTTCATTAAGACGCAAATACTTCTCGGAATAGACCATGCTTAGCACTATCTTCTTAATAGAATCACCTAGTGTTGAACTAAAGGAATGTTTTTCCCATCAAATAGCTGGTGATTGTAACTCTTTATTTAATATGCATTTAGGCCAACAGAATTTCCTTCGAGTTCAACAAGGGTGCAGCAAGCGACACATTTATGAGGATAGATGGGGAGCCATGGAAACAGCCCCTTCCGATTGATGATGACAATGTTGTCATTGAAATATCCAACCGTGGTCAAGTAACCATGCTCGCCATACCAGGATGTAGATCCAAAAGTATACATGACCCATCTTCACCTACCACCACCAATGACGAGGAAGATGGTAGCTATGAAGATGAATCTGCTGAAGACTGGGAAGAACGTAGGAAGTTTGGAGCTGCTGATACTTTCAAAATTTCAGATACTTTTGACATTGCCCAGTTAAGTTGAAGTCACCTGTTCTTTCTAGTGAATCTCCACTTTTTCCAGCTGGTCTTTAGATTTTTTTTTCTTTTTTTGTATTTGTTTATCACAGTGGCCTGATTATATTCTATGTACAGCCTTGTAAATGTCTTCTTTAGTATCTCATTTTTGTAAATTGATTGTTATATCATTAACTTCAGAATAAAAATAAATATGAATGTCGTGAATAACCTCCATCCTATAGATGTTTTGCGTCCATAATTAGAGCCAGCATGGATATCAGAATTGCAATTGTCGTTCGTAAGTTATGATGTTAAAGATTATGAGTTGTTGACGTAAGTTCTTTTCTTTATCATATTGGTATAATAAAACAAAAGGATGTTTATGATGAAAAGGCAATTTACTTGGAAACAATTTTGTGGCTTAGTTGCAAAGTTTGTTGTTTTTAAAAATAATTCATAGGTAAATCTGTAATTGATAAGGTTAACAACAAATATGTTGAAGAATAAAAAGAATATGTCAATCTCTTCTTCCAATTGAAAATTGCTTATTCTTGCCCTGAGTTTCATGTCACATTATCGGTCAGTTCCATCCATTTGCAACACAATTTTGATTTTTTTTTTTGTACTTATTTGCTATTGTCATCTTTGATTTATATTTCTACTATCAATCAAGTAAAAATGCCAGTGGCAACAACCAAAATTTCTACTACTCATTAGTATTTATATTTTCCCACCTAAAATTTTATGCTGGGCCTAAGATGAGCTTTTAAGTTTTTATCTCAATCAATTATTATAATTCTTAGTTCAATATTTGGATGTCTACATCGCTTGTGATCATTTTACTATTTAAAGGCTCAGACAGAGTCGTTCAAGGTTTTATAGACCCTGGACAAAGTAAAAAGAAGGGCCTTAACAAATAGGAAATATATAAATATGTAAATTTTGAAAGCATATTTTATTATTAATGTAGCACCCCACTCCCGCAAGACACGTATCCGACATTTTGCATGATATCCGAGTCCGTGCCCCGCAAGGGCGGCGTGCTAGAACACTCAATCAGTCAAAACTCAATACAAAATTTTTTTTGAAACCACAAAAATAGTATGCGGAAATTAATCATCAAATAGGGCCCATTTTATTTCATAAACATTTTTCAAATCATCAGAATTTCGTTAATCACTCGGGCTCATTCCAGAAACAAAACACTCACAATCATAATGTCAATACATTACAACATAAATCATATACACCTTTTTAACAAACTTTCGAAATACATAATATGATACAAAAGTTGCGGAATATACCATTCCATACAAAACGAAAGAAATACAATGCAGACGTGAACTGATCCCGACCTCTACCCTTACTTGTATGCTGTAGACATACTCCTGTTTGCCTAACTGGGTATTATTCTGATTCTGAAAAATATTTGCAAATTTTGGATGAGTTTTGCGAACTCAATGAGTGATCATCATCAATGGCTCACCCAGTCATTTAACACATAATTCACATTCACATCATTTCACATTTCACACTTAATACACTTTAATCATTCGAACTATACATATGCAGTGCACATGAGACCCACTTTTCATTTATTACTTTGTTGTGACCGAGTGCCTAAACTGTTCCGTATCCATTGTGGATACCGGGCTCATTAAACGTTGAGCCTGAGGCTCTGAATCATTTTCTGAGCTCGAGGCTCTTTTTATACTTTGAGCTTTAAGCTCTGAATCACTTTTTGAGCTCAAGGCTCTTTTCACACTTTGAGCTTTAAGTTCTGATCGGTGGCTACTTTGGTCACAACTCCCATTATCTGATCATGCATTCATATATAGAATGCATCCACATTTTCAATTAATCATATCATGAAACATTTAGTTTGTCACATTCACTTGCAAGTAGCACTTCAATATCTCATCCACATTTCACAATCATCGAACTTTCTGTCCGGAATTTAACACAATCAATCATATTCATATGAGCATTCAGTAGTCAATCAATACAAAAATTCAAACAAAACAAACAATGAAATGAGACCATCTCGGTCTACTCACAGTACGCTCCAGATTAGCATTAGGCACACGTTGCACACACATTAATAATGGCACACTTAAAGTATTTATTTATGCACAAATGTATATATAGACTATGTACAATGCATGTTCAATGACAATCCTGGGTACTTTATCAAACTTCATATCTTATGCTCAATCTCTTTTCTTTAAATCATAACCTCCATCCTTTGGTAATTTGATATAAAAACTCATCCACTAGTTTTCTAATATATACCCGTATGTGACTATATATATATATATATATATATATCACTATCAACTTTCTGCTTAAATCTCAATA
>JAOQMP010000005.1:26765673-26797508 GCA_027563575.1 Erythroxylum pedicellare
TTTATAATTTTTTAAAAAAGCACTATCATAAGTTATTTTACACATCAACAATTAATATTAAATAGTTAATTTTATCAAATATCTTTAATAAACAACTGATATTTTTTGTTGATCAAATCAGCTAAAATAATTAACTATCAATTAATCAATGGTAAAATCATCTAATAAGTAATGCAAACTGCTATTTATAAAACCGAGTCAAAAAAAAATCGTAAATTTGTGATGGAAGATGGGGGCAGATCCTCTGTCCCCAAATTTATGTACCAACTCTGTCCCATTAAACCCAAACCATCCATTTGTGTGAATCCCACATAAATAAATGGCTTGAATTTAATGGGACAGAGTTGGTACACCATTTTTGGGACAGAGGATTTCATCCCATGGAAGATCCATCTTGGCGAGTAATGGCAGATGGCTAAGTGACATCTGATTCTGCGTTTAGGCTTTTACAGGTGGCAATCAATGGGGCTGGTGAACACAAACCTGGATAATATTACTCCACTGCAGATCATCTCACGGGCCATCATTTATCAAAGTGACATCTGATTCTGCGTTTAGGCTTTTACAGGTGGCAATCAATGGGGCTGGTGAACAGAAACCTGGATAATATTAGCCCACCGCAGATCATCTCACGGACCATCATTTATCATCCTGTGACCACCACCACCGCCAGAACGAGAACATTAGTTCCTCCGAAGGACAAGTAGTTTTCGCTTTCACCGACACTTAGAGTAAAGTTAAAGTAGTTGCTAATGTTAAATCTCTTGCACGGAGGAGGAGAGATTATAAGAATGTACTCATCCTATAATTATCTTGAATTTAAGATAAAATAATTATTGAATCAGTCTCCGCTTCAAAAGTTGTATAGGTGGCTAAGGTTACAACAACTTTTCCATAAAGGAAATGGTTGTTGATAACACACTTGATCGATGATTTTGTGATTATATTGGAACGTGTTATGTAAGCTTCCCAAGTGGTCGTGCTACTAGAAAAGGAAAGACTTATCCAATAAAATGTTAAACGCATCAAATTAAATTAAAGAGATAATGGGAAGAAGAGATGTTATGTGTCTGAGCCTTAGAATCGTAGCTATTCCTGAAACTCTGCAAAAGGAGAGTGACAAAACAGATGACAAGAGGGCAAAAATGTGGAAGGTCACTGTATCTACTTTTTACTGTTGGCATTTGATTCTTACATCACATGAACTAGTTGTTTGCTTCCTCACTTGTGCTTTGCCCATAAATCTTTTATAATATCAGAAATAGACAAAATTCCTGCAATGATGCTTACAACTATGCGGAATGGTCCGCTTCTGAAAGATGGTGTGGGGTCCTTTTGAGGAGTTGGTGTAAACGGATGATTCATATTAAGGAGCTGTGAGGAGGTCAATCTTCATATTTCTTTTTGTTCTGTAATGCTGTCAAAGTTAACCAGTTTAATTTAATATAGTTAGCATCCATTTTTAAGAGATAGAGGCTGAGTCACTTTAAGTCAAAAGTATTGATTTATTTTCGATTACGTTATTTAACAAATGATTTAAATAATGTATACTTTATTTTTGTCACTGCCTTTCATTAACAACTAGATTTTTGTTTGATTTTGCCGATTCCAGTCTTATTAGAGCCAACATACCAGGTGACAAGACTTGCACAGATCTCTTCAATTTGTAGGAGTTTAGAAGGTTTGTAATATATGCAAGTCTTTTTTTTATATTTTATATAAATATTATTTTCGTGACTTAAATTTGTAATTTTATAATTATAAATGAGTAAATTTAATGATTATTTCAAGAATTACCCTCCAATGTAAATCTTATTAATGGCTTAAAAAATAAGAATGGAGGAGTACAAATAGAAAGTGATCCCCTGCAACACAAAACTAGACCATAGCTTTTGTCGTTACCTTATTAAATAGCCATTAGCAAATATCTTAATTATATGTCAACAACGAGTGGTCCTTATTAATGGCTTAAAAAACAAGATTGTAGTATTCAAATAGAAAGTCATCCCAGACAATACAAAACTAGACCATAGCTTTTATCATTATCTTATCAAATAGCCATTAGCAAATATCTTAATTACATGTCAACAACGAGTGGTTATTACACTATCAGATTCCTTTTTACTTTCCCCTATCACCATGGAAGTACTTGGTATGTTATTAGCAAACACCTCTACTTGATAATGATTCTTTACATTTTATAAATTCAAAAGCTGACTCATCATCCTCATCCTCACATATCTCCATTGTCAGATTGTTGTGTAATTAAACTAATGATAGCTGCCTTATTAAATTAGGACTAACTGTACTCATCTCAGTTTGCCTCTCTCACCGTACAAGATGGTCCAGCATGCATGCATGTCAATATGTTATTGCTGCTAGCTTGATTAGCTCGTTTGAATGATTTTGCATATTCTCGATAATAACCACCAAAATTCTCTGACAAAAGGTGCAATGCATCAAAACTGGATTAGGCATTAACGGGGTAATTATTAATTATTCTCACCCTTGCCCTGAGCGGTGGTCCAATTGGTTCTTATAAAATGTTTAAACTCCGCAAGCATTACAAATCTGGTATTATCTTCGCAACTCTAAAAGCACATCTAAATGTTAGGGGGTATACGTCCCATTAAAGTAAAAGAAACGAGATTTTATTTTGTAAATTACGAAATTAAAAAATTTTAAATTTTATTTTAAATTTTAAAATTTTAAAACAACTCATATGTTTATATTTCCGTTAAAATATAATTGTGAAACACAAGTGATCGGATAATAGACTCAAATTTTCAATTTGACCGAATCTTAAGTTAAAGGACTAATATAAATTGACCAAGTTTTCATAAGGGCTTTGTGTACGGGATTACCCTTAGGTCCGACTCAAAAGGCTCAACTCTTAATATTAAAACGACATTGTTTTGATCATTTACATCAAAATATATTGTTTTAAACTATAAATTTAATATTTTGAAAAATAAAATGATATTATTTTAATCGATTAAACTAAAATAATGTCATTTTGTAGTGGTTATGAGGAGGCCAGCCGCCTTCATGAATAACATATCAATTATATGTTATTAATATAGTGACTCAACTCTTACACTCAAACTAATTATATCTTACAATAGATTATAATAATTTAAGATAATTAAATTAAAATTTTAGTTTAGATTGAATTTAAAAGTTGAGTTGGGTTATCATTCGTCATGTCAACAATATTTGATTGATTATGTATAATATTCTTTATTTTAACAAAAAAAGGAATTTTAAAATTACAAGGATTTTTTGAAAATTAGAATTTTTTTTAAAGTTATTTAAATTATAGTGGAGTTCCTGTTTTTTACCCTTTATTGAATTATCAATTTGTCAAATAGTTTATTCAAAACAATTAATTTATATATTACTAAATAAAAACTCCTTAAACCTCATTTCACTTTAAACAAATATTGCAATTTCCATGTTTTCAAAGAAAAACCTCTTTAAATCTCGTTTTTCTTGAAGACAATAGCCACTACCAATTTTTTTTTAAAATAAAGTATGTTTAAATACAATTTAGATTCCGAGTTTTTCTTTTAAACATGTTAAAACACAACTCAACTAAAAACTATTTAGAACCTAAAAAGCTCTTGCACCCCATGCTTTTGCAACTATTTTTCGGTCATTAGCCCATAAGGGGAAGTCTTGATGTGAAGTACAAGATAAGTTGAAACTCTTGCTCTTTTTAGGATTTCCCTTTTCATTTTGTTTCTAAATGGACCGTTTATATGTAGCCCTATAAAATTGTAATGTAGTTTATTATTGTACCATTGGGAAACGCGAGTGCGGTTCTTAATTATACTCCCATTAATTACCCAAATAAAGTGATATAATACCACATGAAACCCATTAATCACCCAAATAAAGTGAGTTAGTATTGATAAAATCAAATTAAAACGAAATCAAATGGAACGGAAGACTTCAGGTACATTATTTGTCTAATCGATACCTTATTTCATGTGTGAGAATGAACAAGTACGAGATTTCACTATTATATTAATGCAACTTAAATAAAATTATATGACGAATGTTGTGTAACTATAAAGGGCTTAAAAGTTTCACAAAAGTCCGATTCTAGCAATTTCTACCAAGAGCAGAAGTCACAAAATGCTTCTCGCACTTATTTCCGATTTTACAAAAAAAAAAAAAGGGGTAGTGGAGCTGAGTTTGTACCACACTAGGATGTCAGAAGATGTCGTGCCAGATTTGGGGTTACGACTTACGACGATATAAAAATATAATAAGGGAACATGTAATGTAGCGAGGCTTTGAGTTCGAGTACAGCAGATGTAGCAGGTGGATAAAGTGAGTGACGATCCACATAAGCAACTTTTGTCGTCGCCGACTTTGGAGCTTTCAAACGTAGCATCAACCCACTGACACGTTTGACAGCTGTTTGTTGGGAGTTTATTGTATCCGTGACGTGACGTTGATTTGCTACAACGCAACTTATAAATCACTCCAAGTCCAAACACTTCAGAGCTTATAAAAGAGCATCCGGTTATTACTCACCACATATGTATTTCTGAAACCTACACTAATGTGCTTGTGTTAGACTTAGTGGTCACGAATATTTAAATTCAGCTTTTAATGGCAGTTAGTTTTGTCAATGTAATAGTATTTCCATTTTGTCAAATCATAAAAGCAGAAATTTTCTCAGATTTGACTTTAATGAAAAGATAATGCCCGGAGAAGTCCTTATATGTAAATACAGCCAATACTTCTCTTTCCTTGCAAATTTGAGCCTTATCATCTTAACAAAAAGTTTACTCTTTGGTCCCCATTAAAACATCCATTTTCACAAGAACACCCCTATCGATCTCACCACTTATCTTATTACTAGCAACAGCCTCTATTTGATTTGATAAGCCCTTGTAATTTTATATAAAGAAATAAATATGGACATAGATGACCTACTTCTCTTGACTACTGCACTCTCTCTCCGCTCGTTTCTGTATTTAGCTTGAATACGATCACAATCCTGAATCCCTCACAAGCAGTCTCGCACTTCTCTTTCTCATTTATTTATCGCACTATTAAAGCAAAAATCCAAACAAGGAAACATAATCTCTGTGGATCCTTTTTCTCGATTCTCAGTTTCTTGAAGGTTCTTAAGGAGTGAAGTGGTTGTGGAGAGTGACAGTGAGAGCCAGATATAGGGAGAGAGAGACAGTCAAGAGAGAGGATTTGCTGTATGTCAGTGGATTGTATAGAGACATACTTTGGTGGAATTGGCGAGCTCGCAAACCCCCTTCAATGGCCTCAGCTTCGCAAAAGACGACGTCTCGATCTTCTTCTTCCCCACCGCAGCCTTCTTGTTGTTCCGGCGCCGCCCCTCCCCACCGTGCTGCTCCCGCGGAGAATGTCGTGCATGATTGGACCGTCGCTCCCTCTGCCGATCAGCTCAGGAAGAGCACCGTCGCCGTCCAGTCCGTGATTCGGACTGTTGATTCTCTTCCTGAGGATTCCTCTAATAACACTACCAAAGGCATACTACGACACACTCTCTCGCTTTCGGATCTTCTTTTTGTCATTATTTCTCTCTCTTAATCTTTTTGTTTTATTTCTTCTTATCTTTTTCTTTTCCTGGTATGGAGATATCGTCTTTTGATGTGCCTTTTTCCGTGCATGACTCATTCGATAGTCGAGAGTTAGATTTCATGATCTATTTCTCTCACTTTAGGTACATTTACGAGAACTGTTCTTAATAAAAGTCAATACATATGTTTGTTGTTTAACAGTCGAAACTTTTCAAAATATTATGTTTCTCTCAATGCTAAAGTGTCTCTTGTTGTTTTCGTAAATGAAGTGTGCATGATTCATTACTGATTCCGCTTTAAGGGCCATTTTATTAAACTCTTCTCTGAAACTCAAAGTCTATTTGAATGTTTATATACATGAAACAAGAGTTGGTTTTAAAATTAATGGACCTGTAGGATAAACAGCAATGGTTGCGTCAAGCTGATTTATTGACTATTGAAAATTGGTCCTGCCAAAACCCTTTTACTCGTTTGACGTCCATTGTCTACTAATGACGGAGGAAAAATTAGTTTGTTAATTAGCATTTGTGTTAATCCAGGAAATTATCTTCGGAATTAAAATGCTAAGCAGTTCACCATAATTAGTATGGAGGGAAGGCATGTTTTTGGTTGTTAGCTCGAGTTACGTGACTGACCCTCATTTCTGACTTCTTCAGCAGGCGTCCCAGTTATGTTGAGGGCTCAGACCAGTCACCCTTTGGACCCTTTGTCTGCCGCTGAAATCTCTGTAGCAGTGGCAACTGTCAGGGCTGCTGGAGCCACTCCAGAGGTAGGCAATGGCTTTTGTCTCACTGTTTCGCTCTCTCTCTTAAGTAGTGGTCCTTTTTCACTTTTGATGTTGAGTTGTTCATCATTTTTCCTGAGTTCAGGTCAGAGATAGCATGCGATTCGTTGAAGTGGTTCTATTTGAACCAGATAAACACATTGTTGCATTGGCAGATGCATATTTTTTTCCTCCCTTCCAACCATCGCTGCTTCCTAAAACAAAAGGTGGGCCTATAATTCCTACCAAACTGCCTCCCAGGAGGGCTAGACTTGTTGTTTATAACAAAAGGTCAAATGAGACTAGCATATGGATTGTGGAGCTATCTGAAGTACACGCTGTTACTCGAGGTGGGCATCATAGGGGGAAAGTAATTTCATCAAAAGTTGTTCCAGATGTTCAGCCTCCGATGGTTTGTTCTATTGCCTTGCGATCCATTTTTATTTGCGTTCACTCTTCAAGTAGATTTAAGCTTTAGTAATGGGAACATTTGTTAATGTTGATCAGGATTGACAGAGATTAAATATTTAGATAAATGTGATGGGGGAATTTTCAGGGTATTCCAAAAAGGTCATAATGCTAAGGAGAGATAGTTCCTGAAAATAATCATTACAAGTTTTTGTAGTACATCGAAAAGCATAATATTTACACAAGTTTCCATCAACAAACAAATTTACCTACGAAGATTGATAATCCTGGTGGATATAGAGGCATTCCTACATGAAGAAAGCTATGGTGTGTTGAGACCCTGAACCATGTCCCCTGAAAGATTAATTGGCATTTAAAGTTGTGTTACATTACTTACATTCATATTCCATATTATTAGCTGTATCATTATTTGGGCCAATCGTTAACGTTGTCCATCAGTATATTAAGAGGGTAATATTGTTTCTTGACTGGATGTGCTAGGAATTTATGTCGCCATCTTTTCTCATATTCATACTTTGGAAATCCAGGATGCGGTTGAGTATGCTGAATGTGAAGCTGTTGTTAAGGACTTCCCACCTTTTAGAGAGGCCATGAAGAAAAGGGGTATTGACGATATGGACCTTGTGATGGTTGATCCCTGGTAAATTACAGTAACTCCAGTTGTCTAACTAATCTTATCTGAAATTTATTTATTATGAGAGCCATGACTAGTCTAACTTCATAACATATTCCAGGTGCGTTGGTTATCATAGTAATGTTGATGCTCCGAGCAGAAGACTTGCTAAACCACTTATATTCTGCAGAACTGAAAGTGACTGTCCGATGGAAAATGGATATGCCCGCCCAGTTGAGGGCATCTATGTTCTTGTAGATATTCAGAACATGAAGGTGATAGAGTTTGAAGATCGTAAACTTATTCCTCTGCCTCCAGCTGATCCATTAAGGAACTATACAGCAGCTAAAACAAGAGGTGGTGTTGATCGAAGTGATGTGAAACCTTTACAAATTATGCAACCTGAAGGTCCAAGCTTTCGTGTCAATGGATACTTTGTTGAATGGCAGAAGGTACATGGCTTGTTAAGTTGATCTATTAACTTATGCTTTTGTAAGGTAACTTATATATAATAATAGTGTCACATTGTTGCTGATGTGCAGTGGAACTTTCGTGTTGGATTCACCCCTAGAGAGGGTTTAGTTATACATTCTGTTGCATATGTGGATGGAAATAGGGGTCGGAGACCTGTAGCTCACAGGATAAGCTTTGTAGAGATGGTTGTGCCTTATGGAGACCCAAATGATCCACATTACCGGAAGAATGCTTTTGATGCAGGGGAAGATGGCCTTGGTAAAAATGCTCATTCCCTTAAGAAGGTCGGGTGACTAATTATCTCAGAGTGCTTACGCCTTGATCTTTTTTTTCCATTAAAAACTTTTTCTTTTTCATAAGTTTCACCATTTTCTGATATCTGATAATGAGACCTATCTTCATAGGGATGTGACTGCTTGGGCTATATAAAATATTTTGATGCCCACTTTACTAACTTCAGTGGAGGTGTTGAAACAATTGAAAACTGCGTCTGTTTGCATGAGGAGGATCATGGCCTTTTATGGAAGCATCAAGACTGGAGAACAGGTTTGGCAGAAGTACGAAGATCTAGACGGCTATCTGTATCCTTCATATGCACGGTGGCAAATTATGAATACGGATTCTTCTGGCATTTCTATCAGGCAAGCAGGGACTTTTCCTAGATTCTTGTTATGTGCTTAAATCACCTTTTGTTAGTTGATGGAGCTTGTGGCTTGTGAAAAAAATCTCCCTGCCGTCGAAAGGTTCAGAAATTATTATAGCAAACATTCAATAATATTGTAACAGTGACATTTCAATAATTGCTTCCTGGAGCAATATATATGACGGATGGTAAACAATTTTTGGTTAGACTCATTTCAGTTCTGTTCCACCTTGTATGCAGCTCTGTACTTGTTAGCTGTCATGCTTAGAATGCTTGTTTGGTTTTATCTTCACTAATATCTGCTGCCAAAAAGACGAAATCTACTTCAGCTTTCTGATATTTTAAATGATCTAGTATAATTGGTACAAGACATGTTTTTACTTGTAGCTTTTTCAGTATCTAATCTTGAAATCTAATTTGTTTTCTTGTTGCATTCATGAGCAATATATTATAAAAATCTAGTACTAAAGCTGTACGTTTGCTCATTCTTATTCACTTTTAACATGTTACTTGAACGGGCTCTATTGTTACAGGATGGGAAAATAGAAGCTGAAGTTAAGCTTACAGGTATCTTGAGTTTAGGAGCCTTGCAGCCTGGAGAGACCCGAAAATATGGTACAACTATTGCCCCAGGTCTATATGCCCCAGTCCATCAGCACTTTTTTGTTGCCCGTATGGACATGGCTGTTGACTGCAAGCCTGGTGAAAGTTTTAATCAGGTGAACTGTGTTTCTATTTGATTCATTGATAAGCTGCCAGGCTTTTGATAGTGTTGGTTCTACTATTTTCTGAACATATACTTCTAATCAAAATGATTTTAGTAAAATCTCCACTTTCCTGACCTTTTCTTTTATTTAGCCTGACATTCAATTCTTGTGAACCAGATCTAAATTTGTTTTCTTTCTTGTAGAAAGTATCTGTAGTTCGTCAAATCTTTACACATTAATGGCCAGCAAAAAGGGAAAATCTGTGTTTGCGGAGTTTATAACGAACTCTTTGATGATGTGATTTTGTTGACGAATTTATTGATACTATTCTCAATCTTTTACACTATCATATCCCTTATATGTTACTTGAACAAGACCCTCAAAAATGAATATTAGAGTCTCGATCCACTTTCTTAATCCTTGCTCTTCCTAGTCATGTGTTTAGAAATTACATGATCGATTTGAATGGTAGAATTGCAACTTCTACAGGAGGTCATGTACTATGTTATGACCAGTTTAAGTCATGACGAAGGTATGCACATAGAGTACTAAACGTTTTGTGATTACCCTAGCAGCAGATTCCACTCATGAACTATAATTGCATTTTTATATGAAAAGATACTGCAATGTTCTGATTTCATGATGTCTTAGTTACTAGGAGTGAATGTTTCGTGAGCCGTGTGATAGTTTTCAGGAGTTCTAGATTTTATGTGAATCTAATTGTCATACTATATAGAAGGTACTCATTTTAGTTTGAGGATATTTATGTCATGTCCTTGATATCACGATGTCCTCACATTTATTCCTTTAATAATATAAAAGCTTTTTATTTCTTGCTTTTAGGTCGTTGAGGTTGATGTTAAAGTTGAGAAGCCTGGGGAGGCCAATGTTCACAACAATGCGTTTTATGCTGAAGAGAAGCTGCTCAAATCAGAATTGCAAGCGATGCGGGACTGTAATCCTCAAACAGCTCGCCACTGGACTGTAAGATATTGGTTGCATTCTGCTCCTTCTGTTTTCTTGTCGAGGATTGGCATAGCATCTAATTTTGACTTCTCTGAGATGCATTCTACTGAATGAGTTTATAATTCCCAATAATTTGCATTATCTGATCTTGTTTAGGACCATTTTATGCTTGGAACTGATTTGGTTCCCCATTCATGAATCTTCTTTGATTGATAGCTTGACAAATAAATATGCAGCACCTCTCGAGTTTTGCATCGATTTTATATTTTGTTCAACTGATTATGCTGGTGTAGTTTTAATTAAAGGGTAACATGTCCTTGGACCTACTGAAATGCAGTCAATTTACCGTCAAGATTTCAGTTTTTTTTGCCCTATGATGCCAATTATGTTAAGGGTTGTGTTGATTGGATAGAACCTTTGACATTCCGATTGTAATGTTTACAGAATTATGCCCTGATATGCTGAACGCATGCAGCAACTTATGTTTAATTTTCAGGTGAGGAACACTAGAGCTGTCAATAGGACAGGACAGTTAACAGGATACAAGCTGATGCCGGGTTCAAATTGCTTGCCATTGGCTGGTCGAGAGGCCAAGTTTTTGAGAAGGGCTGCCTTCCTGAAGCACAATCTATGGGTTACGGCATATGCACCTGATGAAATGTTTCCAGGAGGAGAGTTCCCCAATCAAAATCCACGTATTGGTGAAGGACTAGCGTCATGGGTTAAGCAGGACCGATCGTTGGAAGAAAATGATATAGTTCTCTGGTAAGTAACTATTGCCATGGGCACAGGCTTTCCCTTGATTTTGTTATCTGAATATGAGAATTGCAGGTATGTATTTGGAGTTACGCACGTTCCTCGGTTGGAGGACTGGCCAGTCATGCCGGTGGAACGCATTGGTTTTATGTTAATGGTACTTTAACCTTGTGCCTCATATATGCTCTTTTTCCATTGTTTTATTCTGTTCATTCTCTTTGATTCCGCATCTGGTGAATGCAATTGCAGCCACACGGCTTTTTCAACTGCTCTCCAGCCGTTGACGTACCCCCTAGTCCATGCGAATTGGATACCAAGGACAACGATGCCAAAGACACCGCCATTCCGAAGTCACTTCAAAATGGATTGGCTTCAAAGCTTTGAAATGCTTGTTTTTTATATTATTTTTGTTCTTGCTCGTCCACTCTCTCTATATTACTCCTAGTGGACAAACATGGTTTAGAATTTGGATTTTTACATCTCCTAGACACCTAGCTGTGATTTTGAACGGTGTTTAATTCAGCTTATTGGTTTTTTACTTCATATCTTTCAGTTACTCTTGTCTTTTTATAGTGTAGGTTTTCCAATCAATTTTATCATACTATTCTGAATGCCTGAAAAGAACAGCAGAGAAAACCGTTCGTCGATATTTCATACTCGATTTCTGTTTTACAGTAATTGAACTGAATTTTTCATTAAAAGGAAGTTGAAATAAGCGAATTGGATCAGTAAAATGCAATTGAAAGATTGATAATCAGCATTATCTGAAACAGACGTCTTTTGGTTTGAGGAGCTAGAAAAAATGCCATTGCCTGGATCATCTTTACTTGGAATTTTATTTCAACAAATTGACATAGAAAAAGGAAGCGAGTGACTATTCCACGTAAACAGCGTAAATTGGAATCCCAAGTCTTGGACCCTTTCTTCCCAAAGGAAGGTGTGAAGTGTGAACGCATTATTAGTCCAAAAGAAGGAACTTTTACATCAATCAGCTTTATAGCTTTCTATCAATCAACACCTAGAAACTTGGACCAGGTGGAGACACGTTAGCCTCAAAACTCTAATAAAAGTAGTGATTTGAAAACAAAAAGGGGAAAGATTGCAAGCGACTGGTCTGTTTAATTTGGCTCCTGAAAGTGTCTTGACTATTTGAGTTCACCGCAAGCCAAAAACAAATCTGATTCCATCACCAAATTCCAACTAAAACAAATGTAATTTCACGGGTCTGGGTCTGGGTCTTGGTCTTATCGTTTGGCATATTTAATTAATTTAGAAGAGAGGGTGGGCAAGAAGACCAAGACCTGTGAATCAAGTCTTGGTGCTTCCGTCCACATCATTTGCCCCATTTTGAAATGATTGCTTCGGTTAAAGGTATGCATTGTTTTTTTTTTTCCTTTTCTATAAGGGAAAGAAAATAAAAAACAAACAAAGAATACCCTAGCTAATGTAAGGTTTTGTGATAATTGACGCTTTGTTAATCGCGATGAAGTAATTTCACGATCGTCATCGGAAACTCTTGAATTATATGAAGACCTGGACTGCACATCTCTGCAATAGAGGCTAGTCGATCGGCACACTGGTTCCCTTCACGACTCAAGTGCTATAACTGCATCTTCCAGGCTCGGTGTAGAAGGCCACGGGTACCTGCCACCAAAAAGTTGTCTTCAGTTAAAACAATAATGGAAGATGAGGGAATGTTAATTACTTCAAGGGAGTTCACTTCAACAATCACGTGTCGATACCTTAACGTCCATGTTAGATTAAGGCTCGAGTAGACTCCCCATAATTCTGCAGTTGCAAGAGAGTCCCTGCCAATGTGGTATAGAAACCCACCACACCACCTCCCTTAACAGCCCCTAATTAAGCCACCCGCAGTGGCAAGATTGGAATTATGCTTGACTGCACCATCCGAATTAATTTGTCCCAGGATTCTAGCGATTTTGTCTAGCCTACTAAGGTATCTATAGGTAGACCCTGGGTCGGCAGTATGCAGCTTTCCACCGATCGTGCTCTACCTATCATGCCACATACTCCATAACTGCTCGAGGCCCTTCTTCCGGCCAGACAAAATTGGCTTCAAACAAGCTACGATTTCTCCACTGCCATAGCAACCAACAGGTTACACCATAAATAGTAACCCAGTCAACATGATTCACTTGTATTGGCGTTCTGAGGTTGTGAGCCACCCACCATTCCAGATCCCGGTAGAAGAATTCCAGATTCACTATTTCTGGGGCAAATTGACACCAAAAGGCTTTTGCTCTCAGGCAATCTCGGATAACATGCAAATTTGATTCTTCTTGTCCACAGACCTGATAACTGCTGTCCGTTGTGAGCCAATGAGCCACTCGCTACTGATTCGTTAGCAGTTTGCCTTTAGTTAGAAGCCGAAAGAAGGCTCGAATCCGTTGTGGCCTTGCCTATTTTCAAATTAAATCCCATAGTTTATTATGTTCGTCCATGCTGCCACCTTCAATGAGGTCATAAGCAGACGCGACTGTGAACCTCCCATGACTTGTAGGGCCCCATATCATGCTATCCTCTTCTATGCTCTCTACATCAGGCTGGATCTCCGCAAACTCCATACAAACCAAGGAAGGAAGATATTGTTGGAAAAGGTTCCAACGCCATTGACCGACTTCATTTGTAAAATCTGCCATTGTAGCGTACAGTATGCTCACGGGCAGAGTGGTGGTGGCCACCAAACATAACGGTCCCTAATCATGCGCCCAGTTATCCAACAAAAAATGAGTACGCCTCCCATTCTCCTTCTTCCATTTTATGCCTTGTTGAACATACTGCCATGTGGCAGAGATGCCTCTCCAAGTGACCGACACCTTTTGCCTTTCTATAGAAGAGGGAATAAGATTAGCTCCTATTCGATATTTAGCCCGGAGGATACGAACCCATAAAGCAGAGGGCTGAGTAAGCAAAGCCCAGCCTAGCTTGGATAGTAGAGCATCATTGGACGAACGGATATGCTTAAGACCCAGACCCCGGTAGTTTTGGACTTACACACTGTTTCCCAGTTAACCAGGTGTGTTTTCCTCTATGCCTCCATTCATCCCCCTATAAAGTCTCTCATGAGTCGCTCCAAATCATGGCAGAGATGTCTCGGGAGCTGCACTGTTTGCATTGTATCAATAGGGAGGGCTGAAATCATTGAATGGCGCTAACCTGCCCCGCGAGGGACAAAGCTTTGGTCCTCCATCCTGCAAGTTTCTTTTGAGCGTTCTCAATGATGTACTAATAGGTATGTCTCGTTGTACGCTCGTGAATCAAAGGAACCCCTAGATACTTGCCCAGATTGTGGGTGCGTTGGATGCTTAAAGATTGACTGAGGCGTTGGGCAGTTGTAGGAGGGACATTTTTGGAGAAATAGATTCGAGTTTTAGCATTGTTTACTTTCTGGCCGGAAGCCTTGCAAAACATCTCCAAGGTCCTTGTACTCTAATCAGCAAACAAAACTAGGTCATCTACAAAGAAAAGATAGGATATGGGGGGCCCTGTAGGACTTAGCTTGACTAGTTTCCAATTTCCTTGTCCCATTTCCTGATAATAAGTTGACCGAGCCTCTCCATGCACAAAACAAACAGGTACGACGAATCCTAAGGGAAGGGTTGAAGGGATCCGTTAAGGTACCTTACCAATCGACTTGCATAGTCACCGTCGTCACACATTGCATGATGACTGAGCTTAAGTTAGCCGGTACCCCTATGTCTTGCAAGGTATTCTAGATGAAGTCCCATCAAATCCGATCATAAGCTTTTTCCAAATCAACCTTTATAGCTAAATATCCGATCTTGCTCGTCTTCTTACGCATCGAATGGATGACCTCCTGGGCTATGATAATGTTATCAGTGATTTGTCATCTCGGAATAAAACTACATTAGTTCACCTCTACGAGGGAGTCCAGATGATGTTTAAATCTATACAGGATAACTTTTGAGATGATCTTAGAAAGAATAGAGCATAGGTTGATCGGTCTAAATTGAGTAATCGTCTGTGGGGAAGGGACTTTAGGGATCAAAACCAAAATGGTGTGATTGAGGTCCTTGTCCCACCGTTCTAGACGGAAAATTTCATGAATGTACTCGACCACTTTTGGACTGATCGTGCCCCACTGTTTTTGGAAAAATAAAGCATTGAATCTGTCTATCCCAGGAGCTTTATTAGGATTCATGGCGAAAACCGCATTTTTGATTTCTAAATCATGAACAGGCATGGATAGAGCTTGAAATCTGTCCCCCGAGAGCAAAGGGAAGATTCCAGAGAGCGGAAATATGGAGGCATTACGGTCCTCATTCATATAAAGTTGGACAAAGAAAGTCTTGGCTATAAGGCCCAATTTAAAATGGTCAAAGATTGGAATTCCAGAGGGGTCAAAGAGTATCTCAATCTTTAGTTTATTTCTTCGGGATAGTGTGAGCGTGTGGTGGTATTTCGTATTCCTATCGCCCTGAGCAATCTAGTCGCACCGGGCTTTCTGGTGCCAATAAATTTCCTCCTCACACAGAACTTGCAGAAGTTCCCCACTCAACTCATCCTCCAAGTCTAACAGGGAATCCAAAGACCCGACTTCCCTGGCCCGTTGAATGCCCTCCAATCGTGCTAGCAATCGCTTTTTCCTATAGAAAATATTTCCGAAGTTCGATTTATTCCACCTGGTGAGATACTCAAAAAATTTGATTAAAGACTGGCTCATCGTTTTCCCCTCGGGAAGCCAATTCTTCTCTACTACATACTCAAAATCCAGTTGTGTGAGCCACTCATTTTGAAAACGAAACTTAGCGGGGCCAATCAATCTTGTAGGGGAACGGTGTAAGTGAATCAACATAGGTCGATGATCCGTTCCAAGGAAAGGAAGGTGATGATTCACCGCTTGAGGATAAGCTTGTAATCAGGTCGTCGAGACAAAAACTCTGTCCAGTCTGGCTTGAACCACTCTTCGTCGCTACGTCAACTTGGAGCCGACATAACCCAGTTTATGGAGTCCGCTCCCGTGCACCCAATCTTGGAAATGTTTATTCACCACTCTTATAGACTGGGCTCCACCTCTTTTATCTGAAAGTTCTAATTTAGCATTAAAATCTCCGCCTATGAGCCAGGGCCTCTAGTTATTTGACCTATCCAATGAATGATTGGCCAGATAAGATTTTGAGTTGGGCGCTGGGGGCTGGCGTAGACTGCTGTAAAATCGAAAGAGCCCGAGGCATGTTTGATTGTGGTGTGAATAAATTGGAGATGAGCTATTACTACTGAGACATCAAAGTCATCCTTCCATAACAGCCAAATCTTGCCAAAAAAACCATCGGCTTCAATGCAAACCGAGTAATCGAACCCCAACTTGGTGATTACTGCGGTTGCCTTATTCCTACTAATACGGGTTTCTAGCAAAACTAGAAGGCTAGGTTTGTAATTATTAAGGTAATTACGCAAGATTGTCTGAAACCTAGACCCCCTATCCCTTGACAATTCCATAGGAAAATCGACATAAGGAAAATAATTGAAAACGAAAATTCTATAACTAGGTAGAAAGTGTACCTCCTATGGGCTCACCCGTGTTGCCATCGCTCGGTTGTTGCAGTGTAGCTTCTTGTGTAGGATGTCCGGTAGGCTGATCGGCTAGTCTGCCCGACCGAATACTGATGTCTGGGGGGTTATTGAGGTGCTGGACATAACCTTCCCCAGGTTGAGGCATGGTCTCTGGAGTCTCAACACCTTCCATCTGTTGGAGATTCTCCTCAATCTCATTCTCGCTGGTCTCGATAGCCTAACTATCGTAAATAATTTCCATGTGTGTAGTTAGTTTAATTGCTAAATGTTTGTTGACAATAGTTGGGCGTAGGGGAAATAAAGGCGCCACGATCGATTCCGGATCTTATTGGGTGCCCGCTCGGGAACTTTCTCCTAGGGTATTCGGGGTGGGTGCAACTTTTGGGCTTTTCATGGAGGTGCGTCTGGGTCCAGTAGCTTTGAAATCGAGCCCCTGAAATTTTTTTGCCTTTTTCAATGAGCCCATTCAAGTGGAAACGTTGGCCTAGTCCATTTGGAGTGTTGTGTTGGGCCTTTGTTTGAGCTCCAGTTGCGTCACCCAACTCTTCTTGCATTAACAGTAGATTAAATCGAGATCCTCCCTTATAGCCGTTGTCTCTTAGCTATCCCATATGCTCCTGGCGTCGCATGGGTTGGTGTGGAGGCTTCCGCTGTACATACAACCACGACCCATAGCCGTTAGGGAAGCTACCCATTGTGGTCTCGATTGGAGCAGTTGCGGTTTGCCTCTCCCCTGACGTGCCTTCGGTGGTTCCTGTACTCGACATTGGACGTTCGGTTATGGGTTGAGGATGCTTAGGGCAGCTGGGAGTAGCGTGTCTGACCATGCTACAAGAGTAATAGAGTTGAAGCAACCCTTCGTAAACCACCATGAGGGGCTCGCCGTCTAGCTCTACGTAGTACATAGTGAAGAGCTCAGATTGATGTCCACCGCGATTCTGGCAAACCTTCCTCGATGCGCTAGGAGCGTAACCTCACCCACTTTCACAGTTTGTCCCACGATGTTGCCTAAGGCGGAGAGAATGCTGGGATGGTAACGTGCGATAGAGAACTCCGGAAGTCGGATCCACACTACTGCTCTGCTGAGGTTTCCCTGTGAAGGACGGAAGGTCGACGTCCATCTCTGGATTGTAAGAGCTTGGCTGTAAATAATCCAAGGGCCTTGGGTTTAAAGCTTTCAAGTAATCTGCTTCTTCCTCAAACCTAACGAGGAAAAATTCATTTTCCAAATCCATTAACTTCATGGGACCGCTCGGATGCCACAAGATCCTTAACGTTGCCCTAAAGGTTTGAAAACCAATTCTACGTCCAAGGAGTTTCACAACAACAGAAGTAGCCCATTGCGTATCCAACTTGGCTTTGAGTTTCTGGGAGAGCATGATGCCCCCCCTGTATCACTGGCGAGTTGGGTGATGTCTCCCTCCTCTACGTCGACTGGAGCATCTTCAGTCTATGGAGTTCTCCGGAGGCGTAGTCTCTTGGTTGGGATTGGTCACAACAGAATTGTAGGAGAGCTTCGGGTGTGTGGGGGGGTCGTCGTCTTACTTTCGAGTCCTCACACGCTTGGAATTTTGCTCGTCCTGATCATGGAGCTCCATGATCAGTCAATGTTACATAACTGCTATCCTTCGCCGCTTGCCGAAAAGCACCGGAAGTAGACAATCACGTTGCGAAAATCACCAGAAGAGGACGATCACGTTTCGATAAATCTGCCACCTTTTTTCGCTCTAACTTTCCCGCTCTTTTATGTTTTATTTGCATTGGTTTTTTTTGGTAAATAAAGGTATGCATTGTTACATTCACCGTTTCATCAACTTTCATATCAATTAATTAAATTACTGTATCAGTTTCATAATCACCTCAAAACAAAGAATCTTGTTTAAATTATAAAATCATTTACTAGATTTTCACGGGTAAATCATATATGTAGGATGTGACATTCTAATACATGGTACGAGAGCTTAATATGAGAAACTTGAGCAGTCCGAGAAGTGGTAATGTTGGTGATCCAAAGCAAAGGCATTGAAGTAGCAGTAACTAAAATTTCATTAGCTTGTTCATAGTACAAGAAAAACATCTAGTACTACCGTATCAATTCAACAACATAACTAACGACCAAAACAGGAAAACAATGCAAATGAGAATGACACCAGCTTCTACAGTCATTCCCACCACAATCACCAGCGGCGTTGAAGACAAAACGCTCCAGAAAGAGCTCTATCTTCTAATTCTACTAGCCGACCAAGTCATCAAGTCTGCCGCCAACGTCGACTCCTCAAAGGGAGATCACTGCTCGGAACTTGTCAAGAAAGTGGACCACCTCTCCCACATGCTTTGCGCTGCCGTCCGCTTCTCCGTCGCCACTCCTTCCCTCTACGACCGCCCTCTCCGCTGCGTTTCCGACGACATCACGAAAAACCTCGACCGGACCCTTGCTTTCGTCCGCAAATGCAAGCACTCCGGCGTTCTTCGGCAAGTCTTCTCCATCACCACCACCGCCGATTTTCGAAAGGTGTCGAGCCTTTTAGAGTCTTCCATAGCGGACATGAGGTGGCTCTTGGCAATCTTCGAGTCTGATGGGGGTACCTCTTTCTCTCTCCCGCCAATTGCTTGTAACGATCCCATTCTCGCTTGGGTTTGGGCCTATATATCAACTCTTCACATGGGTCAGCTTAAAGACCGTGTTGATGCTGCTAACGAATTGGCCTCTTTAGCTGGTGATAATGATAGGAACAAGAAGATGATTGTTGAGGAAGGTGGGATTTCTCCCTTGTTGAAGTTGCTTAAAGAAAGTGATTCACCGGAGGCTCAAATTGCGGCCGCAACCGCCCTTTTTAACATTGGTACTGATCAGGAGAGAGTTAAGTTGATAGTTGATGCTCTTGCGATTCCTATGATTGTTGGAGTTCTGGTGGATTCTCCGGTGAGAGTTCAAATTGTGGTCGTGAAGTTGGTGGCAAAAATGGCTGAACTGGACCTGTATGCGCAGGAAGAGTTTGTGAGGAGGAATGTTACTAGGCCGTTGGTATCACCTTTATCTGCTGATTTGGTTTGGAATGTTGATAGCAACCGGTCTGTGAAAAGTAGTGTTCATTCGGTTGTTGAGTTGAATAAGGAGTTGACTTTCGAGAAGAATAACAGTAGCAACGGGGGGAGTTATCATTCTGATGCTAGTAGTAGTCATAGGAAGGAGAGGGAGACGGAGGCACCCGAGGCGCGGCATATGCTAAAGGTTTGTTGTGGGGAGGCGTTGTGGAAGTTGTCAAAAGGGAATGTGACAAATAGCAGGAAGATTACTGAGACAAGAGGATTGCTTTGTTTGGCTAAGATGATTGAGAAGGAAAAGGGGGAGTTGCAGTTTAATTGTTTAATGGCTGTTATGGTGATTACGGTGGTGGCAGAGGTTAATGCTGATCTTAGACGAGCTGCATTTAAGACTAATTCACCTGCTGCAAAGGCAGTTGTGGATCAACTATTGAGAGTGGTTCAGGAAGAAAGTGATCCAGAGCTGCAGATTCCTGCTATTATATCTATTGGATGTCTGGCTCGAACATTTCCTGCTAGGGAAACCCGGATAATCCTGCCTTTGGTTTCCCAACTTGGTAGCAGGAATGTGGATGTGGCCACAGAAGCTGCTGTTGCCTTGGGCAAATTTGTGTGTCTGGACAATTACAACCGCTCACAGCATTCAAAAGCAATTATTGAGTTTGGTGGAGTTAAAGCTTTGATGAAGTTACTTCGGGCTGGTGAGCGTGCTCAATTGCACGGCCTTGAGTTGCTGTGTTACCTTGCACTGAGTGCCGGCAACAGTAAGGTTCTTGAGCAAGCGCGGGCCTTGCATACCCTTGAGGGGGCAGCTCGTCAGGTGGTAGCTCAACATCCTCAGATGAAGGATTTGTTTTTGGATGCCATACACCACCTCACTCTCTATCAGGCTGGAGCTCATCCTCATAGGCTACCATTGTCACTATAATATAAACTTCACCCTTTTGATGGATACATAATTATTCAATCTGTTATTGCGGCACAAACACACACACATATATATAGATATGTAGATATATTTGATAATACTTTGTTGATTATAAGATGGTTACACTTAGTAAATTAGATCGAGGAATAGCTTAAAACCCAATGTATGTATAAAGAGACATTTTTGAGAGTCCTTGCTAACATCCCTATAACTGCTGAATGCAAATAGTCCCGTAATCTGTTCATGATGGGATATCTGGTGACATATGATAACAAAACAGACCATCTGAAATTAACTTTTTCGATTGTATTCATGAAAAAATATTAAGCTGGCATTCTATTTACAAGGAGATTAAAAAGTCAGGCACGCAGTTAAGGGTTCAACCCACGTCCATCTGTTAACAAAAGCAGAGGATCATCTTGCAAGGTCATGAGTCAGTTCTAATTATCAGTTTTTCTTATGAACTTTGTTCACAAGGATGTGTTCTGAATATTTCTGTTGTACCTCATATAAGTATTTTCAAATTGGATGTTTATGAAGCCTCACTGAATTAATATCTATACTGTAGCTATGCTCATTCTCCTATTTAGAGTTGCCATTGAAAACGCCTGGAGTCTTATAATGTCATTTGCCTGTTCATCCAACCTTTCATGTATCGCACCTTAAACGATATGTGAAAGGCTCTTATTTAAGGTTTTGGAACTTGTGTGACAAGATTTGTTAGTGAAGGTTTTAGTTGGATCAGCTGCCCAAACAATCTTGTCTCCCTCCTCATTTGAACCTCTGTCCCTTGGAGCATTCTTTCTTATTCTAAAGAAGTCTCAGATTCTATTGTTCCATTCCCCATTTTCCAGTACCTCCTTCACCTTGGCTTCATTGTGGATTTATAAATATGAGCAGCTGAAATATAGGAATTGGTTCAAGCGGACCAAGGACATCCCAATTATCGAACCGAAATGTTATTTATTCCCCATTTCCTATCTTGCCTCCAATATTACCCCTAAGCTTTAACTATTGATTCATCGTCCATGAGGTATTTGCAATAGGTTGTTTGCCCTAGAAACTTTGCCCATCAAGGAAATGCATGTGTACCCACATAATCCATATGACTTCTTTGTCTGTAAAGATTCTTTATATTCTTTTTGCCATTAGGACTTTGTTAATTGTTCTAGCGGATCTTATGCCCAGATTACAAACCTCTTGCCACTAAACTTTAAATCTCTGGTGGTTCTCAGTGCTCCCTGTCCGCATAAACCTTTTGATCATCTTTTCTATGTCCACGATTATACTCCTAGGAAGTAAGAAATGAGACATCCAGTAGATTTGAAGATTATTGAGGACTGAAATTATCAGTTGAAGCCTCTCTGCGAAAGATAGCCATTTATTTCTCTAGTTGCAAACGCACCTCTCGATGACATCTACTAAGGGTTTACAATCCCCGTAAGCGAGTCTTCTCATGCTAATGGGAATTCCAAAATACTTAGTACTGCGTAACACGAGCCTTTGTTATACGCTTAGGATCTAATCTGAAAGGAAAGAATTGAAGAAAACATGAAAAATACCTAACTTGGAGTCTATATCTTTCAACGAGTTTTTTAGAGCCGAAACAATCTTATTTTTTAGACGACTTTCACAAAGGTTGCTTACCGCTATGTCGTTAACGCCTTTTTGTAGCTTTCTTAATACATAATCCTCTTGATGGGTTATAGTATCCGTACGTTTACGATTTGCTTAAGTAGCTACAGGAGACTTTAACTTTATATATATAATATCCATATCAGGCTTCCTCATCACAAGCTCAATACAGATTCGGTCCACACTAATTAGGGTCTATTTTTCTCGCTGAACTTCAGCTACTTTATTATCTTTATTCAGATCAAATTCTATTCGCTTAATCGTAAATTTATTAAAACCGTCAAAGTTGTAATTAATTGTTGTCCATCCTTAAGGAAAAATTCTAACATTCTCCTTTTTGGACAATAATTAATTACTATAGTTGTAATGATGATAAAACCAGTAGAAAACGGTTAAGCAAATCATTGTATAGGTCGACCACGTTTAAAAAATCAATCTAAAGATAATGAAAGTTTATCATTCCATCTCGCAAGACTTTTGATACCAGAAAATATCAAATACACGTGCCATATGTGACATAGATCTAATATAATTATGCACATCTAATATCTCACTAACACGAATGAAAAACTATAGTGTAACAAACTAAGATGGTATTTGTATGATATTAAATGTATCACTTTTCTGTTTGCAGATCTCAATTTCTCTACACTTTATGTTAAACTGCATTAGAGAAATTTGTTTTCTCTCGCTGAATACTAAACTGCATTAGAGAAAAAATTTATGAGATTAAACACTTATATCCTCCTATGTCATGTCAAATCTATGGATTTATATATATGTGAGTGTGTGTGTGTGTGTGTGTGTCTTAATGACATAGACTCAAGGTCAATATGTATATATATATATGCCCAACATAGACTCAAGGTCAATATGCATATATATATATATATGCCCAATGACCTTGTAAAATACTTAAGGCCGACATAAATCTCAAGACTTTCACCTGTATTATAACAATATATAGCAACACGTATGATTGAGAGCCAAATGATGATCATCTTTATTATAACACATATTGTCATAATATATGAAAAACAAACAAATGTATAAAGAGCAAATAGAGTGATCCTTAACTAACAGTGTCTAAAGACTTTAATACGCCTATATTGTATACATGTCTCTAAAAAACATATGGGTGAAGTCCTTTAGTTAAAGGATCAACAAGAATATCCTCAGTCCTTAAATGCTCCACCTCAATGTCACATTTTTATATCAATTACTTTATGGTCAAATATTTGACTTCCAAATGCTTAGACCCTGTAATATTCTTATGATTGTTACTGATCAACATAGCAAAAAGATTATCACAATGTAACCTAATAGGTCTAGCTACTAAATTAACTACAAAAAACTCACAAATTAAATTCCTGAGTCAAATCACCTATGAAGCAGTCCCATAATATGCTACAAACTCTGCATGCATAGTCGAGGAAGTTACCATTGCCTGCTTAATACTATTCTATGATACTGCACCATCTGTTACTGCAAAAATGCATCATGATGTGAACTTCCTCTCATCTGGGCACATAGCAAAGTCTGAATTTGTATAGCCTATGAGATCCAGATTGTTAACTTTTTTGAATGTCAACATATAATCCTTAGTGCCCTTTAGATATCTCAACACTCGTTTGACTGAATATTAGTGATCCAATTTTGGATTAGTCATATACCTACTCAACAGTTCAACAACAAATGCAATGTCTAATCTATTGTACATTTGGGTATATATCAAGTTATCAATTGTATTAGAATATGGAATATTCCTCATAACCTCTCTCTCTAGCTCATTTTTTAGACTCTGTGCCAAAGATAATATCTCACCATGAGAAATAGGTGCTGCAATATCTTTACAATCAGCCATATTAAACCTTTAAAACACTCGCTCAATTTATGCTCTCTGTAAGAGGTCTAATGAGTGTTAAGATTTGTCGATGTGAATCTGAATACCAAGGCTAAAAAATGCTTCTCCAAGGTCCTTTAAGTAAAAATATTTGGCTAAAAGTTGTTTAACCTTATGCAATATGGTTAAGTCATTTCATGCAAGCAAGATATCATCCAAATACAAAAGTAGAAAGATAACTTTGCTCCCCTATCTTGTAGTACAAGCATCTTTCAACTTTATTTTCCTTAAATCCAAAAGAGTTACTCATCAAATTTAAGGTACCATTGTCGGGAACTTTGTTTTAAACCATATATAGATTTGCTTAGCTTACAAACTCTGTCAATTCTATCTTGATCCTGAAATCCTTCAAGTTACTCCATATAGACCTCTTCATAAAGGTCTCCATTTAGGAAAGTGATTTTGACATCCATCTAATATAGCTTCATATCATAATGAGTTACTATTGTCATAATCGCTCAAAATGCATCATTAGAGGCTATAGGAGAGAAGTTGTAGCACCCCACTCCCGTAAGACACGTACTCGACATCCTGTGTGATATTCGAGTTCGTGCCCCGCGAGGGTGGCATGCTAGAATAGTCAATCAGTCAAAACTCGTACAATTTTTTTTGAAATCACAAACATAATATGCGGAAATCAATCATCAAATAGAGCCCACTTTATTCCATAAACATTTTTCAAATCATCAAAATTTCGTTAACCACTAGGGCCCATTCTAGAAACAAAACACTCACAATCATAATGTCAATACATTACAACATAAATCATATACACCTTTTTACAAAACTTTCAGAATATATAATTTGATACAAAAGTTGCAGAATATACAATTCCATACAAACCTTACTTGTATGCTAAAGGTATGCTCCCGTTTGCCTAACCGGGTATTCTTCTGATCCTGAAAAATATTTGCAAATTTTGGGTGAGTTTTGCGAACTTAACGAGTGACCTCACCGAATCATTTAACACATAATTCACATTCATATCATTTCACATTTCACATTCAATACACTTTAATAATGCGAATTATGCATATGCAGTGCACATGAGACCCACTTTCCATTTATTACTTTGTTGTGACCGAGTGCCTAAACTTTCCTATCCATTATGGATACCAGGCTCATTAAACGTTGAGCTTGAGGCTCTGAATCACTTTCTAAGCTCGAGACTCTTTTCACACTTTGAGCTTTAAGCTCTGAATCACTTTTTGAGCTCAAGGCTCTTTTCACACCTTGAGCTTTAAGCTTTGATCGGTGGCTACTCTGATCACAACTTCCATTATCTGATCATGCATTCATGTATGGAATGCATCTCACATTTTCAATCAATCATATCATAAAACATTTAGTTCGTCACATTGACATTCAAGTAGTACTTCAATAGCTCATCCACATTTCACAATCATCGGACCTTTTGTTCGGAATTCAACACAATCAATCACATTCATTTGAGCATTCAGTAGTCAATCAATACAAAAATTCAAACAAAAGAAACAATTACATGAGACCATCTAGGTCTATTCATAGTACGCTCCAGATTAGCATTAGCTTCCAAATTCTGAAAACGCCTGAATGCGAACATTTAACCTGCACAACCCACTTATGCAAGACACACGTTGCACACACATGAATAATGGCACACTTATAAGCATTTATTTTTGCACAAATGTATATATAGACTATGTACAATGCACGCTCAATGATAATCTCAGGTACTTTATCGAACTTAATATCTTATGCTCATTCTCATTTCTTTAAATCACAACGTCCATCCGTTGGTAATTTGATATCAAAACTCATCCACTAATTTTCCAATATATACCCGTATGTGACTAGTGAAGAGGAAAAATAGAGTCTTTATTTCTATAGATATATATATAACTGTCAACTTTCTGCTTAAATCTCAATATTTCCTCTTCATTCCTATTTCATTTCAGCTCACAAATTACAACCAAATAAAAAATATATCATTTTTTCATAATCATCAAAACCAGAAACACTCACGCATATTCATCATGTTTTCTGCATTTCTTCACTTTCATTTTTCTACATTTTCAACTTTTGCATCTTTTTCATTTCTTCCTCTAACTATCACTTTAATCATTCTTTCTTATCTCTAGGCATCACCATACACCTATCTCTTAACTCTAAATTCATTTTTAATCATCTCTAAAACACTCCAAAACTTACGTGTATATATATATATATAAACATCAACATGAATAGAGCATTCACACATCCATTTCTCCAAATTTTTCTGTATTAATCTCCTACCCATTTTGGTTGATCTTTCAACTTCTAAAGTCATTTCTACAACCTCTTATATAACATTATGATCATCAAATCTGAAAAAAATCAACATGAATGGCACACTTAAAATCTCCCCACTTATTTTCTAGCAAATATGAATATCACTGTTCTTACCCATTTTACAGTGAGCTCACGATGCATGTTTTAGTTCATATAAAAATACATAATCATAACAACCTTACTTGTTTGAAGCTTTAACATCTGCAAAAATCACGTAACCCTAATCTCTCATGTATCCACGCATATCAACTTGAAAGTTGACGGGGGGTTTGGTTTTTCTTAGGATAGAAGAAAGAAATAACAAAGAGGAAGTGGTAGTGGGTAAAAGAAAACAAGATTTTTCTCTGTTGGAGATTTGATGAAAAACTCGGTGTTGAAGATAAACTGGAGAAAGAAACTTTGAGAGAGATAAAGACAAGTACTGTAACTTGTCTTTCAAGGTTAATAAAGCTTAACTTTAAAGCTTGGACACCTATCCATTTCTTAACCACTTATCTACTTCCCTTTATTGAAACTCACTTAAGTACAATTTATACTTAAGTTTATGACTTAATAAAAACCATTGAAATCGCAAGTCATAACCCATTAAATCACTTCCAGATTTTTCCATAAAATATCATTTCAGGTCAACTTTGCATGTTCTTTCTGCCCCCAATATTGAAGTCATTTTGCAATAATTTATTCTAGATACATGTTTCCCTAGTCTTATGTTTCCATTGACACCAAATTCATTCAATTTGGTTCAGTGATTTGAAAGATATACTTCAAAGATTTTTGGACTGCTCTTGTCCAAAACAGTATGCTATGTACATATTCCATCTAGAATTTAAACATCTTAGAGACTGGTTCAAAATTTGAATTCTTCAGATTAATTTTATCCCTATGTCTCTAGTTTACTTCAAATTAAAAATCACGTCATTTGGAATCCTACAGATCCATATATAATTAAAATACCAAAGTATGTTTAGTAAAACAACACCAGTTCACTATTCCAACTGATTCCCTCACTTTCGTTCAATCAATATTTTTCATATCAATTTGAAATGCTACCAAGTCTTTTTTAGGGGTATTAAAATTCCTTATGAAGCTAATGGTTCAATAATCAAGTCATTTGGATGTCTAGAGATGAAGTTATGGCCAAAAGAGTAAAGGATGTTCACATCAATCCACTTCAGCAAGCATTTAATGTCACGATCGTGCATGTGAGATTCAAGTTGGATCGGAAAAGTCACGATCGTGCTTTTCCAGACTTCTCCAAAAATTCACAATTTTGCAAAAGCACTTCTGCACGATCGTGCAACCCCTCTTTTTCTTCTCCAAATTTAAGTAATGTAGAGTCTCTTCTTCTCCAAAAAAAACCTTTAGGTCAAACTTTCAGGGCAATTTTGATAAGGAAAATGAAGGATTTAGGCACAACACTCTTCTAAACAGTCATTCCTTTATGTATTAAGTTTCTAATAAAACTAATTTCATGTAATTTAGTTTGATATTCTTAAAGTTATTCTAAAAACACTTCAGACTATTCCAAAAAACGACAAAATCCACAAACTCAACTTTGGGGTAAAATTTGAAACTCCTAGAGATAGAATTAAATTTTGATTCCTTCATAAATATAGCCATATGTCTTTAATTTAATATTAACTTAAAATCATCCTATTTGGATATCTATAGACCAAGATAGGGCAAAAATACAGATGCATGTTCGGTGGAAACACTGCATCTGTACATGTCTAGCACACTTCAATATCATCTTCATCTCAATTCATCTCTTTTGCTTACTCTATCACTTCTAGCTTATTGATAATGCATTTCATATACACTTTTTAAACAAAAAAAATCAAACTAATACTCCAAAGCTTAAAAATCTGAAACCCATATTCACTACCTCTCTCTACTACAATTTTTTTCTATGTCTTTATCTTCATTTTCTGTATCCCACTAATCTTTCCATTCCTAATTCCTATATTCAATCTTTCTATACCCATGACCACCCCTAAACATATCAAATGCAAACTTATATAATATTTGATCAAAACTGAAACTTCTCATATGTTCTCTCTCACTACTGTGTTTTCATCTTTCTACTATAATCTGATGCACTCATTCCCATTTTTCCACACTTTCAACTCCTCAACAACAATGTCATTTTATTATACACTTTGCATGTTAATTCACATCCACCTCTGTTAACACTTCTCTCTTTTTTTTTTCATGCATGCACAGTACATGACAAAACACAAAACAACGTAAATGATCCATATTTTTCTGCAATTTGCTACTTCACTAATCTTTCATCTAACCCATTCCTCTAGTTATATTCACCGAACTCTACCTCCAACTCCTTTTGGGTATAAAAACCAAGATTCAAGTTAAGAAAACTCATCGGATATTCATCAGTTATCAACATGCACGATCGCGATTTTCGTCCTTGAACCTCTAAAGTTGCCATCGTGAAAGCACGATAACGACATTGTTGATTTTTAAGTGAAAGTCGCCATCGTGCATATGCACAATTGCGACATTCACTTAAAAATCACCAATGTCGTTATCATGCTTTTAAACGATAGCGACTTTCGATTTTCAACCCTACGACCTTCGTTTTTCAAACTTTGCACGACGGTGCAATTATTCTTCACCAAAACTCAACTTCTAAACTCTATAACTTTTGATCCAAAACTCCAAAAATTGCAAATTTTATATCAATGGAAAGCTAGAAGAAAGATCTACAACTTTCAAGAAGACAATTTTGTCAAAATCTATCTAAATCAGTACAGTTTATTCATGGAAGTTTTAGATTAAAAATTTAACTCCCTTAACTATTTATTCTTAATAACCTCTCAGATCACTTCCATTCACTAAAATCCAACCCCTTTAAATTTTATTTCTAGTCTTTCTACTCCATTTCATTAAATTCATTCACTATAACCACAAGTCTCAACATATCCCATTAGAATTCAATATAACTGGAATGTCAATAAGTGCATGTACAATTATTTTCATGATTGCAAAAATTCAAATCCATATGCATGTATGCTGACATTTTGTTAAGCATGAAATGCAAATTTTTTCTGACTCTCATATTGCTATTTTCTCCATTATGGAAATCTAAATTCTAACCCTTAATATGGGGACGAGATGTTACAATTAAAATTTAATATCTATACATAAGTGACTCAATTTTTAAGTCCACATACTCAATAAAATAGTAAATAATCATAACCTTACCTAACAACATCTTATAAATGTTAGTAGCAATAAAATCACTAAAAATAATAGCAATAACAACAAAATAATAGTAGCAGGAGCTGAATAGCAATATCATATTGCAAAACACTAAGAGAATTACACTAACAAGTGCACAGATGATCATGATTTATGAAAAACAATTTCTCTGTACATTTCTAGATTCAAAATCATTAATAACAGGTATCAAGATCACTATTGTCCAACATATCCTTCTTGATATATAAAATAGCTAAACCATTCAACCTTTCTTGTAACATTGATGATCTCAAGTAGGTTTTCAATAATTTTAACTTTGAAAAACTTTTCTCAACTAATGTTACAATCACAAGTATTGTCAATAAAATTCGATAAACAATTGAAACATTTGGAACATTTGGATAACAATCAGCAGGTTTAACAAATTCTAAAATTTCAACTGATGATATTAACTCATTTGGTAAAGTCATTTACAATACTTTTAATTCAGGAAAAAAAAAAGATCACCTAAATCCAAAACCGATACATTGTTATAAGAAATAGTTGTTGCAAATTAATGAAACATTCTCTTAATCCATTATCATCCAATGACCTCAACTTCTTTTAATCAAATAAAAATTCAAAAATATTTTTAAATATCGTTAATTGTTCAAATCTATCCCTCAACAAAACAATTGTCATATCCACAATAACTAGAAAGTAATTAACTTTGAAAGAATCATTAGTTGATTGTAATTCTCCACTATGATCATTTTCATCAAATTGTCTTTTCCTAATAATACAAAGTCTAGTTGAAAATACAGGCTCTACATTCATCTCATATATAAGAATTTTGGCAATGTTCATATTAAAGGCAAACCCTTCATCTCTATATTTCTCAATAAATACCATAACACCTTTTAATTTCTCTATGATAGCGTCAATGCACAAAGATTTAAACTGCAACTTTTTACTCACCATGTTAATAGCGAATAAAATATCACACCAACTAAAAACTCAAAACTCTGAAGTATACTAATCGAACTTTCCCCTTTAAGGAGCTTGAAATCTAATAGTTTTAACACTTTTTATTAAACTCTCCCAATGAGTTTTAAACAATGATTTCATGGTTAAGCCCAAAATATTATCAAGTAAAATCTTCCACCTTTTAGGACAACTTGAAAATAATGCATATATGCATTAGACAACTCCAAAAAATGAAATGACTTTAACATAAGAATGTGTCATATCATTAACAGTAAGATTAAGATTATGACAAGCACATGACATATATAATGCTCTTGAATTTATTTCAAGTAATCTTTTTTGGACCACTCGATGTTTTTCCTTTATATTAGAACCATTGTCATAATCTTGACCCCTCACATTATAGGCATTAAGATCAAGAGATTTAAAGGCATTCAATAATTCATTGAAAAGTCCTAATCCAGATGTGTCATCTACATTTAAGAACTCTAAAATGTACTCCTTTATTATTATTATTTTTTACATATTCGTACATCGTACTAACAAACTCATTTGTTCTTGATGGCTCAAATTTGGGTTATAATCAAGAATAATAGAAAAGTATTTCACCTCTTTAATGATCCTTATGTTAGAACTTCTAATACTATAGGCTAATAGAGAAATAAACTCATTTTGAATTTTGTGACAAGATAATAATGATGAATTTCATGATTTTGAATGCGTCTAATATGATCTTGCATTATTACATGTTACCATTACTATCTTAGTAAAGTTTTTCCTTGGATCCTTAAAAAGCCAAATTATATTTAGCAAGACATTTCACAACAGAAACTATTCTTAACAAAATTTATCTCTGACATTATTTCTCCTTTACAATTTCTTGTTGCAAGTCATTATCAATTTTTGGATTTTTAGTTAATCTTACTCTTAATTCATTCTAGGCCCTCATGCTAGTCATATGCTCAATACAATTCTCATGTTCTTTAAGTCTCTCACTAAGATGCTTCCAATTTCTAAATCCATCATTTGCTAATGCACTTTATTTGCTATTAGATTTGAACAAGTTATAATAAGAACAATATACTTTATCTATATGTTTAGAGTAAATCAACCATTTTCTATCACTAATCTCTCCATTACTAAATTTTCTAGAATAATATGAATATGAAAAATGATGAGAGCTATTGTCTAAATGAAATACAAGATTCAATTCTCTTATAGCCCTTTTTTAACTAAAATGTCTCTTACTTTGTTATCAAGATTATCCCAATTTCTACGATCATAATTATCCAATATAGGGACTAGTTGCTCATCTGCCCTTAAATTTTCTAAATTGGATGCATTTG
>JAOQMP010000005.1:26836621-26849886 GCA_027563575.1 Erythroxylum pedicellare
AGATTTCAATTAATCAATATAGGATTATATGTTGATAGCCTTGAGAAATAAGTTAGCATAATTGAGAAATTTTCACGGTCTAATAAACTATATATTAAATTGATTAATGCAATCACAATATTATAAGAAGTCTTATAGGGGATTCAAATTCCAAGTACCAATGTCTTCTATGATTGTTTCTTAGTTTAATCTCTTTTTTAGTTACTCAATTGTATTGATTTATTTTAGTTTATTGTTTTAATTTTGAATTTGATTAATCTTAAGTATTATAATTTATTATACTAGATAATAGAAAGCTAGTAAGTACCAGTAATTTTAGTCCTTGTGGAATTAACTCATACTCGTTAGTGCTAGCTACAACTACACCATATACTTTTGGTTAAAGCCAAATCATCATCATTAAGTTTTTTATACTGTTTTTTGGGACTATAATATTAGGAAAACCTTATTTTATTAATCTAGTCATCTTTTAGTTATCTTATATTTCGTTTGTTTTTATATTTATTTATTTGTCTTTATAGATCTCTTCTTTGATCTTCCATTTGTGGTTTATTTTTAAAATTTTGGTTATTCATTATCATAGCCATCAAACACAATGGAAGGATGGAGAGAACAATATTCACAGGGGGTTATTTTATGTCATCACTTATAGTAGCATTGAAAGGTTGGAACGAAAGGCATTGTATCATATATTTGAAAGCTTAACCAATATTTATGATATATTATGATATTTGTGGAGGTAATCACCTTTCATGAATTTCAAGCATCAAACTATATATAAGGCCATCTAATTTACGTGGAGAACTAGCCTCAAGATACCTTATACGAGAATACTTATAATCCAAAGTGACGTAGTTATTACGACTTTGCACGGAGCAATCACACTTCATTTGAGATTTTGTAACAACTATAACAAGAGGAGCATCAACTTCTTAAAGATGTCCTTATGATGCTTCAACTGAGGCTACCATCCATAAAACTAAAAGGATATGTGTTTTATCTAGATGCAACAAACCATGTTTGAGGGAACATATGAATACCATAACATTATAGAGTGGAAAGTAACTAGATGTTTAAGAAAAGGAGGAAGTTGATGTTCAAGAATAGAAGGAAGATGAGAAAGAGGAAGAGGAAGAGGAAGAGCCAAATAAGGAGGCTATCAAGGAATTATCAACAATCATCTTATCTTCGAAGAGTTCCTACTTACCACAAAACTAAATGTCAAATTCAATAAAAGATCTAGGGGTTTTATTATTCTTTGTTATATTGAAAGTTTGTTACCAAAAAGGACATTAATGGATTTAATTGGTTTTATTAATTTGATACCTTATATTCTTATTATCTTACAGCATGTGGCCTATTTGCAAGCCAATGAACCCTTATATAACGAAATGGGTAGAAGAAAACCATTGATTATAGATCCAGGTTCTAGAGGGACTTAATGGGAAGTCCAACTAAAATAGTCATAAAAATGTATTGATTAAGAGGCAATCCAATAATTAGGTGTTCTTGTTTTGATTGAGTAGTTTGTAAGATCTTTATTAGTAGTTTAGATATTTTCATAATTTTAGTTTTATGGTCCCAACTTTGTTACTTAAGAGTTGATGGAGTTCCATAGGCTATGAAAGCAACATCACCCTGTCATTAGAGTAAAAAATATTTCACCAGTAGTAGTTGGATGTTAACAAGATTAGGTAAGGCTTAAAATCTTTTACTATTAAGTACCAATTATTCTCACCTTCTCTCATTATTTTTCATATTTTTCATTATTCTTGCATTTTTTTATATTGAGGACAATGTAGAAATTAAGTTTAGGGGAGGGACTTAACAGTCAAGCTTATCAATTTTGTTATAATTTGCTTAATAATAAATAATTCAGGAATTTTTTTAAGAGAATATTAATCAAGATGATATATTATAAGTTATGATGTGATTGTAATTTGATTTGATTTGTCTAGGAAAATAGTTATTAGTTTTGACAATTAAGTTGATTTCAATTTAGTTTATTAATTTGAGAATGGATATTTAATTTTATTATGATACTTTATGTATAATTTGTGCTTACATTAAGTTAACTGTGAATTATTTTTGAGCTTTTTATTACGCCACATAAAAAAGAAAAAAGAAAAAATAGTTGTATATGAATAAAAGAGCATAAATAATTTCATTCCACTAGCTTTATGTTAATAAAAAAGTCAAAATAAGTGGTGTTAGTAGCCATCTGAGATAGTGACCTAGTTGAGTAATTGGGGGTATTCTTGATAAGGTGTTTACTCGAATGTCAAAAGGCTAAGTGACTTTTCAAACAAGCTTTTAAACGCTCCTATGTTGAGTTTTTAAATTTAGTGTTTTATTTTTAATAAGTATGAAAAATGTTTAAATATTTTATACTTTTCTCATGTATGTTCACTTTATACATTAAGTAGAATGATGTGGTTTGAGTTGAATTTAAAGAATTGTGGAGTGAATTGGATTGTTTTATAATGTGGTGCAAGTAATTAAGTGCTCAACAATTCAATGAACTTTGCAATTAAATGGATAATAAAGAATCTTGATTGATATCTTCAATTTGTTTAATGCATTCTCAAATTTGTTTCTTATTAAGTTAAGAGTAATGAAATTTATTTGCATAAGGACAAACAAATGCTCAAGTGTTTCTTATTAAGTTGAGAGTAATGAAATTGATTTTTTATTTTTCCTTTAGTTTTGATGTTATATCTTCTATGATTATGAACTAAACCTTTTTTATTACTTAGGTTAGATAAATCTCGGGATATACCTTGTAATGATTTTATTTATAATGATTTTATTTTATTTTAATTCATCCTTTAGTTTTTTTTATATTTAATTATGTAATTATAATAACTCTTGGAGTTGAAGAAAGACATTACTAACGAGGGATAACATAGAGAACCAATTCAGATTTAGGATAAGAAATGGACACTCTACTTTATTATGGCAGGATCCATAGCACCCTAAAGGAATATTGAAGAATTTCTACACACCGAGAGTGATCAATGGGTCAAAGCTTCCTATGCAAACTATAGTTTCAACAATAATCAGACCTAATGAGTGGTGTTGATAAGAGATAAACCTACTCGGAAATCTTGAGCCTCTACCTTACCTACCAAACTGTTCTACTCCTGATTGTTTAGAATGGTTGGCTAGCCCATCAAAACAGTGCACCAATACCTCATCCTACAAGTTGTTGAGACCCCCATTTCAGAAGATTCCTTGGCACAACCTAGCCTAGTGTAAAAGTAATAGCCCTAGGTTCTCCTTCATATTATGGATAGCATTCCTTAAAAAATTGCCAACTCAAGATAAGCTCCTATACCTACAAACTGGTAACCATTGCTCCCTGTGTATATCGGATAATAAAACCACAAAGCATCTATTTTTTAGAGTTCTTTCTCTAAAGTAGTGTGGGTTAATTGCCTTAACCACTTTCAGATCAATTTTCCTCACTTCGTCAACCTTTACTCCATTCCAAATTGGCTTAACCAACCAGAAAACAACCGAAATTGTAACACAAACCTTTTAACCATTATTCTTTCGGTTACCATCTATAACCTATAGGGAGAAAGGAATGCTAGAACTTTCAAAGATGAAGCCATGGAGGTGGGAAGCCTAAAAGCCAAAATAATTTTTCAAGTTATGGAACATCTTCGTTCAAACACCGAGAGAAGGTAAGAATGGGATTATTTCATTTTTTAACAATTTTTGTACAGGTGCTTTTTTCAGATTGCCTATACGTGGGCATCAAATCCCACATAAGCATAAGGAAATCAATTCAATGAAATGCATGGTCGATTCAGCAGAAGCAGCATGAACAGGACAAATACTGACAGTTCTTTTACAGCAACATCACACAATTTATTTAGATGGAACCCGAAAGTCCCCAGATATGAGGATATGCAAGAGCTCATTTGGCACTTCCTCAATAGTAACAAAGATCATTGATAAAGTTCTCATGAAATTCCTATGGTCATGAGGTAAGGAAGAGGAAACCAAAGCTAGAATCAAGTGGTCTGAGATATACACTCACAAAGATGAAGGTGATGTGAATTTTATACCTTTTAAAAGCTTACTGAGAGGATTTGGAGGCTGTTCAAGTTTAAGTAAGCTTTATGGACTAAATTGGTACATGAATTTTGCTTAAGAAAAGGAGTATTGGGTAGTTTGAACTCACTGCTATTGCTTCCACAACAATGAAGCTCATGAGATGAAGGCTACCATGATAGTGGGCAGGTAAAATAGAACTTTCAAGCTTCATTTCCAGTCAATCTGATTGTAGTTATGGTTTTGTCTGGGTTTGGTATATGGATGTTGAACTGTTGTGTTGCTGGAATGTATGTTGTTGTATTTATGTTACTAGGTAGAAGAGCTAGATTATCAGGTTTCTTGGTAGGAAATTCGTGGAGGAGTGTTGGTGGTATTGCTTGGTCTAGGTTTCTTAAGATTTTACACTACCTTATTCCTTTTGGTTGGTAAGAGATTTCCATTAGAACATCTCTAGTTGTGTACATAACTTTTTTATTATTTGTATAAAATTTTACTGATTTACCAAAAAAATTATAATTATTCTTGAATTATATTTCTAGCGTGTTGATTCATTTATGATTTCATGCAAATAAGATTGAGAAATCCAATGTATAATAGATCTAACATAATTGAAAGGAGTTCTATACTAATCTAGAGATAGGTTCACACAAATCTTTTAAATTACGGTTAAACCTAATAGTTAAATTTATGAATTAATTAATACAATTCTAGGGGTTTTAATTAGAGAAATATTTCAATTAATCAACCTAAGATTAGATGTTTATAGTCTTGAGAAAGATATTAACATCATTAAGTAATTTCCATAGTCTAATGAACTATGTATTAAATTGATTTTTGAAATCATAATTTCATAAAAAGTCTTAAGGGGGATTCTAATTCCAAATACCACTATCTTTTTTATTGTTTCTTATTTTAATCTTTGTTTTAATTATACAATTATATTAACTTATTTTGGTTTTTAATTTTGAATTTGATTAATCATAGGTACCATAATTTATTAGATTAGATAATAGAAAGACGGTAAGTACTAGTAATTTTAGTTCTTCTAATATTAACTCGTACTTATCAGTGCTAGCTATAACTATACCACTCGTTTGCGGTTAAAACTAAATCATCATCACCAATAGGATATCTTTACTACACCTCCTTTTACTGAAGGGACCTCATTAGATTCACCCAAAATAGTTTTAGAGCCTTTGTCTTTTGGTTGCATAATATGATTACCTTGCTCAATAAGCTTTTCATAGTTGCTATGTGCAAACATTTACATTGGTTTCCAAAGCTTTTAGTGGCTTCTCATTGGAGGCTTCCACTAGTAGCATACTTCAACACTTGAAACTTTCGTCTCATTATTCTCTCCAAGTTTCATAATTGGAATATAGATGGGAAGTACCTAGTTGATGTTGACTTCAATCCACACTCTTCTGTACCCCCAAGCATTTAACCTTTAGTATAGTAGCATCCATGAACAAAAGTTTCCTAATGTAGCTTGCCAGATGATTTATCTCCAAAATGATCTAATATTCCAGGGGAATATCATGCAAGTTCATCCACAACACTTAATTTATTCATATTCAAGTGTACTCTCCACCTATGTAGAAGCATTGGCCTATAATTAAGGTGCAATGTCCTTAGTTAAGAATTTCGTTTATCACTTAAGAAAAATTAAACTTAAAAATGAAGCTACCTTGGTCACATATGAATAACTCCTACAATCCTTCATTCTTTTCATTTTTGAATGCCTATTGCTTCATTAAATGGAAGGTAAGATATTTACCTAAAGGAACCCCACCATGGCAGTTAACCATCTCAAAGCTCCAACCTTCAAAGTCTTTAGTGAAGGAGCTACAATCTTTCCTTCTTTATTTGAAAAGAGAGAACAATATTTTAACTTCATGCTTGGGAAAAGGTCATATACTGCTTGTTTCCAAATGATCCTCCTTAAGCCAGATTCTTTGAGGGAGGTTTCAGAAGGTACCAAGGTTGCGAAGGAGGGGCTAGGAGTGAGTTTTAAGGGAAAGGGACTAGGTTCTGGATTAGGCAGTTGTATTCCCAATGGAACATTTTATCTATGGAGGGCATTTAAGTTTATTAACGGTAGAGTTTTGGAGGTTGGTTAGACCAAACATAAAGGTTTAGAGATTGAAGGAAAGTAAGTGAAGGAATTAGCAGAGGGACGGACTCAGTAGGAGCCATACTAGAAGGAAAAGTTAACTGGAGGAGTTAAGCTCTTTTAAAACTTATTAGATATATATTAATTTTTCAAAATAAGTTAACATTTTTCATAACACTTAAAAGAAAAAATAAGGACAAATTCTTAAATAAAGATACGAAAAATCTTTCTAAGAAGAAAAGATTCATCAACATTCAATAAGTTGAATTAAAATATTTTTAATTCATTATTATCCTATAAGTGTTTTTTTAGTAAACAATTATATGATCAGTAATACATAAAAATAAATTTTAAATTATTTGTACTTTATTGTATTTGAATTATCTTTAGTTTATCTTACATTTGTATTGGAGTAAGATGTGTGTTTTCTCATCTATTGTCATAAAATTAAGTATTTGTTTGCTTTTATTTCTTATTTAGGAATCCTTTCTTAGATACAAATCTAAATAATTTTTTGTAAATTTTTATTTTTCAAAATTTTTTGAAAATTAAAATACTGTTGTTACTAGAGGGTAGAAATTCTATAAATAGGAGATATTTTATGATTTAAAGATATGAATGACAATTTAGTAAATAAATGTGTTTTATGGACTTTATTAGAATTTTTTAATTTTAGTTAATTATTTTAATTATTAAATTCAATTATCACTTAAATAGAATATCAAGTTGGAGTGCCAAGAAACTTTCATTTGTTGGCAAAGCTCAACTCGTTGTTTCGTTACTGAATTCCATTAACGTACTCATTTTGCACTTCCTCAATCAGTAACAAAGATCATTGATAAAGCTCTCATGAAATTCCTCATGAGGTAAGGAAGAGGAAACCAAAGCTAGAATCAAGTGGTCTGAGATATACACTCCCAAAGATGAAGGTGGTGTGAATTTTATACCTTTCAAAACTCTTAACTTGGTTATGCTTACAGAGAGGATTTGGAGACTGTTAAGGTATAAGCAAGCTTTATGGACTAAATTGGTACATGAATTTTACTTAAGAAAAGAAGTATTGGGTACTTTGAACTCACTTCTATTGCTTCCACAACAATGAAGCTCATTGTGAAAATCCGGGACAAGGCTAGAAGGAAGTTTCTGAACCTGATTGGAAATGGGAAGTCAACAAATTTCTAGACTAACAATTGTATGTTTACAAGACCACTGGAATATCTGAATTCTCTTGCACCTCTTAAACCTCTTATACAATCTGATGCAACAGTAGCTATGGCAGTAGAACACAGGGAAGCTATCAGGAGGCCTATGGTGCCTACAATTATCAGCTCAGAAATAGTTAACACCAGACTTAATCCTGAGGGAAAAAGACAACATAATTTGGAAACACTTCAGGTCTGTTAATTTCATAAACTTGTCCTGTAGACAGTAACGCTATCAAGGCTCCTTGGATCAGGATTGTTTGGTGCAAGTATTTACTACCCCAAGCATCCACCACTTTTATGGATGGCTATGAAAGGCAAGCTACCAACAGTTGATATGCTGAGCAAATATATGGCTATACCGAATTGATATGTGTTGTGCAAGAAAGCATTACTCATCTATTTTTTTTCAATACGAGTTCACCAGTGAAAGCTAAAAAACGATTCTAAGCAAGTGCAACATAGCTGATTCCCCTGCAATGGGGCGAGACATAGTTGAATGGAGCTCTGCAATGAGGTATACCAGTAAAGCTTGCAAATGGTGTTTTTGTTTGTCTCTATCATATCTAGTCACGTTCATTCAGGATAAAAGAGACAAAAGAATATTCCTCCATACAAGCTCAAGTAAAGAACAATTCAATGAGGTGCTGATAAACTGAATCAGAATCCATTTCAATATGTTAAAAGGACAAGTTTGAAGACAACAGTTACTTCTACAACAGATGGAATTTGTAACTCAATCTTGTTGGAACAATATGGTATAAATAAGTCGTACGATAAAGTTGGATCTCCTACCAAGAAAGATTCATTGTTTTAACTGCCAAGTCTCATATAGTCATGCGCCTGCCTTTCAAGGCTCAATTCAATTCCTATTCTTCACATATATATATAGGTTATCTCACATACCCACAAAGCATCACTCGTAAATTAAATAACATATAAAAACACAGTACAAACAGAAACTGAAAACTCTTTTTAAGCATACAAATTCAGAAGTCAAAATCATCTTGATTTGGCTTCGGTGAAGTCAACATAGCAGTATAAAGCCTGAGCCTATCCTCTCCCATAGAAGAACTCCGTGATAAGGGCCTCCGAGGCCTTATAAACGACAAGGAAGTAAGCGTTAGTCGATGCTTATACCTTCTCCAAGCCAACTGAATTGCCACGGCTGCCCAAGTTCTCCAGCCAGGTGAATAGTACCTTGCACTTCTCTTCACTTTCTCATTCACAAATGTGTACCTAAAATGTTGTGTTACATACTTCACATCTTCAGCTTCTAGCCCAAATGCCTCTGTAGTCTCAAGAGTAACAAGTGTTGATGAAGATGGCGGTAAACGATCCACAAAGGGTCTTCTTAGGCACCATGAGAGTAGCTCATCGCCACTGAAATTTCCAGGGCCAAGCATACAGTAGCTCTTCACACCATCTCTTAGCACTTGGCTACTTTGGAGATGTCCTCTCACTACAAACAACATTCTTTGCACAGGGTCTCCCTCTCTTGTTACCTACATGAAACCAAGGTTTAGAAGTACTACAACATTTTCAATAAGCCTCCCTTTACAGATATCCAATAGAATCAATTGATACAAGCACGTTCAGCTTATATTTATGTCCATAGAACTGGAACTTACTATTTCTCCCTTGGTAAAAATTAGAGACTTCACGCGGTCACAGATGTTCTCTAGGACAAGATCATCCATATGCTGGAATAGTGGTACCTGAAACAAATGGACAACCTTCTAATTTTTTAGCTTAGAGACTTCAACTAGAAATGAATGCGCAAGGAGTTCGAAGACATTGGAAAACAATAAGAAGTGTATCTAATAATAGAAGCTTTCAAGTTGCATTCCTCTGTAATGTTGAAGCAAATCATCCGCTGAGGTTTTAATGATTGTTAGGACTACTGCTGACTCAAATTATGTCCATTGAAGCAGCAAAAGTGTGCATGTATTTAAAAGCTTTATACCTGCCTCACTAAATCTAGGCAGAGATAGTACTTGATGTCCCTTCGGAGGCCCTCAGGGTAGTTTCGAATCATCTCAGTTTCATCTACACCACGCATGGCTGCCCACCGCTGGCGCTCATAGTTGCGAACCCGCTGCCGGAATCCTTGAGGCAACTGTCTCTTCTTCATCCACCACTCTATATTTCTCATCTTAAGTTGCATTGCTTGTTTCTTGGATGTTGTTGCATGCAAGAATACCTTTATATTCCCAATCAGCATGGTCACTAACACCAGTCCACTTGTTAGGACGATTATGTTGAAAATGACTTCCGACCATTCTGTCGTGCTCTCCAAATTCCCGAAAGTGCTGCCAGTAACACCAATTAAACACACATCAATTAAAAGAAGAGGTGTTTAGTTAATTGAAGCATCAACTAAACGCACCTTAGTGTCATTAGGGCCCAAAATATTGGAAAGAGTATCTTTTCCAATCTGTTATCATTTTTGACAAGTTGAACAGTCCAATGATATGCTCCATATCCATAGTTATCTCCACTATCATCCAGGCAGGTGCTCCTAACTTTGTTGTTTTGTGCCCATTGCAGTCTAAGTCTATCCGTGATCTTACTTTCTGCCCCGTAGTAAATATGTTCCTTACAAGATAACAACCTTATCCCGCAACCATTTGTTGCTCTGCATTGTTCTCTCAAGCATTTTGCCGCCCTCTGTATTCCCAATAAGTACCAGCATGCACCTGCTGCCTGTATTTTATGAAAAAAAAAAAAAAAGGACCCCCAAGTGTTTTATAATAACACTACTAAACATTGTTCTCCTGAGATTGTTTTTCCATTGCCTTCTGGCATGCATGCTTTTGTATGCATTTTGTTGAATATATCATAGTTTGTATTTACCTCAGGATTATTTTTATTTTTTATCATTTTCTAAAATAGTTGTAAATCCTGTAACATTTTAAAGTTTCATTATCACCATAACCCTCAGTTTAAAATCTTATAAGTACTAAGTTACTATGCATATACAGTGTCATGACATAAATATTTATAAAAACTTCAACGCAAATGCGACTTTAGGACACCTATTAACATTTTCCCTTTTCACTATTATACCAGAAAACCAAAACTATCAACCACCTCAATGTGACTAACTAGTTGAATCCTTTTAAAATTCACAGTAGAATCCTAAGTAAACTCAAATGTTCCCTACTGTTTTTGTGAAAACAATTCAAACTTGTAGATACTGTTCTTTTATTCTTTCTTTTGGTGCTGCGTCATCCTTTTCCCTTTATGTCGCTTCACTAACAACTATATAGTGGTCCTAAATCTAAGGCTAAGTACAGGAACCCTCTGTCCATGCCGGCGAGAGGACGGATAAAGTTGGAAGCCTTAAAGTTACTTGAGCATCAATAATTTGTTTTTATGTCAAAAAAAAAGCAGGAAGTCTAGACCTGACTTTTGATACATTGCTTAAATGTTCAGCAACATGACAAAATATGAAAAGAAGGAAAAGGGGACTTCTAAAGTTTCTGGATGAAAAGATTGAGAGGTATAATTTAGATAATAAAGTTCAACTTACATGTGATGCAACGAAGTAGGCGATCATGTTGAGGGCAATTCCCCACCAGACAGTCCCAAAGATGTAGCCGGAAACATTTTGCATGCGACGGAGGAGGCGAACGGAGTGGTAGATTTTAGGAAGGTATTGGAAGAGGAATGTTATCAGAAGAACTGTCATCAACATAGTTACAGACCCTTGCTCCAGTAATGTTGGAACTGCCACCCATAGGACAATCTGCAAATGTTGATGTTGTCAAGTACAACGTTTTCTGATGACTAAGTCGAATTCCTGCGATTAACTAATTGGAACATGAAATGATTGTAAGAAAGAATTTAACAGATTTATATGGCCTTGTCTTAGCACGACAGGACGATAAAACTGGGCAGACACAGACGACGAAAGTATAAAACTTTCCCTCTGGAGTTAATAATTTTCTGTTTCTGGTTTGTAAACTAGGCAAGAAGAGTGTATACCTCATAGCAAGTTAAACAGAGAAACAAAGCTTAGAGATACAAAAACCAAATGTTCATCGCATCCAAATAAGAGCTTGTAAGTGATGGCATACAGTTCAAGATAAGTGATGAGAGAAATTCGGGGACCACGCATGAAAACATGTAAAGGTGTATATGTTAGTTTCAAGAGAGGGTACCTTGTCTAAGTTTGCAACATGGAAAATATTTCAATAAAACATATAGAAAACATTATCATTTCAGACAATAGTTTATTTTTTTCCCCAAAAAATCAAAATTCTCGTTTGTCAAGACAACAGTAATTTGCAATTTTGTTTCTTTCTATTCACGGAGAAGAGGAGGGTTCTCCTCAAAATATAATTCAAACGTAGAAATGCTATGTTTTTAAAACCTAAAAGTGAAACTATTTTCCGTCCGAAGACTAACTACAACAATCATACCAAATAATTGATGTTCTCTCCGTCGGTCCTATGTTTTGGACAAACATTAAGTTTACATTATAATGTAAGCATAGAATATGGTGGAACAAGGTTGCTTCAATTCGATATGCTCCGACGTAAGATTACACCTTAGAAGAGTTCCGATAATCAAAGCTTTCGTGTGCAAACTGTTACATGCTTTCCAGTTTCCGTCTTTTACCCCTTGCAATTATGAAGAAACGACATGGATATAGGTACGTCACGTGGTCTCATTGTCATTGCACTCTGTAATAACATGCATATGTCAGCTGCCCTAAACACTATCGTACAAATGGCACTTACCCCAAGAACCACGTCACGTTTCGTTGTATGGTTGTCACAGTAAATCAGATGCTGGTCATCGTTTGAAAATGGTGGCGATATCGTAAGGCCATTACCCATTGAGAATTAGAGGAGCTAGAGAAGAAGATTTTCACCTGAGGTATGGGGGCAATGACAAACAGATCCAAGAACAGTCCTTTCTTAGCCTTCAAATATTTGACAACCATGGAGATATAGCCAGCCGTTTGTGGGCTGCCTGCCTCTTTCTTCTCGCCACCACCGTACAATTTCTTGACCATTTTGAGCTGCAACCATAAGTTCCACAATTGCAAAGCATCGGTCATGCACCTGAGAACCGTGACGGTGACCGCCAACCACCCGTCCACAAAGAGACACAGACAACTCCCGCTTATGGAAAGAGCGTAGAAGAAGAGAGGGTCCACAAAGAGACCGGTGGCACACACAAGAAGAAAAGCCCTATTCCATTCTTGGAACCATTTAGCTCTAGGGTCCAAACGTTGCCCCAGTTTCCACCGTGTTTTCAGTCTCCGGCCACCGGCACAGATGAAAAACATATTGTTGCATAAGGATGTTTTGTTATGAAGCTCCTCTTCATGTTTCAATTCCTCCTCCATTTCTTCATTATCCTCATCCCCTTCGCTCCGGCAGCTTTCACTATCTGAAAAGGATTGCATATTCATTGCAGTTGATGCTTGTCGCTGCCCAGAAGCCATGAAGAGATAAGAGAAGAGAAGAAAGAAGTGAAATGGCTAGAGGCCATGTCCATTAATTAGTACTAGAAAGGACATAGAACAAGTTAACGTGGGTAAGGCGCAGACAATTTGCTCGATTTTACCATATTGCCCTTGATTGCGATTCCAATAAAATTAGGAGTGATGTATATTATAAATTGAATAATAAAATTGAAACTTCTTGCACCAAGTAAGTCCCAACTGCTGATCCATGTCCACGCAGTATGTGGTGTTGAGTTTTTTGGCTCCTTTATTGTCCCATATTGGTTGGGGACAACAATTGAGACAAGTATCTTGCCTATATAAGGAGGTGGCTACCTCCTTGTTTATTACACCAAACAAAGTCAAAGATTTGTATGACAAATTTGACTCTAGTTAAATTCCTCTTTTGAGGTGAGAGTTGGAG
>JAOQMP010000005.1:26849986-26872982 GCA_027563575.1 Erythroxylum pedicellare
ACAAACACAAGAAATATTAATTGGTAGCTAAAAATCACAAACTAGGAAATAAGACTGATATGAGGGTGCTAGAATATCCACTTCAGGTGTGGAATGTTGAAATTTCAGATTTGGTATGGCTGGTTTTTCAACTAGATTGTTGGAAATTTAGGCTTAGAATTTTAGGATTTGATATGGATGGAATTTAGGTTTGATATGGCTAAAATTTAGGGTTTTGGTTGATGGAGCTTTATGATAGAACTTCTGGAATTTAGTGAGGAACACAAACAATGGAGGGTAGGAAACTAGAAATTACTCCTAGGTTTGAGAATCACTCGTAGAAGAAAGCATCACACATTCTAATTAAAAATTCAAATTCGTAGAAAAAATTTAGGATATCTTGTTGTTGAAGGGTTGAGTATACACATATTTATAAATTTCTTAGAACCCTTATTCTAATAGGGGAGGGTTTCTAACAAATTTAAATCATATTCTAGTAAAAATTACAAGTTTTAAACAATTAGAATAATATATCTAAACTAGAATATTATATTTAAACTTACTACTACTTACTATTTAATAAGGAATCGTAGCATAATCTAAGTTTTAACCCTTATTTTTGCTGTCAACTCAATTTCCAACCTTCATTCCACCAAATTGAAGCATGTGATTACCTAATTTTTTCTCCTTTATTTATTCTATAGACTTTAAACTCTTTTTCATCAATTCTTCTTAGCTTGTCTCAAAATTGTCGTTAATGTAGAATGTGATAAATATTGATCACAAAGTTTGGATTCAACTTTTGAAATTCATATTCTAAAATTCAAGAATTGTCAGAAGTAGGCCTTCCTTTCCACTTGACTACAAATTGTTGATATTCTCTAACTCTTGTGACTACAATTTGTTCTTCGAGAACATCCTCTATCTCCTCTTTAAGATGAGGAGTGACTGGAATTCTTACAGCTGTAGTTAGAGATTGTGTATCATCATGTCCATGATAAATAATTAAGTCTGCAATATTAAAGATAGGACTAATTCCTATATCACTTGGTAATTTCAAAGCATAAGCATTAGCACTTATCTTCTTGAGGATCTTATAAGGACCAAAACTCTATGAATGAAATTTCTTATATTTCCCTTTTGAAAAGTGCTGCGGACGAATCCTTACCATCTTTATATCCCTTTCATTGAATTCCAACAATCGACAATATTGATTAGCATTTTTTAAATAAGTTAAGTTATTGGTTGATATATTCATCAAAGATGTCTCTCATACGTTGTGCAAAACCTTTGGCTTCAATGCTAACTCGTATTATTTGTGGTAAAGGAACTAGATTCCTTGGTTGAACTCTTGAAACTATCTCAAAAAGACTCTTATCAGTTAACTTATTTATAGAATTTTTGTATGCAAATTCTGTTATAGGAAAAATTAGTCCCAGTTATGTATATTGTCTCCAACCAAACATCTTAACAAGTCTTCCAACCTTCTATTCACCACCTTTGTTTGTCCATTGGTTTGGGGATGGAAAGAACTTGAAATTGAAGCTTAGTGTTCAAAGTTTTCTATAGAGTTTTCTAGAAATAACTCATAAAACTTCACATGAAACACATTAATTTTTGCGAGGTTTGTCGGCTTTTCTAGCTGTAGGGGGATAAGAGCCACCTAATATACAAATTTCATCGCGACTAGAACAATTTCATCATGACTAGAACATGTTAATAAGTATGGAATAAATTACCTATGGTCCATGGAGTAGAATAATTAGGTGAATGACAAGATAGTGCTGTTGAAACACTACCTGCTTGAGCAACGAAAGCATTAGGAGTATTCACCAGCCTTGAGTTGGAATTCAGCAGCTTTAGGAGTTGATCAATATGCTCCTTGTGGTGGGGAACCAGGCCTGCCTTATGTGCAGGATGATTGAACGGACTTTCATGAGATCCCTTCTAATTTGTTGGGCTTTTGTGAAGCTTAAAGCAAGTTTCACGTGTGTGACGAGGCTTATAACACTAATTTCACCAAACACAAGGCCTATCATCAAGTTTTTTAATATTGTTTTGGCCAACGCTCAGCCCGACAACCTAGGTTGCCAAAGCTTATTTTTTTGAGCAAGACAATGCTGACTCTCCTCATGATGGACCTCAAAGAAGACTTCTCCAAGCGATGGAGGGGTGTCAACCCACAATCCTGGCTCTAACTCCATCAAACTCCATAGTTACGCCAATAATTAATTTAAAAATACATTTATCTCTACGATTTTTTAGTGATTACAATCTTTTTGGGAATTTCTACTCATAATCATTGAAAATATCTAAATCTTGCCACAGATGTTTCAAAGAGTTAAAATACTTAGTGATACTATCCTCACCTTTATAGATTTTTTCAAGCTTCAAGGTTATTCATATAGCTGAGATTTATTCCCCAACTTTGAGTACAGTTAGTTGATATTGTCTGTAAGCTCCTTTGCCATGATGGTACAAGTAGTTGGCGTTATGTCCTTCTCCATCAAGTTCACCAACCATGTCATCACTGTTGAGTGCTTCAAATCCCATGTTGGATAAGTTGGATTACTCTTTTTAGGTTCCTTCTTGTTTCTGTTCAAGTAGCCAATTTTCCCCTACTACCAATATACATGTGCATAGATTGAGACTAATGCAAATAATTCTCTCCAGTCAATTTGATAGTGGTGATCTGAATGGAGTGGGAATTCGAGGTAGGAGCCTGAGCAATAGCAAAGAATGTATGCAGGCCTGTAGGGGTTTTTATAAGCTGTTCAAGAATGCTAATTATCTTAGAACATCTGACATGATGATAGAGAGATAGAATAGGTAGGTAAAATGGACTAGTTCGGGTAGGATTCTAGTGTTTAGGTTTTTCTGGAATTTTATTCGCAGCTGGGGTTACCAGGAACAGATTCTTGCTCTTGTACCACATGAACATGAATTGTAAGGATTCTCTATTTTTATATATTCGTAAGAGTACAAGGTGTCTATATCTATAACTATACAACCATTTAAATCAGGAAAAAAATCCTAGAAAATAAAGGTTAATTGATAACTACTAAAGGGCTATTCTAGGAAACTAAATCACCCTAATTCTGGCCTAATTGATTACAATTCAATCACATACTCAACAAAGTTATTTATACTTTAAGTCCCTATTTATAGAGCGAGATGCATATCTTATCATAACAATCTTCGTAATTAGGGGAATACATATAATAGTCTTATATTAAATACTATATCTATAAAATATTTACTACCCCGCCCCAAGCTGATAATAAATTCAACTAAACCAAAAGATTACTAGATATCCTTGACATTTTTGCCAAAAGGGGAACGTCACTGGTAGGGGGAAGCATAGCCGGTAGGAAGGTGACAGGGTATAGATATGTTCCTAATGTTTACAATTTTTGGTTTACAAGTCCTTAGCATTCTGAGCTTGACATATTGGCTCTAATAGTTATTCAATATTTATAAAATTGGCCCTTAATATATTAGAACTTTGCAATGCACATCCTAAGTCTTTTCCTGCAGTATAAATAAGTTATAATCGTTATCTCCTTGAAAATTAATGGTTGTTATGTTTATGGGTGTCAGCATAAAGAGTTAACTTATAAATGCCATATTTATTTGAATTTTTGTGAAAATCTTAAGGGTGGATTTGTGCTTTTAACTCCATCAGAAATAAGAGCTGAAGATGGAGCTCAAAAACAGCAAGAAGTGCCCATGTGTCAGGGAAGACAGCACCTAAAATAGCAGGAACACATAAGAAATGGGAAACAACAATGGTTGGAAACTCTTGTGACAAGTAGCTGAGGAAGAGACAATACTAAAAGTCATCTGAAACTGAGCAGCGATGCTGATCATCTAAACATTGTCCTTAATACAGAGGACTCGTTGGAAATAACGAAAGTAGTTGACTAAGGAAGATGATCCTCTAATAAAGCAAAAAAATTGAAGAGTTGTTTGGAAAAATTTACTAACAACTAAGTAAAAAGGTGGTTGGAGAGGATTACATGGCTTTAGAAAAAGTTTAGACTGGATGGTATTTGCTACTAAGATTTAAGTTTTTCCTTGAAGAAAGCTGAGGGAGAATAACTGGGGCAAATAGAGGTTGAGCTCTTTGGAAGAACTTCCCTAGAAGGAGATGTTGGCAGCTAATGGATGAATAAAGATAGATAATTGCATTGATATTATGTGAAAAGTGAAACTAAAGAGAAGGAAAATAGTGCTAGTATTTACATAATGTCTTACTCGATTCAACTATAAGGCCTCTAAACCAAAAAAAAAAAAAAAAACTATAAGGCCAACATCGAAGGATATAAAAGTAATTAGATTGCATCTTTATCATGGTTTGACGAGAGTTACATATTATAGTAAATCCCTATATTTTTAATTAGGAGGATATTTATAACATATATCCTTATTTAATACTAAATTTCTAAGATATTGCAGAGTTATAGTTCTAGATTTATATTTGATCCATATTTGAGTCTCACCCAACTTTTAACATTTTAATTGAATGGTTTGTTGGTGTGATATATCTGAATTTTTATGCGTAGGAAGTCCCATGTTCAATTCATGCTGCTCTCATCATGGTGAATTTGTGACTTGATATGATCTTCCTACACTAATGTGATGGTGCGTATTTGACAGCATTTGATCTACTCTTGAGCTTCACAAATAACCTAAAATTTTGCCATTTTCATGACTATCTTTAAGTTACACATAATATTTAAATCATTATATTCATTATTTCTTTTAATCATCAATTTTGATTTTATGTACTTATTATAGTTGATTATTATTTGCAGTCATGTGGTTGGTTAACATTTTTGAGTAATATATTGTTTATGTGTCTTATAAATGAGTTGATTGAATTGGAACTATATAGTGTATTAGTTTGTTTAGATTCTGTAGATTATAGGGTAGTGTGACAACTTTAATACAAGACGTGACAAATATTGAAAATGATGGCATGATTCTCAAATATGGATTTGGATTGTAGGCATTTCTTTTGTGGCCCTTTATATTAGGCCTTACCAACTAGTATTAGAATAATTGTTCTTTTTTTCTTTCTTTTTTTCTTTCCTTGTATAGGGTAATATGATATAATATGATGTTTGGAGGATGGTACAAGGGTTTATCCTGTAAAAGGTTGCGGTAGATAATAGGGAGTTGTTATTGTCATAATCAGTGTCCTACGGGAGCCAAGAGTAGCCAATTATCTAGACATGCTAGAACTCACGTAGAATTCATTAATCCTCAGGGTAAATTTCTGTGGCTGTCAACTGCTCTACTGTTAACTGTTGAAACTGCTATTACTCTCTGTCCCTCTACTGCATTTCTAGTTTTGCTTAATCTCAGATTCATTTCCTTGAATGGGCTTAAAACTTAAAAATGTATGGTCAAAATATCATTGCTTAGTATACTTGTATCTGGATAAATATTGGTTCTCTCCTTTTTCAGGTACAAATACTGGCTTATATGCACACAACCTCATCAAACGGTGTGTGGATATTTTACTGGATAGCAAATGTGTACCTGACCCAGTTGAAGTACTTGATAAAGCTGTTGCACTTACACAATGTCCTGGTTCTTGTACAGCTCTGATTGCTTATTTTGATGGTGAGGTAGGATTCTAGCAGAAGATTTCATATCATTTGTTACAACTTTGCTGTTCAACTGAGTTTACATGCTTTGAAAGAAGAATTGGACCAAATCACTATTTAATAAGCAAGAAGTTTCATGTTTTCATATTTTTCTAGGTTTATTTTTCAGAAGGAATTGGAAGTTTTGAGATATATCAATTCAATGCACTCAACAAATTTGTTCCTGGGTTATAAATATCATATTCCAGATATTACACAATTTCTGTGATCGAAATTTATGTGCTGTTTCTTGGAAGATCCTGCTCCATACCAGGCACATGCATGAAAAAATTATGTTAATAACCAACCATGCAATCTCATGTGAATACAATAACTTGTGAGGTATATCTATATTCAATATGTATGCTCTGGTGTTCAAAAGGGTATGAAGCAAATTCCTCCATTCTAAAGACGGTAAGATTGAGTAGTAATTTGCAACTTATGTGTCCTTCTAGGATGAATGTTGGTGCCAATGAACGTCTTGTTGGGCTCGCAGGAGATATTTTTAGAAGTTAAGAAACATCTGTTCAATTTAGCTGATATAGTTCCAATTTCCCAAAGAATAGTTGTGGATTTTCAATTTAGCTGATATAACTCCTATTTCCAAAAGAATGGTTGTGGATTGTTGATGAGTTTAGATTTTCAGGACTTACTACTGTTACTACTATCATGTGTATTCTATATTCTTAAGTATATCTTATATAGGAATACTACTCCTATAGTTAATGTTATCTATAATCTATTCCATTATATTATCATTTGTTTGTATAGAATTATATGCAGATAGGCCTACGTTCTGGTTTTTGTATCTAGATCTTGGTGTAGATCTTATGCCTGAGTGACCTTAAACATTTCTTTGGTAATGTGGAAACCTAAAATTACTATCTTTGAAAGTGCTCTGGATAAATTCATGGGTGCACATGATAGTCCCGCTAAGCATATGATGTGATAAATCACTTGACAAGTTGGCGATTCAAAGTCAAGAGATGAGCTTAACCCTAGTGGTCATTAGGGCCTCTCACATAATGCAAATCCAGCTCACCTTGGACACTTGCAAAATAGTTGAAAAGCCTGCAACTCAAGACTTTTAGTACTTGAAGACACTTGGGGAGTCCCACACACTACCTGAACCACCCCTAAGGGGCAAAAATATTAAATGTGTACATTTTTCCTGTCGCTTTTACTTTTGCTTTCACAGGTATGAAAACTTATTTTCACATGATATAGATAGATTCTTTCTGGAAATCCTAATGAACCTAAAACAACGATAATTATTTCCATGATCACTTGGTATAGTAATTGAAATTGCAAATTGAATAAGCATTTTTGACAATAGCTTGAAAGGAGGGTCAGTGAATAATCTTAATTATTCAGTGTTTAGTATCAATACTGTGTATCCTAAATATTGTGTATCTTGTATAAAAATATTACCTTGCAGTGAAATATTCAATTTATTCAATTTTGGTTTATGATTATATTTTCTATTGTCATTAAAAAAAAGAGAGTCAAACCTCATTAATAACATTCCTAAGTATTACGATCTTTGTTTTCTAGGATGTAGACCAATAACTGAACCACATTAAACCTCATGTACATCCTTCCCCCTCTCTTTTGTCCTTTTAGTTTCTCATTCTATCATGAGACAAGTGATTAAATCTAAAGATTATGAAGAAAGATGCAATAGCTTTTATTAGAGAAGTTGGGTGTGTTAAACAAAATTTTAAATACAAAGAGTTCTGAGGAGATTGGATCACTGTTATGGTGTTTTTGTTAAGAATATTCTAGAGAGATCGACTGAGTCTGAGATAAGGGATTCTTATCCAGGCCAAGGGAAGAGAGGAAGACTAGATTGAGAATCTAGGTGTTAGGAGCAGTTGAATGCCCAGTAGAAGCTGCTGGCTTAGCTTGATAGAGTCTTAAAAAAAGTTCCATGTATAGGGATCTCATCAGGGATCTCACAAGAGATGGCACTCCAGCTTGAATTGCTAACCCCTTTTGACCTTCTGTCCATTCAGTACAAATATGCTGATTGAGAATTAATTGTGTACATCAATATTAATGGTAGAATTTAGAGGTGATAAATGTAATATTCTTACTTTTTGGTTGCAAGGCAATTTATAACCTCTCTTGTCATTTGTTGTCATCAGGCTCTCCAAGTGGATAATATTGGAGACTCAGGCTTTCTGATAATACGAAACAGCACTGTCTACAAGAGGTCTTCTGTCATGGTCCATGAATTTAACTTTCCATTGCGGATTGAGAGGGGAGATGATCCCAGTCAACTCTCAGAGGTATTATGCTCCTTAATTGTCCAAATTAACATTTTGCTTTTTCTCTTAAATCTTAACCAGAATGTAAAGTTTTAATTTTCTCACAACACAAAATCTACATAATAGTATCCCAGTTTTAACTTCTCCATCTTTGTTGATTCAACTATTCAAGACAAGGTGTGGCGAGAATAGATCAAAACTTCTGTGCATGTACAGACATTCTGTCATAAATAGGTTATGCAGTGAATCTACTGTAGCCATCGAGCGCTGCTCTTCACGGCATCTTGGGACTTTTTATGCACGTGACCCTTGCTATATTTTAGTTGAAGTCTAGATGTTATTACCAAATGATTCAAGATTTTAGGTTCTCTTATGTGAGGCATTGGTTTAGGAATTAGGAGATTATAAATTTAAATTGTTCGTTTCTTGGGAGTTTGTTTTATGTTGCAAAATCACACTATACCTTTGAGTTTTAGGATATGATTAGTCATTGTAAGCAAAACTTCCGGCAAACCTTTCATCTTTCTCTGCGTTTCTAATTCACAAAATTTCTGTTCTTCCACTTGATTTCGTTACTCCTTAGTCCTTACCCTTCTCTTCATCACAAACATTCTCTCTCTTTCCAAGTAAGGCAGTACTTCTAACTTAAAATCTTGTTCTTGATCATTGCCTTGTATTCACAAGGAATGAGTCCTATATATACTTGTTTACAATTATGCATTCATTGCTAATTTATTTAAGTATTTTGCATACAGTACGAATTGAATATTGATAGGTAGAGTTGCTAGAAACCATCTTCCATACAGTAGAAGTACACGAGACTAAATTTGCAAGTTTAGAATGTTTATCCTTGGGTAGAAAGAAGGGGAGCTGAGGGATGGGTTGTGCATGATGTTGTACCAATTTTTTGCTGATATGCTGTAGTGCCCTAATCTGGGGATGATTCTGTATAATTTTGCTTAATATTTTTGTTCCAGAGATACAAAATTGATCTGGATGAGGGCGACATCATCATCACCGCTACTAAGGGTCTTTTTGACAATCTTTATGAACAAGAAATATGTTCAATAGTCTCCTTGTCACTGCAAGCTGGTTTGAGGTTACAGGTATGAACTCTCAATATCATGTTCCCGAGAATAACGCCTAAGATTGGCTGTCAAACTCAAACTTGCTTTGTTTTCATTATCTGTTTAACTAATTGTCTTGATTCTGAAAGCGGAAGTTATTTGTTATTATGTATTAGGAAGTTGCAGAATTGCTGGCCACAAGAGCACAAGAATTTGGGAAGTCTGCTACTGCGAGGACTCCATTTGCAGATAGAGCCCAGGCAGCTGGTTATGTGGGATATACCGGTGGCAAGCTTGACGATGTCACTGTCATTGTCTCTTTATTACAGAAACAGAACAAGCCTGTCTCAAACTTATTATTCTAAGATTGGTTGTGTAAAAATCTTCCTCGTGTATATATTGGAGACTCAATAAACAATGCCGTTAAGCGCTCAGCATAGATGTTATTGGATTATGATGATGAGTAGCACGCAACGCATAGATCAGTTAGCGCCTCTTATGTGTAAAAACCACGAGGTAATTCGTTTGCATTCAAAAATTTCTGAAAATGTACAAGATAAACCCCAAACATCAAAATTGAGTATGCTTACAAGGACATCTTTATTTTTATCTGGAACTTCAAATATAAAAGGAGATAAAAGAAACACCAAAAATGCATAAAACAAGGCATGATTTTAGTGTCCAGCATATGAAGGAGCAGGCAGAAAAGGAAATGGTGCAACAGAAGCATATGCAACAGGTGGGCGTGGCCGTGCTTGTTTGACAGAAGTACATGACCCTTTCTTCGACATCTGGTTGTCACTTCTGCTGTCTTGCATTTTGGATTCTTCCCAAGAAGATGATACCTCCTTTCTTAATTGCTCTTCTGCTGGCAATTGCTCATCATCCAACTTCCGGTGAAATACTAGCCCAGACATGAAGACAGGAAGATACAGAAGGCTTGCATAGAACATCCTCTTTGCCCTCCGCATTGTTCGCTCTCGATAGAACGAAAATGCTGAAGCACTTATTGCCAGGGTCAGCAGTGATGACTCAAAACAAAACCACCCAGACGCCACACCCCCTAAAATGACATAGGTCAGAATACAGGGAGCATCCAGTGTCGTCATATATGAATATTGGATATTGATCCTTTGTGATCATCTTGACATCTAATGCCCTAAAAGTTGAAGTTGTACTTACGTCATCACAAACACACATCTGTGTATACATACATGTATCAAAGCTGAACACAGAGAAAGACCCCTCCGAGTTGTCACATTTTCCTATTCCATGCTAACTAACTCATGTTGGCATAAATTCTTAAATTCAATTAAATTTAAAAGAATTAGCTGCTAAATTAATTGCTTATACCAACTCTTGCAATTACTTTATTCTTATACTTCAAGCCTCTTCATACTTCGCCAATCAATTGTTTAATTTACCATTATCAATTACTTATTGGTAAGTGTTAATCATTAATTGCTATTCTAAATTAGTAGGTAATTATAATTATTAAAATCCTATAATATTATAGTTATCTTTTCACATTCCTTTCTTTTATATGTATATAGTAAGAAGATGAACCTTTCATCAGTATATGTCATCAAAATCTCCTATATTTTTTCTAGTTACTTTTTTCCCCCTTACCATTCTGCTTTCCCTTTTCCCTTTTAATTGCATTCACTTCTATATTTGCATACTCCATTAAATTTCATAAATATAAAGATGGAGGATGCAATGCATACCAACACAAGCTATAATATCAACGAACAATTTATCCTCTTATTTTCTGTTTGGTAAATATTTATATTCTAATACACACACACACACAAATATATATGTATGTATGTAACATATTTTATTGATGTGTTTCTATATAATCAAATGAGATCCCTATAATCAAGCCTTGAGATATTGAAATAGCTACAAAATCTTATTTATCTTCTAATTATTGAACATTACTTAATACAATGCTTTTCTTCTAGTCACAAACACGTTATAATTTGTGTCTTTTATTGTGAAATTTCTTTTAGTTTTTATAGCACATATCTCCCTTAAGCATTTTGTTATTAATTTCTGTTTATATCTCTTTTATCTGAAAATATTTACTTCTATTTACTTAATCTTTCCTTTTGTATATTAAATTTTAGTTGAAAATACTTTAATAATATTCTGATATTTTAAATTGAATATATTTTATAATATTTTCTTTTCAATATATTTTAATATAAAATTTTATAAGAAATAGCATTATAAAATATTTAATATTATTTTGAAAATCTCAGTTCAATGAAATAATATCATATTTACTAGTCAATGAGCTCAGAAATTAAACCAAGCAGGACCATAAAATGAAGTATTCATTCAATCAGAATATGAAGCAAACTAGATAACTTAAGTAGAAACAGTTACCATATCAGTGAATTATATATGTTCGTGCGTGAGGTTTTTAAAATTGATGCAACTGCGTAATAACATGAATGTTTTATAAGTTATGAGAACAGGAAAAACTAACAGAAGAAGGCCAAGTAAAGAAACAAGTTACAGAGATAGGAAAGAAGGGCTTTTCCAGACAAAAAAACTTACAGTCATAGGCTAAAAAACCTAATGGAACCAGATACAAACAGTTCCTCAAAGCCACAGCAGCAGTCCTCTGACCAGAAGCATCAGCAAGAGAGAACATCTTAAACCTGAACTTATAACAAATAATAGAAACATTGTAAATAAGAAGAAACACTGAGGAAATGACTTCGCAGATCTTGGATAATCATTCACGCACACAAATATCTCACTTCCCAGCAAATTTTCAACATCAAATTGCCTTGATCCCCATATCAACACCATTATACTCTTTTGTTTTCATTTATTTAATTAGGAAAGTTTGTTCCAGCATCCTAGCAATGTTAATTCTGTCTATTAACTGAGACAACTAGATGAAAACTAAATGACAAATAGAAAAGAAAAAAAATTAATTTCAGACATGATTCATTTCGTTAGCAGCATATCCACATACCCTCCAGCGGCATAATCATTGCGACAAATATATGCAAGGGCCATAAAATGGGGTATTTGCCAAAAGTAGAGAGCAGCAGGAAGAAGCATTGCATTGAGTGAAACCTGGCCAGAAGCTGCAGCCCAGCTGAAAATCAAGAACAGAAATTATAAACCATTGAGCCAATACAATAGAACAGTATGTCTACTCTTTATTTAAACCAGTTGTTCAAGATGAGTAATTGTACGTCAAAAAAGCATATTTGACAAATACTTGGACCAGTGACTAAATATGACATCAACATCTTTCCACTCAATGAAATTTATAATCCTTTTTTAAGAGGAAAGCATGCTCCTATCACTTCTTATTTCTGTAAACTCACAAATGACTGAATTCGATCTTTAAGCAAGAAAGATCATAATGTAATAAATGACAAGACCGGTAATATTAAAGAGTTAGTTGATCAATTAGGCCCCGGGCTCTCTTTAAAGACTTCGCTAAGCCTTTGACATAAAGGTTGTGACAATTAAATTGTTTCATAAAGCTAACATGTTCATAATAGCAGTCTATGTGAACACTCTCTTGGAATTTGGGATGAAAATATCTGAACAAGGGACTTAGGAAGACAAATAGATAGAAGCCAGTTTTATAACTATCTATCTGAGAAAATTGAGAGAATACTGAGTGAATTAAAACTAGTGGACCGAATTACCCAAGCAAGGGTGGAACTGCACCAACCACAGCCCCAACCCATGTGTTGACTGGATGGATCTGCTTCAATGGTGTATAGACAAAGGCATAGAGAATAAGATTAGAAGCAGCAAGCCCAGCTGCCAACATATTAGCCTGCAACAATCTAATCTATGAGACCAACATAAATCATTATGCTCGAATCTGATTACACATAAAGGAACCATAGTTATCATCACCTTGCTAGCAAGTATAGTGGTGCCAGTCAAACCAGCAAATGATGCCCAGCAAACTGCATGAGGTACTGTAAGTCGCCCTGAAGGTAGTGGTCTGTTTCTCGTACGTTTCATTTTAGCATCATTCTTGATCTCAAACACCTAATAACATGGAACAAGCAATAGATGAGTTGATAAGTCAAATCTACGAATCCATGGTTTCAAGGAAAACCGATGTATTAATCTGCACCAACTACTTGAAAGAGCAAGCTAGATATTCTAAAAATGAGCACTAGAATTAGAAAATGCATCTCTTCATCTATACAGCAGTGACAATAAACCACCCAGATGTCCAAAGGTCTTTCTTTTAGATTTATGGTTTCTGAAGCTTCCTTTAAGTAAAGCAAGAAGAAAGGAAGTCGTGTCATCCGAGGTTAAAAGCATTTTTCAGATAAGGGAACCACAAGCTTGCATACGGTAGAGTTAAACATCTTTCAAATGCAAACAGACAATCTCCAGCAAAAAGTCGTTGAATCTCAAAATGACTAAGAGAATTGCTATGGATCATGACACGAAGCGAACATCGTCTGCATAAAAGATTGCTCCTATGATCCGTAAACCTTGCTTCGAGGGATTCAAGTCTGACTTGCTCTAATATTTCAAAAGTCATTCGCCGAAAATATAGCTTGGGATTTGAAGTCCAGCGTATCGAAATTGCAAAAGAAAAGGGGTGAGAGGGTGGGTTACCTGATTGAAGGAGTTAGCAGAAGCAGCAACCAACATAGTACCAGCACAAGTGTAACAAAGCCCTGCTAGGTCAACAAACCCATTTCCACTCCCAATAACATACCCTGTTCCAGATGTTGCAACCACTAGCATACTGAAACAGAAACAGAAACAGAAGACATATTTGAATTCAGGGATCAGATAAGAGAAGATGGAGAAGAAAGATGAAGGACCTGAGGCGGGCTTTGGAAAGCTCCCAATAGCAGCGACCGTAGTGGACAGCAGAAGCCAAGATGGATGGTAGGCGGAGGGCGGAGGAGAGTGGTGGAATTGCATTGGTGGTGGAGTAATTGCTAACATAGTAATAATGAGAAGAAGGGGAGCGATTGACAGATTTAGATGAGAAACTCCTCCATAGAGATTGGGAGTTTCTCCACATCATTTCACGGAGATTCAATTGACGACACCACAGACCACCCAACACCCTTCTTCCTCTTGCCTCAATTTCACACCTGTATTTCTCTGACCAATAAGAGACTCGGGTGGTCATAAAATTGAAATACTTGGCAGTTGGGATTTTAGAATTCCAAAAAAATAGAAGAATTACCGAATAAGGGTAAGGGCTCATTTAATAAAGCCCCTTTTTTGTTCTCAACTCCGCCCATTGTGAAATAAGGGCCTTTACTAACTGTACTGAGCTAGTTTAATAATATAAACATTATAGGATAAAAGACATTACTTAATTAGTTAAAAAGATTAATTTATCAAATATATAATATGTAATATATTAATTATTCTAAAATAATAACAAATTAATTTTTTCATTATAATTTTATATACCTGTGAAAATCAAAATTTAGGCAATAGATTTAAAAAACATGAGTTACGCTTCAGGGATACATAAATCAATGTGGGTTCTGTTTGTTGAGTTTGGCTCTTTTGTTTGTCCCATATTGGTTGGAGACAACAATTGGGGCAAGACTTTTACCTATATAAGGAGGTTGTTACTTCCATGTTTAATGTACCAATACAAGTCAAGGATTTGTATAACAAATTTGACTCTAGTTAAATTCCTCTTTTGAGGTGAGAGTTGGAGAGTTTGTCTTATATATTTCTTTGTAAGTGTATTGGTGTATTAGGGGATTGGGTGAGAGGAAAAATTGTGTGATTGTAAGAATTTTTCACATAGTGGATTTTCTTCTCGGTGCCCGTGGTTTTTCTCCGGTTTGGGAGTTTCCACGTAAATTCTCTTGTGTTGTTATTTTCTGATATTTTTGTCTATTAAATATCCTTGGGTGTGGGTTAGGGAGGTCCTAAATTCCCAACATGTGGTCCTGAAAAATGAAAATCATACGTACTTCATTTATCAATGATTGAATGAAAAGTTCTATTTTATTTTAGCGTATCTTTTTTATTGTCCAATAAAGAACTGAAAATTATCTCTATTTGTTTTATAATTTTTTATTTAAAAAAAAAAATGGAACAACCGTATTGTATATATAATGAATGGAGCGTGCTAAAGTAGATTGCTGTTGCTTGCCCAAACTGTCCAAAATGTGCGAACGACTCACTGAAGGCTTGATAGACAAGTGTCAAAAATCGAATCCAATATCAATTATAGTGAAAGAAAATATTTTGTGCCATTAAATTAGCCAAGTTTGTACGTACCATCGCCGATTGAGGCAACTCAACTTCCTTAAGAATCCAACAGTCTAAGCTAAGTTTTTTGTTCTTCTGAATCCTAATTCTGCAATGGAAATATTCTTAAAATTATCCTTTCAATAATGAGTACATGTATGCGCCGGATATTACTATTCTATTTCCCTATATGATTAGCAAATAATGATTAGCATGACCATGTCACCGACAATGTTGGTTTGTGTATCTCTGTTTAGGCACGGACCAAACTATATTCCTCCAAAGATTATTATTTGCTTCATATTCATATTTTTGCTTGAAATATCATCTACCTTTTTAATAATTTAGTCTCATGGTCAATTTATCACGATTATCTAAAACTAGAAATTAAGTAGGACAAAGTAGTATGACATAAAAATTAAGAAAATCACTTACGAAAATATGTGCGTTTTTATTGGTTTATACCCTACAATCAATCGTTTTAGTTATAGTTTAGGAACAAAATTTTTTAAAGCAATTTTTATCTTATATATGTTTATATGTATGTGATAAAGTCCATGGAATAATTATACATTACAAATAAAATTATAATAAGATTATAATTATGAGATTCATATTGCATTTATATATTTTTCTTAAATGTTTCTAGTCAATGTTCTATTAAGAATGAACATTAAGTAGAACTTAAAAAGACTAGCACATATTTTGTTTTTCCTTGTGAATGGAGGACTCGATCTAATAGATTAAAGTATGAAGATACTTAAACAAACGTGTGGGTGCTTATTAGAAAACGTGTTTACTGAACATACCCAATATGAGAAATCTATTCGGAATATTACTTATATGTCTAATGATCTTTTGACTTGAGGTTTTCAAAGTTATCTTATATAGGAATTGCTATGTTTTGATACTATTTATGACCTATTTAATCATAGATCGTTCAATTAATAGTCAATAGATGTAGCATGAACTATATGGAGGTAGTTTTGTGATTAAGATATAATTCATCACCCTAAAGGAATTAGGGAGAATGTTTCGTTTTTCTTGATTAGTATTAATTCGGGAAATACTTGGCCAAGATAGAATGACATTTTGTAAATAGTTTACAAATTTTATTAATTGAATCGATAGCTAATAACAAAGAACTAATATGATTATACTAAAAATCAAGTAGAGATTAATTTCATACTTTATGTCTAATTAGAATATTGGTTAATGAAAAAATAGAATTATACAAAAAAATCATGCACAAAAAAGGAGATGTCAATCTTGATCTATGATTATAAATTGTTTAATTGAAGAATTAAAGATAAATTAAAAAGAGTTTTAATTTATATAATTGTAATTATGAATTATGAATTATGAATTATGAATTATGAATTATGAATTATGAATTAGAATTTATAATTATTACCAATATATTTGAGAACCTAATGGGTCTCATATAAAAAAATAGTTGAAGAGAGGAAAGATATTTTAATCAAGTTGGACTTGATTGTAAAGTTTGAGAAACTTTATGATTAAAAACGAAATATTTAATAAATAAGGATCAATATAAGATATTGGATCTTATTGGGCATAATTGGTATTTAATTAGAATTTCATTTCAATTAAATTACTAAAACGTCCAACACATATTATAAATAGGCTTAAGTTCTAATGGAGCTAACACTTCTTGCTTAACCCTCACAATAAGAGTTATAGAATTCTCTCAATTTATTACGTGGATACCGTTTAAGGTTGGACACTTGAGCGGCCACAATAGTTGAGATGGACTAGTTTTGAAAACAGTTCAAGGGATACAACATGATAATGATCAAATTTTAGACTAAGGTGCGAATTAAGATTCCACTTTATTATAATTTATGCGTTAATCATTTCATAGAATTAAAGTGGTCTTGATTTTTAGAAATTAAAATGCAAAAAAGCTTCATAATTATTCCAATGCGATCAGGATTAGATCTCATCCTGACATATCGCTATACTTAAGCTTTTACCAATTCTCAACGAACTCAAATTCAATCACTCTTAACTTAAATAGGTAGCAATTCTAAGAGAAATTAAATAAATCAATTGAAAATAAAGACTAATCATCTGCTCAATTATAATAGTTCCTTGGATCATTGTGTTGCTACTTGTTGTAAAATATAATAGGAATTAGATTCTCATGAGTCTTTAATAACTATATTATGCTTTCATCATTTAAAAATAAGATTTCTTCATTCCTAACCTTTAAGTATGAGTTGACCTTCTATAATATTTATTACGACACCTGATATAGTAAATAAGGGTCTACCTAGGATTAGGAATTTTAGCAAAGAAGGGCCTACCTAGGATTAGAAATTTTTTCTCATCCTTTTTAATACCTATAATATAAACATATGTTAGGAATATGAACTTATTAATTTTTATTATCTGTTTGCATTAACATCCCTATGACTTTTCATCGAGTTATTAGCCAAATGTCTTACTCTCTTTATAAATTCTAGTTCATCTATTCTAGTTCTTTTTAGCATGATATAAGACATTATATTAATACTTACTCTTAAATCAGTTAAATGTATTATTAATATAGACACCACTAATAATGCAAGCATACTAAAACTCCCTGGATTGCTCATTAATAGTATAATGTTTTGGAGGATCTCGGTGTTGCCTTCCTTTGATTTTGTCTCTGCGATTTCCTCCTCTAGATCCTTCTCTTCTAGATCTTCTTCATACTCCTACTAAGTATTGGTTTCTTCCTCCTTGATTATCTGAAGTAATTTTACAGGATAAAGAATTATTGTTTGATACTCCCCTATAATCCTTACCTTGTTATCTTCTTCCTTTTCTATATTGATCAACTCCTCATCCCTTAGGAAAAATTCTTTAAATTCTCCCTTGGTTTAGGTAAGATATCATTAGGCAACGTGCCTTGTGGTCTTTTAGTTATAACCATAGTTAGTAGACCAATTTGAACTTCAAGAGTCCTTATCAAAGTTCTATGGTTTTATAATTAAGAAATCGTATCTTGTGTAGAGTCTCTCACCATCTCTTCTAAACTTGGATGCTTATCTCTTTTGCATATGTTGTTGAAATCCTAATGGGCACTATCTTTACGCTTATCGATTACTTTGGAAAAAAATTAGGTGATTTCTCTTCCATGAATTATATTTTATTGTAGGGATTTTTTTTTACCTTTGAAAATTTTTGATAAAATCTATTTGATCTACTAATTCATTTATAGGATTATCAACTTGATAATTTATACCTTAATGTTGTGCCCATATAATTCATAGCTCATAACTTGAATGATCATTGATGGTGAGATCAAGTTGTCTAATTTATTACCTCTATATGAGTTGTCAAAGTAGTCATGGCATATATATTATAGATTTATGTCGATCTATTCATTCTAACCCTTTTTTACTACCATTGGTAGTTGTCCATTATCATCTCTTCTATCAACTCTGGGGTTGCGTGTGAAGTCTTAATGTTTAACAATTTTATTCGTGAAGTGTCTATCATCTACTTTGTATACTAGGCCAAATTTCAGATGTTTGGATTTACATCCATATGAGAAGATATTTTTTTGTAAGACTTTCCCATGTAGTGAATGATAAGACATGTAATGTTATCAACCATTTCTTTTCCTAATCTCTTAGTATAAATACGAATAACCTCAGCCTGATTGGATTTTTAATTGACGTAAGAATCTTAAACGTGTCATAAATATTCAAGAAATTGATGATATGAGTGTTTAGATATTCTTCTAGTAATCCACTGAATTGTACATTATATTACAATATTTGATTTACATTAAAGTTGATCTAAAAGTAATTAACATTAACCTTAGATATAGATCCATTCTTTTTATTAAAATGGAGTTAAATATGGGCACTATAAGACATGAATTCTCTGTCTTCTTATAAGAAATTAAATGAATCACTTATTTAAAGAGTTGAGTGAGTCATCTATGAAAGAAGCATCAGTAAGTAATTTCATAATCTTAAATTGTATAAGTAACTAAAAGCTTATGATTTATTGATAAAAGAGGTAATTAAAATCCTTTTTCTCGTAAGTAAATACCAGCATCAACTTTTTATGGTCTTCAGTTATCAATTTAAAAATATCTAGGAAGATTGATTTTAAAACTTATATGTATTTAACTTGACGGTCATATGGTCAATAACTTTACTCCTCACATCAGTCTCATAAATTCAAATTTTAGGGCAGAGTGTGTAAAAAAATTTAAGTATATTACATAAACTAAATCTTCCTTATAAACTCTAGACCAAAATATTCATTTATACACATATTGTCTCTAGGGTAGGGAGCATCAATTAATGTCTTAAAAAATAATGGTCTAGTTAAATTTTAATATACATTTCATAAAATAATATTTTGATGAAAAGTAATAAAATTCACCTCTTTATCATAATTGTTAAATTTTCTAAGAGCATGTTTTTTTATTATTTAAAAAATTGCATTGAATGAGTGAAAATAAAGTTAAGTACATATATGACATAATATGCAAAATATGTTTAGATCTAGTTGTATATAAGAAAACAAGTTTAAAAGCCCATTACAACTTGATAGTTGGTGGTTAAGAGCTATTACTCAATTTGCAACTTTCTGAGCTTGTGAAGCAGAGGATTAAGTTCCAATTTTAAGGTTGTAACCATCATCTATGAAGTCAGAACCATAATCAATTTACATAACACTTTTAAACGGCCTATGTTTTTGTCATTAATGGGAGCATTTTAAAGGGAAATCTATAATTATTAACTAAGAGTTTGTTATAGTCTAGGTGAATATGATGAGTTATTAGTTTCTATCTAATAAATTGTATTAGTGCATTAAGTAGGTTTTGCTTCTAAACATTGATCCTTTGAAAAATCCTTTGGTTTCTCTCCTTCCATAAGCCATAAATTGTGTTATTAACTGAAAATTTGAGCACAAGCCAATCTACATCCTTCTTCTTCTGCTTCTGACATATCTAATCAATTAATCATTGTCAGTTTAAAGTTGAAGCTATATTATTTAACTGCTAAATTCTATTTCAAATATAGGATAAGAAATTATAGCTAAAAAAAGTGCTCTATTAATTAATTTTGTATCCTAGTTATATAGGACACAGATGTTTAGTAAGTTTAGGAATCTTTTCATCCTATTAGGAGCTCTCAGTCTTTTCCTAATTGCAAACCAAAACAAGAATAAAGCTTTGAGATAGGCTTGTTGAAACCAAACAAGTATGTGCCACACAACTCTTGGTACATGATTCCTTAATAATTATCTACATGCTTCATTTGAGAACATCCCTAAGGGTGTCTGCTCCATCTAATGCGGACTTCCTAGCTTGAGATAAGATGGCAATTTAAATTGAAAGTACTCAAGAGTTATTAATCAATTGCATAGAAGAGTTAGAGGAGATCACCTCTTTTATTGACGCATTATCAGGGATTACTCTTTATAAAGGTGAGAGCTTAAAGACTTTAATTAGGGGGGCTAATAGTGGACCAACTTTCATGTCAAAATAAAGTGATAGCTTCATTACCTTATCCTTAAGCTACACTCTAACTTTCTCCCTAAGCTTGAGGATGTGGATCATTATTCATAAAGAGTTGTATCTGACCGCATGCTCTAAAAACTATTATTCTCGTATTATATGCATGTATCCATCGTTCTAAGGGTATTTTTATCTATCAGAATCTTCCATATCTTCTTTATCATCTATGTTTTGTTTGTGATTCTGATAGGCATAATGTCAAGCTCTCTTTCTTCTTAAAGAAGGCAAAGATCACTTTGTTTTACTTTAGCTAGTGGGTTGTTGTTGTTGATATTTCCTGATTAAATGAATCCCCTCATAAGTTATTTAATAGTTTTAACAATGTTTATTAGGAACATTATATGATAAAATTAATATACATGAATGATATTCAACTCTAGATTAACCAATTATTTTTTCCTTCTAAAGATAAACTTCTATTGCACAAATGTGCAATTCATTTGTTTTTTTTTTTTCCTCTTTCAACTAAAAGATGAATTTCAATATAGGATATCCGTTTAGAAGACATATAAATGATCCTTCTATATTGAATGTGCTTAAGATATTAAAATAATTATAAAGATACATATATTTAAAATATAGGTTTTAGAAATCCAAAAATAATACAATAATTGACTGTTTTCGGATTAAAACAATAACAAGCGCATGTCATTACCTGCTCTACACCTCTATATGGAAAAAAAATGTTTCAATGTATGGACAATTGTATGATACACTATGATTTATATAATTTTCTTACTTATTCAAGCTACTAATTAATCAAAGTTCAGTTATAATATTTCTTTTTTAAATTCTTTATAAAAAAATGCATGCATCTCATGAAACCCTCCAAAACTGCGATGAAATTAATTTTAAAAAGAATTTGTGCTTATCACATATGAGTATGTGTGAATGGAATCAAAATATAAGAAGTGGGGGCAGCTGAAAAGGGAATATGACTTCAGTGCAAAGCCACAGGAATAAGATCTGGAATTTTGATTTCAAAATTTAACCAACAAGTGGAGTAATTATAAACCTGATTAGGCCTTAAGTTTTAGTTGCATAATTGGTCTGATATTCACGGAATTGGACAGGATTCATGGAACGTGAATTAGACAAAATGATTAAGGAAAAGGTACAAAAGAGATATTCTACGTGTACGGAGCAGGGCAGCTAATCGCAGAGCTAACGTTGGAAAGGACAATGCTCAGGAAGCACCATCTTATGTCGCATCACTGCATCGGAGGAGCCTTCAAAGTTCAAACAAAATGCGTAGGGACTCGTAATTTTTACTCAACACACTTGCCAAGATTGGATTGCTCCTTTTGGGATTTTATGGTTTAAGCATAAAAACCAAATCAAAGAAATGATATAACCAAGCCAACAAACCAGGCTCTGGCTCATCATAAAGAAAAACAAATATCTTTGTGTCCCTACCTACTCTTCAATAATCACACCTACGTATATAGCTTTCGTTTGCTTCCATGTGCTCAAGAGGGCAACGCAACCTTCACCATTTGTACGCCAGAAAGCGAAGCTTGGACGTGAAAATTAACACTCAAAAGGATAATTGATGAACAAACAAACAGAAAGGACGAAACTGCGGTAACGCTCAAAAGGATAATTGATGAACTAAAAAACAAAAAGGACGAAACTGCAAGGAACCTGCGTTCGTCACCATTAGCTTCCCCTGGCTGTTTCTCCATAAATGGGGCCCACATTGGAGGCGATGAAGCGGGCTTCCATTTTAATCCGTTCAACTAAGATTGATAAATTCACGTATCACCACCGCTATTATATTATACTCGAGAGAATCTTAAAGAAATTTGGCTCAACATTCTAACTTTAGCTTTTTGGGTCACATCTTGGGGGCTGGGTTATGAAAGTTTGATGTTACCATTCCCGTCTCTTCTAGAAGTGGTGGCGTTTGTGGCTACAAGCTACTACGAGTGAACGTAACAAATAGAGGTTGGGACTTGGCAAAAGTAAATACATATATTTTTAAAATGTATTGATTTTCTAAACTTATATATGTACACCGACACTTGATTCTGGTAATATAAATATACTTTTTTTCTAATTTTATTGAATGAATTTGAAAGATATTGTTTAACGATGCGATGCCTTCAACATTTATATACTTAAAGTTTTAAAAAATTGAGCCAAACATCCCAAATACATTTTAAACTATAAATTTAAAGAAATACTTAAATATCAAAACATAATATATATATATATATATAATTTTAGCAT
>JAOQMP010000005.1:26909161-26919345 GCA_027563575.1 Erythroxylum pedicellare
TTTTAGTTACATTTGTCGTCTTCTGCAGAAAATGATGTATTCCTCTACACACATATATGTTCACCTAATCAATCACCATTTGTCAATGCATTGCTATGTTGTGAGCAATTCACCAAGAAATCAAAGTAAGATGATAAGTAGAAGTGACCTAATTGGTTTTAACTCCTTACTTAAGACTCTCCTTTGTAGGAGGTCTCGAGTTCGAGTCACCACAAAGGACAAGACCTCTTACAAAGGAGAGGGGAGGGGAATTTTTCTTATTGATGATCCTCTATCCCCTAGACATGCTTTTTGGTTGGATTAATTACGAATATCTCGCTTCTAATGGTAGTGTAGGAGTTGGAACTACTAGAAAATCTGGGAACAGATGGGAACCTGATATTGAATAGAGCCAGTAATCAATGCGCAGAAATATACAGACTACGTAAGAACTCAAGAAATCTTGGAGTTTCAAAATTACGCCCTCTAAAACTCTTGAGGTATGATCTTAAAAATTTAGGATTAGTATGAAGAAACAAAAACAGGGATACTTAATATATATCCAAAAAAAAAAAAATCAAAGTAAGATATGACGCGAAATGGTAGGATGCTTAACCTGTCTGCTTTTGTCTTCCGATGTTGTTTTCCCGTCCTTCCACCAACGGGTGTCACTTCTCTAGGTTTTTGGGCACATCTGTCCTTGCTGCGTCGGATCTATATTCTATGACTAACGAATATTTATTCTTTTTCCTTTTGGTGGGCTCCATGACACAGATGACCGATGACTTCATCAGAGGTTTGGGCGAATATGTACGGTTCTGACTGGCTTTTAGTAGACAGATGCTGCAAAGTAGGCGTCAGATATATTTTCTCGAGATGTGTACAGCTTTGTACTGTCCTTATAGATAGGCGTTTGTGTCAAAGTCCATTGCTGTTTAAAAATAGATTGGAAAACTCTACGAGACAACTAAAATAAATTGTGAATGAGGGAAGTCGGAAAAGATAGAGGTTTGTTTTTGAAGTTTGATTAAGCTCTACATTTTAAACTGAAAATCACACTCTAGCAGATCATTTTGATGCATCACAAATGTATAGCTTAACACTCATGACTATGTCCAGTGTACACAGCTCAACTGAATGCTACCTTGTGTAAATTAGCTTCTAGCCAGGTTGATTCCATATTGTGCTTTTGAAATTACAGTTACATAGCCACTTCAATTGAAGTTTGGATTCGTTCTAGTGTAACCCAGTGCTATTCCAAGTCTTAAAATCAAATTCAACTAGAGAAAAAAATGCATCTCAATTCAGCTATGCAACATCGTTCTTGAGTGACTAAAGTACCTTAAATTTGAGATGTATTATTAAGTTATTGCAAATGTCTTGGTCATCAAAAGACTTAATAATAGCCCATTTTGGCATTGGCAAACGCATTCATTTAACTATCCCAAAACCAGAAGTGTTCCATTCCCTCCTTTCCACTTGGTGTGTTACTTAAAGCCGAAGACAAACTCCAAACAACTAGGTCCATCTATTTATAATGCTTAAAATCATCCATGGATCTTGAGAGAAATAGGAAATAATCTAAAGAGTTAAAGAGTTGAGAATGATACTGCATCATTGATGGTTCATGAGAAATCTTTTTAAATCTTCTTGTCAATATCCAATTAATTGAATAGCATATTCATATGGCCTGTGTTACGATCCTAGTTACAAGATATGGGACTTGCACATGACATTGGACGTTTCCATAAGCCATTTTTTGGTCTCTTCTACAATAATAGCACTTGGAGTATAAGTCTCCTCAAAGTTCGTTTGATTTGGACTACTTCAGTACCTCCAAACCAGAAATCTTATACAAGAAAAGCCCAATAAGCCCAGGGCGTTTCGCGGAAGGATACTGGTACCAAAATTTGCCCCAGTCTAGGAAGCTAGAACTAGAAGCGAAGTAATTTTGAGCGGACTGCTGCGGCCAGCTCTCTGTCGTTTCAGAAGTTAGATTTCCGAATTAGCTATGTACAAAATTTGTGCTCCCATCTTTGCTTAACGAAGGTATACCTTATGAGTCACATGTGCTGGATGTTTTCCCTTACTTTGGCTGCCGACTTCTCCCTGCCAAGGAACAAGTTAACATGACAATCAGATTCCGAGTAAAACGAATCTCAGTAGGTCATTCTAAGACTGAATTACTTGATCCAAAGCAGTGCCATGAAAATTGAAAGTTGCAATATGATCTGATGAAGAGCAATAGCTAGAAATCTCAGATAAGACTCATGTAGAAGGCCGTCTTTTAAAGCTATACATCGTCTCATCAATATTTTTTAACATGCACAAATTTACTTCGCATGAGACGACACTTCCTTATGTAGAAGGAGTAAAAAACTGAAAAATAATCAGACATGGGTCTTTGTCATTTTAGGAGGTAAAGAGCCCAGGGCGGAATTATAGAGGGTAGCTGTTAATTCTGTTCCTGCTGCACCACCAACTTCCTTTTCGAAGCCACCAAAACTAACACATTTTTGAACTCCTGCTTTTTCCATTTGATAGGCTAGAAACGATGGGAATTATGGTAGGAAAAGAGCAACCTCATAGTTGAAACATTAGTCCCTCCATACCAAAAACTAGCAAACATATTTGACACTGGATCCAACTACATGACCATTATTTTAGTGATCTTCATAGTTATCACAATTATTATCGTCCAAATTACCCCTGCACATCAACAAATAGTTTGTGCTATGCAAGAGTCAACAAAAGAATCTATTATTTGCCCTCGCCTCATTTAACGTTTTGCTAGAATCTGTCGTTGGTTTTTCTTCTCATTTAATTCATGTTTTAAAACGGTATGCTTCATATTGTTCATGCTCATCTAAATATTTGGTCGGCTTCCAAGATTTTGGAAATAGCAAACAGAATCAAATTGTACCTTTGGACCCAGCAATCCTAATCCGTTTTTTCTTGGAACAATCCGTTTCTGACCCCCAAACATGTCTTCACTGCAGGATTTCTGGCTCACGAGCAGTCCTCTTGCATTCTCCTTTCCAGTACCAACTACTCTGTCCTTCCTACTCACTTTCACCTTTTCCTTAGCATTTTTAGCTCCTGCTACATAGTCTTTCCTGTTATCCGCATGTGGCAATAACACTTTGGGCTTCCGGCTCTGAGCTTGAATCTACAGAATCCAGAACAAAATCAATCTGTTAACGTAAAAATTATGTTAAACCACTGAATGATTGAAAATTTTAATAACATTTTAATTGTTTTCATCTACTTCTGCAATGAATAAAATATTTGTTTGATCTAAAACGTAAATATTACTATATTGAAAATTAGTGAATATACGTTAGACAGACAGGTTTTAACCTTAGACTTTGAAGCATCTTTACAGTATGACTTTTCAGCAGCGCTAATAAATGCCCCTCTAGAATAGACTCCCTCCTCCAGTCGCGCATGTGAAACCCTGGACACGTGAGGACTGTTTACTTTGCATTTTGCTTCTTTAGACATGCTTGCTGTAATGCTCTTCCCACCTCCCCTAAAATTGCATGCTTCCCCCCTAACTTGAGCATTCAAATATCTTACTTTACTTGTTGCTGCTTCAGTCATCCTTATTATGTTTCTGTTATCTGGGGTCTTCTCTTGGTTACGCACCATTGTAAATGCTGAGCTCATACCAGGATAGCTGATGTTTGAAGACGATCCCACACTAGATTTTCCTGATGAGGACTTACTATCCCTGGATTTCTTGCTATTAATATTAGTTTCCACCCTTGATGCTTGTCGAGTAACATAACTTTTCCTAAGACTTGTCCTTACAGCAGACAAAATTCCAGTCGTATGACCAAATCCTTGACGTGATACCTTCTTTTCTGCTTGTTCTACTTGTTGACCACCCTCAGACGTAATGATACTTGATAAGCTTACACCTTCCTTGTCCACCACAATGTTTGAGCTACTTCTGTATGCTCCAGCTGCAGCATGTGTTTTTTTCAAATCCTGGGAATTTCTGATTGAACTTTTCTCAGAAATGAGATTTGCGACTGAGCTCGAAGTCGCTTTAGAACTTACAAAACTTAACTTGGTTTCCATTTCTGGGCCTGAATTGAGCAATCGAGACTTGCCCTTCAAACCCATTACCGGGTGTTGTTTAATAAATGTAGCATCAAAACCATCTCCTCTGCATTTCTTGACTGTGTAGTGCTTACCCCTCGATTTGGATATTGAAGAAGGAAGGTTTGGAGAAACTGGTCCCTTCAAGTCGAATTCTGATGACAAACTCTCCTTGGGGGGATTGGAAAATGAAGCTTTTAACTGGCGAGAAGAACACTGGTGGAACCTGAACAGTTGATTTCAAGTACTGTCATCATGCGTGAGTTTTACCGACAAAATTTCCAAATCCAAATAGGGGAGGGAAAAAATAGCTTACTGGTGACTAGTGTAGAACCACTGATCATCACTGCAATGTGCAGACATTTTACATTTTAGTATCAAGATAATTAGCAGTTACGAAGATGCATAGACATTTTAAGTCCAACAGTAATTCTCAACAGACTCACGCGTCTTGGTAATTGGACTTGGCTTCTAAACTAAGATCCACCCACATTGGTGCTTCAATTTCTTCCTGAATTTATTATAAACAAGGGGAAAGGAATTAAAAGTCAAATGCAAAAAAGGTCAAAAGAAAAGAAGAAAGGCGACCATTAGAATAAGAAAGAGTGAACCAGCTCAAAAAGGGAATCCTGTGGAAATATATTGAAGTACATCAAATGCTAAGCGTACATTTTCTTTTGTCAGCGAGTAATGACAAAGTAATCAACGCTCACTATAAGTTCAACATTATCTCCATGTTCGCTTGACAAACCAAGCTATTGAAAGTGAACTAGGCATGGAATACCCGTATTTCAACTCAATTCAATTCTTACTAACTTTGTTTCCGGAAATATCACAAGATCAAATCCAAGCGCGAACGCAAAACTTTGAATCAAATACACACACACGCACACGCACAAAACACCCACAAGAATCGACTGGCAAACAAAAGAAACCAATTTCAGGAGGCAGCAAGAGAAAAATCCTCTTCAAAGAAAAGATAGTTTCCATTTTCAGTAAAGCTATGACGAAAGCTTACCAGAAATGCCCAGTGATCCTTTGAGTTCTTGAGAACCATCTCTGCTTGCTGGAAAAATTAACAGAACAAATGATAATTTGATGAAGGGGTCATCACGTGTGCCCCAGTTCCCCCATTTTCAATCTTGAATGATTTGGCGTTGAAGTCGGTTGATTTTGAAGGGCAGTGATTGTTTCCGACCGTTGGGAGGGGACATTTGAAAACCTTAAAATTGATTAGGCCCATTGGGCTCTACTTTGAGATTGGAAATTAAAATACAAAAAAGCTTGGACAGAATAGATAAAATGTGGAATAAAGTAGATGAATTAGAGAGGCATAAAATTCCTTTTCAGCTTCCTCATTGGTTTACTAAGACCTCAAAGGTCCCCACCACCACTTCATTTCCTTTGCTTCTCTTGCATTTCATATATTAAACTTAAAAGATGGCATTTGGGTGGTTGTGTCTAAACTGAACTAGTTGAAAATGCCATCCATGCTAATAGCTACCACTGCTTTGCTACTACTAGCTCTACCACTGTCCTTAGGCCAACGACATTTCTTGGCCAAAGAAGCACTAACGCCAAATCTTTGAGAGATTTTGTCTCCATGGGGAATGCCAAATACATTATGGTAAGTTACTCTCTCTCTCTCAATTTTAGTTGATTAATTCGATTGCAAAATGAGCTTATATATTTTCAGTTGAATGGAACAAGGAAATGAATTGTAGTATGAAGTATGCAGAGTTAAGTATTTGAGACCCTACTTTACTCAGATCCCTTCTTACCTCACCGGTAAATTTCCAGGTGATTATGGACGCCACACAGCTAGCTTATAAGCTAACCTTGAGGCTTTTGCCAGAAACAGAGCTCTTAAGGTAACCTTTTTTTGCTCCAAATTCTTAATTCTATTGTTTCAACTGAATTTCCCAAAAACGAAATTTGAGATGTTACAAGATGAGAAGAAAATAATCTTCTTGTGCTTGTATATATGACTTCGTTTACACCAGCACTTAATTAAGACCAACTTCTACACAATATAATGATGCTTCAATAGAACACAACCTCGAACGTACAATTTGTAGGTGATCCATGAAAGATGGCAATGCTTGGAGTATTAGGCTGCATAACCCTAGAAGTTCTCGAAAAATGGGTTGTAAGTGGATTTCAAAGAACCAATTTGGTTCAAGGCAGGAGCTCAAATCTTCTCAGAAGGAGGATTGGACTTCTTCGACAACCCCAACCTCGTACATACTCAAAGCATCCTAACAATTCTTGGTTTCCAAGTTGTCCTAATGGGCCTCGTTGAAGGGTTTTGCATCAATGACCTTCCTAGAGTCGAAGAGGGAAATGACCTCTACCCTAGTGGCCGATACTTTGACCCTCTTGGCCTCGCTAATGATCCGGTTACATTTGCCGAGCTTAAGGTGAAAGAGATCAAGAATGGGAGGCTAGCAATGTTCTCCATGTTTGGTTTCTTTTTCCAAGCTATTGTCGCAGGAAAAGGTCCTTTGGAGAATCTATTAGACCATCTTAATAACCTTGTGGCCAATAATGCCTGGGTCTATGCTACCAAGTATGTGCTAGGGTCGTAACATTTATGTTTACTTTGCTTAGATTTGAGTGGAAACACTCTTTAGATCATCACTGATTCTGTACCCGGTGGACTTGAAGCAGAAATTATCTCGTTGAGATGTAATGTAATACTTCTAATTTACCAAACAAGAGGCAAACTATTTAACAAACAAACTTCTTATGCAAGACTAAACAATCAAATAAGTTTGGTGATATTTAATGTAGATCATGTTCCCCCTAGAAATTAAATGCAAGCTTGGCCATAATTGTTATTTAGTTGCTACTTTTGGTTGAATTATTGAACAATTACATATTTAACAGTAAAATTACTAATAAATCATACGCAATAATTGCATAATGGATCTTTAGACGAAATTAAAACAAATAATCATAAAATTAAGAGATAATCAAATGTAAAGTGCTCAACTTTTTAAGATTCTCCAATCTAGTACCCAAGCTTTTAAAATTTTCAATTGAATGATAACCTTTTAAAACTTTAACAGTTCAAGTCAAAAAGTTAGTTCCGTTAGCAATTTATTGATTTGACTAACATAATCTTTATTATTTAAGATATGCAATTGTTCACTACTTCAATCTAACCATGACCACTATTATTTTAAGTGTACATCTACATGTCATGTATAGTAAAGATTTCGTTAATCAAATTAGCAAATTACTAACAAAACTAACATTTTGAACTAAACTATTAAGGTTTTAAAAGGTTGGTTACTCAATTGAAAAAGTTTAAAAGCTTGAGCACTGGATTAAAAAACCCAAAAGAATGAGCATTTTAGGATACGTTTTTCCCAATATAAATGGGAATAAAAGAAACACTTAATATTCAAATAAACATTATATTACAAATATTAAACAAGGATGATCCTACAATATGCTTCCATGACTTCAAACCTCCTCTTGTTGGAACAAAAAATCTTAACTACTAATGATATGAAATATAGTAAATTAATTTTTAATTTAATTCCAAAAGTTAGTGTACAGGAGATGTTTTTAATTACAAGTGGGGATGTGTATTTTACAACAATGAAAAGTTGTTTTTAAATTTGGCAATAAAATCCTTTTTCAAATAAAATAGAAATTTCTCAAATTTGAAAACTTTGATGTCTCTATTAAATTTTGTTTCTAGGTCTAATTCAATCACTTAGTGCAAAAAGGAATGAGTTCGGGTAAGTTGGGAGCAATTTATAGTTGTTTTGCTTGATCTATGGAGTATATGATATTATACGTGGCAGTGTTGGAGAGCTTAGAGATGTGTTGAGTATTTTCTTTTTAACATACTTGTGTTGAGTTACAAGAAGGCCCTATTGATGGTATATGGTCATGTATTAGCTTAGGAAACCATCACACGTTTATTTAAAGAACACAGACATCAACATAGTTCTCCAAAAAGCATCGTGCATCTATTTAAAAAAAAAACAGCCATCAACACGCCGATATTAATGCTCATGTATCTCCTGGAATTTGAGTTTTAAATTTTAAAAGTTAAGATTAAGTGACAAATGGAGCAGGAGGCTCGAGAAACATAAATAAAATCACTATAATGACATAAAACACAATAAAAACCAAGGAAACCCTTTGAAGCAGAGTTTCATCAATTTAAAGTCAAGTTTTTGGAGATTTTAGGAGATTCAATCGTATCATCCTTGATTTTTAATTTTTCTTTAGTTTTGATGTTTTTTTCGATGAGTATAAGCTACATTCTCTTTAGTACCTAGATTAAATGAACCTTAGGATGGACCTTGTAGTGATTTAATTTATTTTAATTAATTTATTAATTTTATAGAGATTCAATTATGTATTCTTATTTATTCTCGAATTAATATTGTTAGCGTGTCAATTAATGTATGATTTCAAGCAATTGAGATTGAGAAATTCAACATATAAATAATTATTGCATAACTGAAAGGAGTTGCATACAAACATAGAAATACGTCAACATAAATCTTTTACATTATGGTTAAAGTTAATTGTAAAGTTCACAATCAATATGATTATAATAGTTTAATTATAAAGATATTTTAATTAATCAACCTAGAATTAGGTGTAAATAGTCTTTAAAAAGATAATAACATAACTGAGGAATTTTCATGATCCAATGAACTTTAGAATAAATTGATTAGTGAAATTATGATTGCATGAAAAGTCCTAAAAGGGATTCAAATTCCAGGTATCGTTGCTTTATTGTTTGACTTTTCATCTTTTGTCATTCTGGTTTATTTAATTGTGTTGAATTACCCTTAGTTTATATTCTTTTATTTTAAATATGATTCATCAATTTCACCTTGATTGTCAATTTGATAATAAGAAAACAATTTGATAATAAGAAAAGAGTTATTAATAGTAGTTATACTTTTCGTGGGATTGACTATACTCGCTAATACTAGCTATAGCTAGACCACACACTTATAATTGAAACAAAAATTCATCATCATCGCCTATGTTGTTAGGTGCTTAAAATTCATGATTAGATTATTCACCAACACAAATGTCACATCTCATCACTTGTGTCGATTGAGATGCCAAAATCATACTATCGATCTTCTTGATTAAAGCATCCAATTTTTCCTATAATGTTGTCACCAAATTGACATTATGAATGCTACCTAATTTTTGATTTAACCTCGAATTCTCCCATTGGTAATTATTTATAATAAGATCTTATAATTCCTCATAAGTTTTAAAGTTAGTAGTTCCAGTCAAAGATCATTAATTAACTACTTGGATAAAATACTCATCCCACTATAAAATATTTGTCCCAAATCGATGCCATAATATAGGCACTTTCTCAATAGCTCCACCCATTTATCTCTCATCTCATACAATGTCTCACCTTCTAATTGTTAAAAGGAGATGTTGTTCTTAAGTATTGTTGTTTGTGCTAGAGAAAAATACCTAGCTAAAAACTTCTCATTAAGCTTGTTTCAATTGGTAATGTATCTATGAGATAAACATTTGAACCATGACTTAACTATATCCCTTAGTGTGAAAGGGAATAACATCAACTGAATTGCCCCCTCTTTGCCTCTAAAGTTTTTTTTGTTCTTATGTCAAAATGTTCTAGTTCAAGCCCTAATAATTTTTCTCTTCTTGTCCTGCCACTTAATTCCCTAAAAGCTTCCTTTTATTCTCATAAAATCTTAAAATTTTTGAAATGTCTTACCTAGCATGGGTCTAATATGGACCCATATTGGTTTTGTTTTACTTAGCTACCCCATAAACACATCTTCCTTTTATAAACAAACATAACCAACACAAGTGCAACATGTGTTTATGTTTGGTTCATATGGCTTTCCACCTTTTTTATATAAAAATTATTATTAGCACGAGTTCCCAACACGAATCTGTATAGGTCTTATATTGCTTGACATCAAACATAGGTTGGACAAGTTGTTATGTTTTGAGCCATGTTTGTAACATCCCATCACCGATGGGAAAGGTAAAATAGTAAATTGGAACGGGTTATGAGTGTGTAAACTTATCTCGGCACGAGCATGCATGTTATGGCCTCTATA
>JAOQMP010000005.1:26932857-26989212 GCA_027563575.1 Erythroxylum pedicellare
AAGACATATTAGAAACTCAAGATTAGACGTAAAGTAAATCAACTAAAATTATACCATATAAAATAACCTTTCTACTATAGAGAAACTAGAGTTTTGGGTACCCTATCATACCAGATAAAAATAGTATCAAAATGCACTATTTTATATTGATTTTATGTATCAAATTGTACCACACTCAGGTTGTACCAACCATACTGACTAATGTAACGGTAAGTGATGAAATTCCAAGAATATTAAGTAAATTTTAAATTAAAATTAAGGAATAATTAAATTCAAAATCATATCTTTCTTCCTCCCCCTACTTCCCCCTTTTGACTTATGCCCCTTATAAATATCAATCTTTGACTTTTTATTAATTTTAGTTAAAGCTAGCACCTCTCACCATCACTGCCATAAAATTATGATCCATCCATTATCACGGTTTCACTATCGCAAGCCTTATCAATTTTTATGAAATAATGAAATGAAACACACAAAGCAATGACAAAGAAATTTCACAGGCAAGTGTATCTATCGTTCCTATTTAAAGGCTAGGTGAATGTCGATCCCACAAGAACTAAAAATACTAGAAATTATTATTTTCTATTATTTATTCCAATCAAATGAGTAATTAAATTGGAAAAGGAAAATAATCAAAACTAAAATAACAAATAAGAATTAAATCATATAAGGAAATAGATAAGATTAATAATCAGTAGATATAATAGATTTAGAAGTAAAATCTCCCCAAAATTTTACTATACTTGAGCTTATCCTAATTCAATGATTAATCCTAATTATTTGGACAGACATAAAATTTTTATGTTACAACTACATTCTCTCTTAAGCAATAAAATCCTTATCCTTAAGTTGGTTGACCAAAATGTCTTACTAATCAAAATAACATAAGAACACATTAATCGACTTTAAGAATCCATATGATAAGCTTCACCATAACTAAAAAAGATCATGTAGTTTTATCTCTAACAACCTATACAACTCTCATTATTTATGTTGTGATCTATTCATACAAATTATCTTTCAATCTTAACGAATGAATCCAATTATTGAATCTTTAACTCTTATTCCTTTAACTTAACATAATATATAAACACGAATAATTCTTAAGAAAACAAGGATCTTTTAGTAAAATCAAAGAAATAAAATTAAATGTTTCATTATATATAAATCTATATCAAAATTGTTTATAATAAAAAAAATAAAACCATGAAAGAACAATAAAAAAAATAAGCAATAAGAATAAGCTCATGGATCTTGAATTTTAATGCTTCTTAACTGACTTTGATGACATCTAGCTTTCCTCCAAGATTGCTTCTATTTGATATGCTCTTAAGTCTCCTCTATCTTTGAATTGATTTTTGGTCCTCCCATATGTCTCTCCTCCTTTCTATTTTTTGTCTTTTTATCACAAAACCCTAAAATTTTAGTCAAATATAGGTCAAACATAGGACCATGTACCGTATTGCTTTGCACCCCTCTTGAATTTTTTGTGTTAATAATTATTGTCAACATGGGTCTAACATGACCTTATATTGCTCTTATATTACTTTTGAACAAAAATGAGAAAAAACAAAATAAAATAACATAAAAAGTATTTGAACACAAGTTTATGTTGGTCTCACGTTTTAGAATATAGGTCCCTATTGACTCTATGTTACTTCCTGTTACTAAACATAGGTTCCTGTTAGTCCCATGTTTAGCAACATGGCTCCCTATAGCCCCTATGTTTAACAATATAACTCCTTTTTGGTGATATGTTCTAATTTCTTACTATAAAATCATCATAAAATTACTCTAACTCAACTCAAACTTGCCCGAATTCATTACTTCTTCATTAAGAAGTTAAAAAAGGCTTATAAACAAAATATAAGCTAAATTAAGTACCAAGTTATATAAAAACCCTCAAAACATAAGCTAAATTCTCTTATAATCAATGCTACACATAATACAGTTAGCACATATCACCAATCACCTCTCATTCTTTCCTTTATCATTTTTTAGCCAATTGTAGTCATCAGTTATCTATCCTTAATCAATTTTAATTTGTCAATTCCATGAAGCATTGCCAATCAACCCTCCTCCTTTATTGCGATTCACTGTAAGCCACAATATACTGATCACAATATACTGATCTTTAGTTTTCTTATACATAGTCTTAACCAAAGATTATTCAAAGATGAGTTCTTCGAAATGCAAAAAACATAATTCAACAAAATTTAAATGTGCTTTATGATTTCTTTTTTTCCTAACCAAATTTGGTTCTTTTAATCAAATTGCTTGCCACTGCTAATTGTCTACAGTTTTGTTATTTTTAGTTATATACGTATGGTTTATATATTGACAGAGTATTAAGTTACTTTCAATAAGTTATTGCTCTCACATCTTCATTAAATTCTATTGCATGATCATTTTTAATTATAGGAGGAGTCTAGGATTGGGAATTGCCAAGGTATAGAAAGTTGGAAAAAATACGATATAAAATATAATACATATAGATTGTAGCTTTTTAAAATATTATAATATATTATTAATAAATATAGGGGAGTTATGGGATACTCAACATATCTTTTTCCATACAGGATTAGTTGAAAGTTATTTTACTTATATAAGTTTATATTTATTTTTATAGACAAATAGAAGGTAGCTCAAGTGTTCCTAATATTTCAACATCTTTAAGAAGACCAAATGATCCAGCTTACATTCATGCAAAATTTGTTCATAGTATATAAGAAATCATACTATATGTTTATATTGTGACAAGCATTTTAAAGATGAGACAATCACAAGGTTAAAATAAGATTTAATTGGGGTTAAGGGTAATGTGGAACCATAAAAAAATGTTAGTCATCGCTTCAAGAATATAAGAATGAAAAAGAAAAAAGACAAAGAATTAATTATGAATGGTAATAATAGTTTATTTGGTACTTGTCACTAGGCCCGTCTCACCATCCTCTTCTCACGTTACACTCACATGACAGCCAGACGTATATTTCACCAACTGTACATAATCATTACGGAATATAGTTCGTTAGATGAGAGAGAGATTTTCCTTTTTTCAGCTGCACGTAACCTTCGTACAGCAATACGTCTGTATATATGTAGCTCTTACGTTCTTTCGTAATAAGAGAGTTATCTTCTTCACAAAATATAACATGGTATCAAGGCAGTGATTCTGCCTTACCTCATAAAATATGCTACCCTGTAACTCCAAACAAGGGCGATGGAAGACAGTATGGAAAGCGTCGTAGATGAAGAAGCTTACAACATTATTGCAACAGATAACCTTGGAAACCCACTAGTAAATACACCTCTTGAAGGAGCAAACTATTTATCCTGGAGTCGATCCATGATTATTTCCTTAAAAGCCAAGGGAAAAGTTAGTTTTGTGAATGGAGAGATACAGCCTCCTGTTAACAACGAAAAACTTATAAAGAAATGGAAGAAAGCAGATAACATCATCATAGCTTGGATCATCAACTCGCTGTCAAAGGAAATCTCCAACCCTTTCCTAGTAGTGACTACGGTAAAGGATCTTTGGGATGAATTAAACGGACGTTATGGAGAAAGCAGTAGGCCTCACCTATATGAAATCACGCAAGAAGTCAGCAACTTAAGACAAGGTAACAACACCGTAACAGTATATTTTATGAAACTAAAGGGGCTGTGGAATGATTTAGTCTCTTTGATGCCGATGAGCACATGTGGTTGTGAGAACGCTGGAAAAAACCTACAGTTTTTCAACACAAATAGATTAATGCAGTTCTTGCTGGGTCTTAGGGAAGAATACGCCACCGTGGTAAGTTAGATCATGCTACTTGAACCATTGCCACAGGTAAACAAAGCCTACTCCATGATATTAACAGTAGAAAAACAAAAGCACATAAATGCTGAGAATGTGATTCCAATGGGAGTGACACTCATGGCCAGTCCAAGTAACTATAAAAGACAGGTACACAAGGAGTTTGTTAACAAACGTTTTGGAACCAAAAGGAACGAGAAATTTTGCAAGCATTGCACGGAAAAGGGATACACAAAGGACACTATTTTCAACTATATGGAATACCAGAGTGGTACAAAAAACCACAAAAGAAGAAGGGAAGAACGACATACACTGCAATGAACTCTGATAGCTCACTAAAGGAACAAAAACTAGAAACTAAATAGAAGAACGAAGCGGATATCGCAGCACTCACCCTACAAGTTCAAGACCTGATGCGCATGGTTAAGGGTAAATCATCGACTGATGCTAATCACGTAGCTTACAATAGCTACGCAGGTATGAACCCAAACCTTCCTAGTTTTAACAGTAACAAAGTTGACAATGGTACATGGATAGTAGATTTGGAGGCCTCAACACACATGAGCCATAATCTCACCCTTTTCACAAACAAAACCAAAGTCTTCCACCTCAAACCAGTTACCCTCCCAAACGGCTCACACAGAAAAATCAAACATGTTGGAAATATTGATTTTCATGAAACCCTCCACTTAAACAATGTCCTTCACATACCAACATTCCACCATAATTTAATGTCTGTTCACAAACTAGCAACCCAAAATAACATTGGCATTATTTTTGTAACTGATAAAGGGTATTTACAGGACCCGCGAACTAACGACATCGTAGCCATCAGTGAGGCGGAGGGGGAATTTACATATTAAGTGAACAAAACCAATTCCTACCATCCAACCTAAAAGGTCCTTCTCTGGATTTTTATATTAAGAACCCAGTTGCAAATCACGTACACAGTTTTGATGTTTGGCATTTACGCCTTAGACACATATCAAAAGAAAAGTTTACTCATTTGCCAAATTTGAATGTTTCGATACCAAAATATGTTTCATATAACATTTGCCCTTTAACAAAACAGACTCGACAATCTTTTCCAAATCACCATTTATCAACCCAACGTCCTTTTGAACTCTTACAACTTGATTTATGGGGACCATATAGGGTTAAACATCTCGATGGCTTAAGCTATTTCTTAACAATAGTCAATGATTTCACAAAGGCCACCTGGACTTATTTATTAAATAGTAAAGATCAAGTTTATGACACTCTAAAGATATACATAGCCATGATTGAAAGCAACACAAAAATTCTATTACCTATGCACGCACTGACAATGGAAATGAGTTTACCAACCACAGATGCAAGGAACTTTTTCAACCAAAGGCATAGAACACCAAAAAACCTGTCTCCATACCCCTTAACAGAATGGCGTTGTTGAATGCAAACACAAACACCTTTTCCAAACTATTAGAGCCCTAGTTTTTTAAGCCAACTTACCTAAAAAATTATGGGGGGAGGCTCTCCTCATGTCCACGTTCATAATAAACCGACTTTCCTCCAAAATACTTTCTTGGCAAACCCCATACGAACATCTTTACCAAAAACCACCATCCTATGACAACCTTCGAATATTTGGTTGTCTTTGCTATGCCACAAATACCACTCCTTACAAAGACAAATTAGCTCCCCGTGCAAAACAATGCATTTTTTTAGGATACATGCCAGGACACAAGGGATATAAATTGCTCAACCTCAACACTCGGACCACCTTTGTCTCCCAACATGCAGATTTCAATAAAACATTTTTCCTTTTCACAACCACACAAACCAACAATCTTCTCCAGTCTTCCCAAATATATCTTCTAGCCTGATCGATCACCTCCCCTTCCAAACCACTTAGCCAATATCCGCACCTGCACAACCAAATAAGCCGTCGACTTCGCCCAATACATCAACCCGTAACCAAACTCTCACTCATGAGTCACCAACTTTACCCAGTAACAATGTCGATCCATAACTAACACAAACCACCCAGCTTATCCCACTTTGACACAGCACCTGGATAAAATATCATCCATCTTACCTTCAAGACTATGTCACCTCCCTTCCTCCTCTCGACGCAGCTACGATGTCGTCCACCCAGGTTCGTCCTTCTTCTCCCAATTTTTTTCTTCTATTTCTCCTTCATTTTCTTCGTTCATGGCTAAAGTAGACACTGAACGTGAACCATTGACATTTGCTACTGCTATTACTAATCCACTTTGGGTCCAACCTATGCTTTTGGAGCTCAATTCACTAAAACTAAACCATACCTAGGACTTGAAGACTCTACTGTCAGGCAAACGTGCACTACACAAGATGATGTGCTACTTACCAACCCGCTAGGCAATCCACTGACACTTTCATAGCTCTTGTAATATACGTAGATGATGTGCTACTTACCAACCCTCGACGTCTTTACTTGTGGATGTCAAAGCTTATCTACACAATCAGTTCACAATCAAAGACTTGGGAAACACTAACTACTTCATCGGCATCGAATTGCACCACTCATCTCGCGACATTCTTCTCTCCTAAGAGAAATACATTCAGGACATCTTATCCGAAGCACCATTGCTAGATCTCAAACTCTCCATCATCCCTTTTCCTCAAGGATGTAAAATCACACCTGACGACGGTCCCCTCTTGAATAACCCAAATCGATACCATCGCCTAGTGGGTCAGCTCTTATACTTAAACCTAACCAGACCAGACGTGGCTTTTGTCATCTACCAGCTCACACAATTCACCTCCACGCCCCAACAACCACACTGGGCAGCTCTACTCCACCTACTAAGTTACCTTAAATACACCACCACTTCTAAACTCCTCTATCTCGTGCAATCATCAGTGCAATTACAGACATTCTCCGACTTGAACTGGGCCAGTTGCAACTTCACCCGCAAATCACTCACCAATTACTCCATCATGCTCGATGATGCTTTGGTATCCTGGAAAACCAAGAAACAGAAAAAAGAGACATTCCTCCGCAGAAGCTGAATACCGCGGCATGGCCAGTTCCCTCTGTGAAGTTAGATGGCTCTCCTACGCCCTTTGTGACATGCAGATTCCTATGTCATTCCCCATCCCTCTCCATTGCAACAATGTTGCCGCAATCCATATATCCAAAAACCAGGTTTTTTATGAACGGACAAAACATGTCGAAATTGACTGCCGTCTTATTTGTAACGCCATCACCGAAGGATTTATATCCACTCTTCACACTCCCTCATCCTCACAGTTAGCCGACTGTTTCACCAAACCCTTATCTTCCACGGACCTGTCTTCTAATGTCTTCAAGTTGGGTCTGTTGTCACCGACGCCAACTTAGAGGGGGGCTGTCACCAGGCTCTTCTCACCATCCTCTTCTCATGTTACACGCACATGATAGTCAGACGTACATTTCACCAACTGTACATAATCATTACGGAATATAGTTCGTTAGATGAGAGAGAGAGAGATTTTCCCTTTTTCCAGTTGCACGTAACCTTCGTACAACAATACATCTGTATATATGTAGCTCTTACATTCTTTTGTAATAAGAGAATTATGTTCTTCACAAAATATAACAGAACTAATGATAATACAATTGAAATAATGAAGTTCGTATGCCTATTAAAGAATAGGGGCCAATATTATCCCAACTAGGGGAGGAAAAGATGAAGATAATTATCTAATTTGTTTGCTTTACAAACAAGCCATGAAATTGAACCTTCCATCCGTAATGCATTACAATCCAAATAACCAGTTCATAATGCGAAACTGCCAATAAGCATATGGTGGCATGACTTGTGTGCGTCATTTAATATTGCATACTTTTACTATTATCAAATTATGGTGGATGCGATTGTATATGTTATTCCAAGATTTAAAGCCCTTTCAATTAATGACTATACAAATACTACTTTGAGCAATTATATTAGTGAAATAAAAAGCTATTTGCATAAAAAACTATCAAAGAAGAACGTTTTAAACCCACAAACTTATCTTGTTTTCAGCAGTGGCGTTAATGCAAATCCTCCGGGCTCTGAGATGGGGCCATGTGTTTTCAAAAATCTAAAATAGCTGAAATGAGACTCCATAATAATGGAAGACAGGACTATCACCATCAAAACCAAGTTCAAAATTGCTTTGAATTCGTTTGGGTAGATGTTTGTTGTTCATTTATTGGCAGTACATGAAACCTAGGCCCAGTTGGGGTTGGAACTTGTAAGGCGTGTATCATCACTTCTGTTGGCAACAAAAATACAAAGAAAAACAATCTTTATCGTTTGTAATGTTGCGTAAATGCAGGAGTGTAGTGGCCCGGTAATGGAAATAGTTCAGCTGCCTACAGAAGCAGCTGTTCGTTTTCAATAATTTATGATGAAACTAAGATGCCATGCACAACTGGGAATTGGCCCCATTTGCTTTTTAGAAGCGTTAATCATGGCAAAGCTGCTCTCACACCTGGACCAGAGCTTTTAGTTGTGGACCCGGCCTTCAAGATCAATCTTTGGTTTTATACATGCATAATGCATGCGCTCGCTATTTCACTTTCATTTAGCATATGCACACATTCTTTGGTTTGAGGAACAAGTGTTCACTTCTCTTTCACCGGAGAGATTAAATCGGATTTTCTTTTCTCAACCTCCTTTTTCTTTTCTTTTGCTTTTTGAAACAAAGTTGAAATGCAGAAATTTTGTAAACCCTTGTATATTAGAAGTCAAACTTCAACCAGACAAAAAGAAAAGTCGGCAGGTCTAAAGGAGGCAGAAAACACTTCCTTATCCATCAAAATGAGTGATTAAAGGAAGGAGATTATAATATCCAGCTAAAATGAGTTTCATGTCAAGTACAAATATCGAAAGCAGCTGATCACATTTTCTAAACTGAGTGAACAGTAAGTAATTTGATTCACCTTATCACACTACAAGGAATTCCATATACAACGGCTGCAGACGCAGAAAATAGGTTTAACAGCCTCTAACAAATCAAAACAACAGCAACAAGTATGATCAGCTAAAAATATTCTCTTTTAAGTTCTTTTCCTGTCAAAACGAACATTTGGGCTGCCTATGAAGAAAGTTACAGTGAGTCAGTACTTGCTTATCCAGTATAAAAAGCAATGAGATTTGAACACTTAAACTTGGTGACCACTCAAGAGCAGGGAGGTGCTCAAGAGAATGAGAGAACTTTGGACATCTACTTTTGTACAATCCAATATGATACTGCTTCTTTTAAGACAATGCACCCTGTGAAATGTCAGTAAAAATTAATCTTCACGACAATGATGTTGAATGATTAAAGGGTATCTCTTCACATGCCACGAAAAGAAGAGGCATCTAATGACATTTACACATGTCATAGCTCAACTGCTGCTATAGCACATCCTCTTAATTACCCTTTCCAGGGACCCATTTGCCTAAAACACTATCTGTCTCTCTCTCTACACGCATGATAAGGACCATTCCCGCTATGGGCTCTTTCCATCAGCTTCTACATCTATTCTTTGATTAGTTTAACATTATTGGATTTGGTTGGTTTAAAAAGTATTAACAGATTTGGTGAATTAAGTCAATGGATTTGGTTCCAAATAAAGATGGACATTTTAACCAATCTTTTCCACATTAGATAAGGAATTAAGCATATGCTCTTTTGGTTGGTTTGAACTAGTTTTAGTACTAAAACATTAAAAGTAATTACAATAATTCATAAATATTGTAGGACTTGTTATGGTTCTTTCTACCCTTCGAGCTTTGCTACTAATAATCTCTACACTTTTAGCTAAGCCTTTTAGCCTTACAATACCATCCTTCATGCTTATTGGAAGCCATCGGACCCATCTACTGCTTGAGTCGTAACTCTTCACAATTAAATGTATAACTACACCATCTATAACCTAGCTGGTAATTGATTGGATATTGCGCGTACAATTAACCTTGCATGAGGGGTGGTATCATTGAAAACCAAATTAAAGAAGAGAAGGAATTGAAAATGAACATGCAGTGATCATTGAATTGAAGCCAAAGCCAATATAATAAAACTTCATGTGACACTTTCAAGGGTGCGTCTCCTTGATGAGGGGGAAATAGGTAAAAATAACTGGTAAACATACTTTTAGGTGCCTTGGAAGAGGAATCACAACGGGGAACATTGGCATGAACTAAATCACTTCCTTTCAGGAGTTGTTAATCCAGAGGTTAATTGACGCGGCAAGTTTTCAACACTATCATGCCACGTTGGCCCCATGAGGTTTGTGCGACTTGGAATGGTTTTCAAGGTCTTCGAGTTGGAAGTTTCTTTCCAGATCTAATTATGGATGATGGTGTGACAATTAATAGTTTCATAATCATACTCAATGAAAATAACTATCGTATTTTTAAGGATAATAAATTGGGTCAACATCCCTTAAGGGTCTTATATAATGTTGCTGTTTTTCTATAAGTCATATATAATTTAGTATCTGTTTGGTTGAGTTTTTGCAGGGTGAATAAACATTTTTTTCCACCGCAAAAGCCTTTTTATAAAAAAAATGACTGTTTGGCTGTAAAATGAAAATTCACTTTTTTAGTAGATGTAACTTTTTTGGCAGCCAAAATACAGCTTTTTAAGAAGTTCAAATTTGAAACTTCTAAAAAAAGCACTTCTTCAGGTAGATTTTTTAAATCAGTTAATGACACTATTTTTTAGTTCCTTTTGCTTTAATGTTTTACACGTAATTTCCACAATACTTACAAACTCATCTTCATGTTTATTTTGGGATCTATATAATATTATTTGGCTTTTTATATGTTTTAATATTTATATTTGATATTAGTTTCACTAATGTTATAAGTCATATAAAAGATTTGGTTAGATATATTTTTATTTATGCTTCATATGGTTTAAAATTATAGAATCATTAATAATTGTGCTTTGCATATTGTTTGATATACTTTAAATAATATTTATATGCATAAACAATTTTTATTACAAAATAAAATATAGTTAAAATTAATAAAAGTGATTTTTATTTTTATGTTGCCAAACAGTCTACCGTGTGAAGCTCTTTTTAAAAAGTTGTTTTGACAGCCAAACAATCAACTGATTTTTTTAGAAAATCTCTTCTAAGAAAAACTCTACTGATATAAGCCCATACAAAACAGGCACTTAAATTTAATAAGAATTATCCATTCAGTAAATACTAAAATGGGTCTTTTTCAACACTTTATATATATATATATATATATATATATATATTTCTAGAACATCACAAGATATGATAGAATAAGCTAAGTTATAGCTAAATTATTGAGCAATAAAATATTGTAAAACATGTTGACTATATAACAAATGAAAAATATTCCCTTCTCAAAATCCAAAACATTATCTCTTTGAAAATTGGTTATACGTAATTGACCCAATAAATTATGACATAATTAAAAAATATCAAATGAAGTATGATTTCTATCGTATGGCTATTTGTAATGGTTTGTTAGCTAAATTGTTGTGTTTATGATATTGTATTAATTGGCAACCATTCTCTAATTTATGTTCAATCTAAAAAGATGGCTTTAATGAGGTAATATGTATGGTATAAAAGATATAAGGATCTTAGGTTTCCTTCTTCAAGTCAAACCATATAAATAAAAAGCAAAAACCAGCGTAGTTAAAGGGAATAAAAAGAAATAAGAATGAGATAAGCGATCAAATATAGAGTGCTTATAGTACTTCATGCAAAAAAGCAACATGATAGAGTTCCATTGTATGGAGTTCGCTATCAGAGTTTTAAAAGGTTGTTTTATGATTGCCTAAGCATCAAAACAGGCCAAGCTACTTCAACAAATGATTTCATTACATAAACAACTACAAATAAACTAAAACTATAAATTTATGTCATACTTATCTGTCGCTGCATCCTTATATTGGAGAATATAATTGATGAAAACAAAGAAGCTGATAATCTATATACAAACTTAATCCAGATAAGATTTATCCTTAATTTGCTCGGGTTTAGGTGTTAGTTTATATCTTACAATCAATCGCTTTGTTGTAGTTTAGTAACAAAATAACTTAAAGACATTATTTATCTTATACATGTTTAGATGTATATGATAAAGTTATTGAGATAATTATACATTGTAAAAGAAATTATAATGAGGTTATAATTATGAGGTTCATATTGCATTATTGTATTATCCCTAATTATTCCTAGTTATTGTTTTATTAAGACTGGACATTAATAGAATATAAAAAGATTAACACATAATATGTTTTTCCTTATGAAGGAAGTAATCAATCTCATAGACTAAAATAAGGAGATACTTAAACAAATGTATGAGTGCTTATTAGAGAACAAGTTCACTAAACAGACCCAATATGATAAATCCATTTGGAATATTACTTGTATATCTATGAAAATTCTCATTGTGATGATTGTATAAGTGATTCAATGACTTGAGGTCTCTAAAGTTATCTTATATAACAATTGTTATGTTTTGATACTACTTATGACCTATTTAATCATGGTTGTTCAATCGACAGTTATTAGATGTAGCATGAACTATATGGAGATAGTTGTGTAATTAAGATAGGATTCTTCATCTTAAGTAACTAGGGAGAATATTCTGTAGTTTTCGATTAGTATTGATTCAAAAATCCTTGGCCAAGGTGGAATGACGCTTTGTAAATAGTTTACAAATGTTATTAATTGAATCGATAGATAATGGCGAAGAACTAATATGATTGGACTCAAAATAGAATAGACATTAATCGAGACACTGTATGATGAAATAATTGAATTATATGAAAAAATTATGCACGAAAAGGTTAGTCAAAACCGCTTTGACATTACTAAATTTTGGGATGGTTCTGATTTGTTCCTAGACACCAATTTTGATCTATGACTATAAATTGTTTAATTGAAAAATTAATGATAAACTAAAAGGAGTTTTAATTTATTTAATAATAATTATAATTTCTAATTATAATTATAATTTATAATTATTGACAACATATTCAAGAACTTAATGAGTCTCATATAAAGAATGAGTTAAAGAGAGTAAAGATATTTTAATAAAGTTGGACTTGATTGTAAAGTTTGAGAAACTTTATGATTAAATATGAGATATTTAATAAATAAGAATCAATATGAGATATTAGATCTAATTTAGACATCATTGATATTTAATTCTAATTAAATTTTAATTGATATTAGAATTTAATTTCAACTAAATTACTCAAATGTCCAAACTTACTATAAATAGACTTAAGCTCTATAGAGATAACACTTCTTGCTTAACTCCCTTAGATGTTGATTTTGTAACAACTCGTGCACTTTATTCTAAAATTTAAAAAATATAACCAATATTAAATGAAAATATTATTAGTTAGTACTACATAAATAAATAAACTTAAAATTTAAACAAAACTTTACACTTATATAGTTATTTCATGCTTCTTCTGACATCTACCTTTGACCTTTCTTATAATGATTGATTTTGTATGGTGTGATATTACCACGCTCTGGTCTATGTAATTTCTTCTCTCTCTATTTTTTGAAAGAAAATACAAGGCATAATAAATAATATAGTGTTTATTAATATAATTATAACTTATAAACATAGATCTTACATATTTATTTTGAACGACTACAAATGATTTGGACCATTGATTGTGAGGTATTTTTATTTTTCCTCTATTGACCTTTGCCTTCTTACATTTTTCCTAAATAAAGAAAAAAAGATTAGGTAGTCACTAAATCATCTAAGAAGATTAATGGAAGCAAATATGAAGGGAAAGAAAACAATCCTGAACTTTAGGAGAGGCCCAATAATCCCACAAATTATTCCAATTCTCTTGAGAAATTTGTTTTGGAACATGTCTCCATATCTCTACATCAGAAGGAAAAGATTTATAAAGTTGATCTAACCTATAATGACAATCCTTGGTCCTTTGTTTCAACAATAAAATCACGCAGTTTAAAACATCAGGGTTCTCGATATCAACAATATTCAACTTCATCTGTGAATAATAAGTAAAAGTGTAATTAATCTTAAAATAAAAGAAACAATATTGCATATAATTAAATAAATTGAAAAATTATTGCAACTTCATCCAAAACATTTTCAAGCAAGTTGTCTTCCTTTAAGTCCTTAGCATGCTTCAAGCAAGTTAATTTTGTTCTCGCAATAATCCCTCTCTCACTTGACAATTTTGTAAATTGGATCTTGTTTACTGGACGACCTTACAAAGTATCAATCTGTATTGATAACTTGTTATTGATTGCAACATTCATTCATTGCAATTCACAACTTCTAGTTATAACTCTACATCTTTTTTCAATATTGACATTGGAACCTAACAACAAATCAATAGTGATAAGAAAATACACATTAAACATGTAAATATATGTTTGAGCATAAGTCTATTTGTAGGTGTTAAAGATTAACAAACTTACATTGTACTAGTTGATTCATTGTTGTTTGAGGAAGAATGAGGTTGTTCCTGACTAATTTTGTTAGTAGCTGAGGTCGAATGTTATTATTGGTTAGGAATCGATTGATCTGATTAAAGTTGTAGATCCCTCCATCCTATAATTTAAATACATGTCACCTTCTTCCTTTTATTTCTACTAGGTGTCATTATATAGGATATCTATGAAAAACAAACATAAATTTTGATTAACATTACAACTTATTGGTCGTACATCATTGCAATTCAAAAGGGTTCTATTAAATCAATACTTAATTAAAAAGTAAGATAAGAGATCCATATTTTATAAACGCCAATAACTAATGAAATCTTCTTTCTCACATTTTCGCACCAATCTATAGCTCTTAGTAAACTTTTAACGTAAATAAATTGAAACAAATAACTTGAACAAATATTGTTGTATCTAAGTGAAGTAAAGGAGAAAAAGCAAAATAAAAAAGTGGTTTATGTTCCTCTACTATTGTCTATAACACGAGGTGACATACATATTTGATTTCACCTTCTCATCTTTAGAACTCTTACTTTAAACTGAAACGAACCAACGCTATTAATACAATCTATTCATATTTTGTTTAGAATCAAAATTATCTTTAAAAGCTCTATCATCACTATATTACATATCTTATCAATTAAGTCTCATTTCTAATTAATTTCTTTTAGCTTTGTATCTGTTTTACTCATATATATATATATAGAAAGTTAATTGTTTGAATACTGATAAAATTAAGTTGAAAGGAAACCCTCTACAATAATAACAAAAAGATGGTTAATCATTCTGCCACTTTTACCTTCTAATTTTGTTCCTCGAAAAGCATAAAATGCTTTTCTTTTTTCTGTGAATGTAGCAAAAGTTTTAAGATAGCGCTTTTATGCATATACAGTGGGTTATATGAACAAAGTGTTTCATGTTAGATGGTGCTCAATTTGACAACTTCATAAGGCATTAATTATATTGATTTTATTATATTCCCCAATCACCACCACCATACACTATCTATGACATTCAATTATCAATATTTGGATTCCTACATTGCTACTAAAGTTACAATGAGTATGCAAATAATCTCACTTTCAAGTTCCTAGAAACATATAAGAAGAAAATTGAGGCTTTATCTTATTATAACTAATTTATAATACTTATATTAGATTAAGTACCACATATTAGGTTAAGTACCACTCATAGCAAAACTAAAAGTATTTTCTATTTGCTTAAAATTTAACTATTCTCATGGTTGTATTTCTATCAATTTTTCTGTGTATTTAAAAACTCTCTATGTTCTTTTTTACTAATTACAACCCAAAGAAGAGGCCATATACTAATAAACAATAAAGTGGCAAATGATCAGCAACCTCCTCTACTTTACTACACAATATGATCTATTTACAATGCATCGAAACCCCACATGGAATCTTTCAAATGCTTAAAGGAACAATTAAAAACAGTAGGTAAGATGGAGAAATTATTTAGATAGATGGACAACCGGTGAGTCAAAGGTCGACAACTAAGAAGATGGAGGGTGTGTTCTGCAATTGGGACATGATTAGGAGAGAGGAAGAACCATAATTTTGTAAAGAAGACGAAGAAGAATTCATCATTAGGTTTAAAATAAGACGAATACAACGTCGTTTGTAGCGGAACAAATGACATCTTTTTCACTAAGCGCTGCAGACCGTGGGCTACATTTGGCAAAAATTTCATAAAAACGTTGCCAAATGGTCCACCTTTTACAATGACATGAAAAAACGTCACCACAAGTGTGGACTATTGGTGACGATTTTTAGAAACCGTTGCCAAAGAAATGTACATGCAGTCAATTTAAAACTACCATTTGTGACGATTATATAATTTATTACCAATGGTTTATCAATTGAGACAATTTAAGAAAAGCGTTGCAAATTTATAACCATTTTGCGACGATTATGTAAAAGCCTGAAGCATCGCGAAAGCTAAGGCTTTGGAAATCATCGCGAAATCTTATTATATTCTTACACTTTCTATATTTAACAAATTATATACAATTTTGCTATATCATCGACAAAGGTTTGCCATTTAGCGACATTTTGAATAAAGAGTACTTTTGGCTACAATTTTGAAACATTGCAAAAAAGAACGTAACCAAAATCAACGTTGTTGTAGCGGCCTTAACCATATAAATGACTCAAAAAGGTGTAGTAGGAAATTCCAACATAAAATATTATATGATTATGACAGAATTAATAACTCATTTTAAGTTAATCAATCGAAAATATAATTAAATTTTAATACATTTAGTTTATACAAATTTAAGAAATCTTTTATTTTAAATGGAAATTAAAATTTCTTAATAAATTGGTTTATTTTTTCAAGTGACAACTAGAAAACAAACCCAATAAAGTTTACATCTTAGTAATACTTTAGATGATGTATCAAGATAGTTTACAATTAATGTATAACTTATAATAATAGTTACTTTAAACTATGAAAACCATATGGTCTCTTAAATGAAATTGATTTTTTTTCTTTCTGAAAAAGAATATGTAAAATTATTAGGTCATATTATCATCAATTACCTTTTTATTTATTACAAATGGACATGAATTAATCATTAAAAAGAGATTAATATAGTATATTTTCAATTCTCCAAGTTGGCAAATGAGAAAGTCTTACCAAAAGTGATAAAAGGTATGAGTTGTTATAACATAGAATGAATATAATAGAACATATTTAAAAAATAAATCATGAAAAACAAAAAGGACATTCATTTAAACAAAATTAAAAATAATTTAGTTTTAATTAAATTAAATTAATAAATAATTATGTAACTTTTAATTAACATAAATTCTATTAAATTAAAAATATAATAAAATGAGTCTAAATTATAAATAGAGCCAACATAGTGTTCCCATCTTTTATTTTCCTTTTTGGTGTTTATTTAACAATTTGTTTTAAATTTTTAAAAAAACAAAAGGTTAATAACCAAACTATTATACCACAATACAAGTATCATGAAAGCTAAAAAGGGTGAAACGAAACATGATTAGAGAGCCATTGATTTCATGTTCAAAGGGCCTGAACATAATTACTACTAACATATTAATTATAAGAAAAATAAGCCAACAAGTGTTGAAACGGTTGCCTAATACTGATCAGCATAAGTTTATAACCTTAGTTATCATCCTCGATTTAAGTAAACATGGTTTGGTGGTTATCAAATCTTGTATTCAACTAATTACATCCTTTAAGATACCTAAAGCAAACTCCTACAAAAGTAGGTGGTGCTAAGGTCTTCAAACAGCATAACTCTCTATTTCTGTATGATTGTTTGTTGCAAGCTAATCAAATAGTAAGCTCATCCATTGCCTAGTTCCATAGTAATACTATCCATTAATTAAAGAGATTTCCTTGATAAGGTTTAATGCATTATAAGTTCACTATGTAGATCTCGTTTCTAATTTTGAAAGGTTATAACATTCCTTTTACTACATATGGAAAAGATATAACAACTTATATCTAGTTTGAGAAGGATGTAATAACCCTTGTTAAGAAGTTTCAATTTGCTCAACCAATCTAAAATTTTCATATAATCCACTTCTTAACAATTGATATTACAGAGACCAGAATCTTAGATGTATTAGTTAGAAAAAATGACACTTGAAGAAGATATGATTGATGTTTTCAGATGTCTTAATTACATAAGTTACAACAAAGATTGCTTATTTGTATTTGAAATCTATCTATAGTCCTTAGTCTTTTCCTAATAGCTAACCAAAGAATGAAGGAAGCTTTAGGTACATTAGACTTGAGCCAAATCAGCTTGTGCTAAGGAACTTGGCAAGAAAGCCCTTTAAACACGTGCAAATAAGATTTATTGGTGAATTTCATGAAATTGCACTTTAAACAAATGATGGTGTCATTTGTTCTTATTCTTGGGTTAGAATTGTAAAGGGAAAATTTGCCATTAAAGAGGTGAAGCCTCTAATGCTATATTGTCATTAATCCCCTTGAATGATCTCCATTGCTCTTACTTGGTCTAACATACTCTTTACATATCTAGCACTATGTGAAGAGGTCCTAATAAGCTTCAGTTATCATATCAAAATTAGGTGTTATGCTCATTTTATAATAGTGCGCTTCATTTGGAATTTAAGTTTTCCCCTCATCTTTGCATTTGATTTAAGGCTTATGAAATTAATATAGTAGGTTTGATTTTTAAGAAGCTTGTCCCTCTCAAGAAGCAAGTATAGATCCATTGTACCCATAATGTTTATTGGTCATTAAAGGGTCTCTAAATCCTCCTTGTTAGGAACATTTTGTTCATAGTTTTGATGGGAGTGGTGCCGAGTTCTCCCTTATTTTTTGAGGTACATATTTATGCTCTTTTGACTTTAGTTTCATATCAATTGGATGCTTCTCCGATCTAAAGAAAGTTCTTAAGGATTTTATAAGTTGCTTTTATCAAGTTTCTAGAGAGTATCAGGAGTGAGCTCCAATAAACATAGATATTGTTGGAGCCTACTCATACAAGAGAAATTTTTATTTTTCCAACAATTATTTCTTTTGTGGATTGAATCAAAGAGAGTTGAAAATCTTAGTATGTAACTCTCTTAATGATTATAAGAAGGAGGGTCCCTAATTATAATCATACTATTTTATCTATGCTATTCGTAACATATCAAGAAGATGACATTTATTGAGATTAATTGAGAGGCCAAACAATTGTTTAAGGTGTGCAAAGGGTTCATAAAACAATTCAACCGGAGAATTGCTAATTTTACTTAAACGTAAGAGATTACCCTTAAGTGAGAAGTTAAACAATTTTATCGTTTTATGTTTATGTTGATAAGTGAATTTGTCATCCTAATTTATTTTATGAACAATAAACCCAGTAAAGATTTTAACGCATGAAGTGAATATATTAGATTTTAATACTCTCAATTTCTAAAGGAAGATAGGTAAAGATATAAGAACATTAAAAGAAAAAAAAAGATAATGGAAAGTGAAAAAACTGACAAAACCAATACAATTAAATATAACAGAACTCAAAGGACGAAGAATACAAGAAAGAAGAAGCAAAGGAAAGATGTGAACAATGAGAGCCACGAGACATGGGAACGACCCTCTAAAGAAGACTAGGATGATGTAAATTACAACAAAGAGAAACAAAAAAAGTAGGGAGAAAAACATAGGAGTTGGAAATAGAAGAAGCAAAAGCACTCCAATCCAACGCATTAGGTGGACATCGCCGGTATAAGTTTCTTTTTTTTTTTTTATTTTTCTGTAGATTATTGACTTGTCCGTCGTTATCCACCATCACCTATTTCCCTAATTGGCGGGGACCACGTTATCGTTATCTTTGAGTTTTCTTTCAATTTTATAATTTAAAATCATCTGCAAACTGTAATTTGGTTTGTATCCATTAAAATAGTTTGAAGGGTAACAGATAGATGGATGATCAATCAAACTTCTTGCCTCTAAAACACTGTTAAATTAATGTTCATATGAATTACATCAAATCCTTGGCCCCTGATCATGTCAATTCAATGGCAAGTTCCTTCTTGTATCAGATAGAGCAGCATAAGATTGTTGGCAATAATTTTGAAAAGGTCCCTCCAAATTCCTTGTGTCATGTCACAACCATTTGATAATTTAATCATCAAAGACATTCGCTGTCACGGTGGGGGAACATTAGTTCATCTATATTTAATTCACTCCTCCCACCTACATAGCGTCTCAGTTCATTTAATTGGAAACGTACTCCCTCCATGTCCATGTCCATGTCCATGGTTCAGTTCATATCCTTTTGTATTTGATCGATTCAGAAGAAATAATCTCTTCCAACTCCATCTTTGCTTTTTGAACAGCAATAATAGTAAGGTATTAAAGAATGCCCATTTTGAAGTCATTAGGCTCATTTTATAAGATGCCATTCTTCAACTAATGTACTGTAAGATGGTCGTTAACCATTCTTCAACTAATGTATTGCCAAAGTCAATACATTAGTTGAACAATGGTGAACGACCATCTTATAAAATGAACCTAATGACTTCAAAATGGGCATTGGCAGCACTTCAAAATTTTAGTTATCGTTGAAATTTTACTCTTGAGTTCTGATTAACTTATCACACTAAAATACTGGTAATAATTCGCAATCCTTTTATCGTAAGAGACCGAGATCCTCGTGTAAGAAGAAATATAACATCTCAATAATCAACATAGATAGGAGGATGATGTGTACAAATATCAAAAGCTTATTCAGCAGTAAACATGAGTTATTATGACAGCAATAACCCAAAGAGCCCAATTACAACTGCAAATAAGAATTGCGTATAGAAAAGGTCGGTTAGTTCACCAAATGAGTACGAACTACGAACTTTAATGTCACCAAACGTCGAGGCCATGACCGTATACTTAGGGTATAAGTTAATTATTCGCGGATGATTAGCTTAATTACATAAAAAGCGTATGGAATGACACTGCACCATACTCAGCATCCTACAAAGGGCATATTGGGTACGATGTATGTATGCTACTTTTTCTTGCTCCGAAGAGAACAGAAGTATGTCATGTGTACAACTTTTTTGTTCTGCCGTCTGTATAATAGACTTGTGAATTCCTTGAAGATAATAATGGGTTAAATTAAATTAATGGTAATAACTGCCCTTAAATCACTTTGACCATCTGTTAGGAATAAAAGCATGTGCAAATTGCAATGCAGACAAAGGAAGGGCATTTTAGGAAATTGGCTTGGAATTTAAATGATTAGGAGCCTCTCAAGTTGTAAATTGAAATTCAAACGCCAGGGCTAATCCAAACTTCCTCGCTCGAATCATTCACACCCCCTTGTCCAATTGTCCTCTCCCTCTCTCTCTAACGCCAGCTTTTTCAGGTCCCTTGTGCTTCAGCTTACTGTCATTACAAGCTATGGCGTAACAACTGACAACTCTCGCCCATTTCCTGAAAACATACCTTTCTCTTTCTTTGGAAAAATTCATCCTCTTTATATAAGTATTACAAACAAACAAACAAACAAACGAACGAACAAAACCCCCCTTGTTTATTTATACATCCATACATACATACATATGCTATATATGTTCTTTTAGATTATACTCATCAGATCTGGACCATTTTGAACAACAAAATGTCTAATACAACACCACCACCACCTAACTTCAAATTCTGAACTAGAAGGACAAGCAAGCAAGCAATCCCATCTCAATATGGGAAGTAAAGTTCTACACTTTGTGAATTTCCTGAGAGTGAGAATAGAAACAAAACACTCCCAAAAACATGAATGTTTTGTTTCTTCCACAACAGCTGCAACAACAAGAACAACACCATCAACAAACCTTTTAATATTAGCCATATCGTTTCATACACACTAACTCCTTCTCTCTCTAATCTCATAGCTTCGTGGCTTTCGGTGTTATGGTTTTAAATTGCCCTTTCAACTTACGCGAGTTCGTTTCTTGGGGGGTTTAGTTTTGAAGCAGCGTTTATACTTTTCTTTTCGTTTGCAATCCAAATTCGGACAATTCTGTGCGGGGTTTTCTTGGAAAAAGTGGATTGCCTTCGGACTTGGGGTTTTGAGATTCTCGTCACCAATTTGTAAGTGCGCACTTTTTTTATTTGGCCTTGCGTTTCATTTCTTGGAAATGTTGTTTCAGTCGCACTTTGTTTTGAAGTTGTTTGTGATAAAAGGTGGCCACTTGCCTAATTTTTGATCTCAATTAGGGTTTCTTGGGTTTGTTCTATTCCAGAGTTTGAAAATTTTGAAGTTCCTTTTGCTACCTGTTGATTGAGATGATTTTGCCACCTTAGGTGTTTCAACGTTGTTCTTCTGTTTCTGAGATTTGGAAAGTTGTTTTCTTTTTTACAGTGGTTTGATAAAACCATGCTATGGTTTGCGGGACTTTTAATCCCATTTAAGCTTGTGGTCCTCGTCGGATCAGAGTTTTAAGTTTCGAGACCAATATTAGGCTTTAAGCTTCATCTTATCTCCCTCACATTGCCTTGTTTACTAAGTGAGCAAGGTTTATACGTGTAAGGCGCTACTTTTTCCTGAGTTGAATGATTGTTTCAGTTTCAGGGATTGGATATTGGAAGAATAGAGTTTGCCAAAAATGATGCTGTCCGCGTCACCCACAGGGGTAACAAGGAGTTCACTGGAAGAGATGCTGGACTCACTGAGGCAAAGAGATGAAGCCTTAGAGAAATCCAAGGACTTGCCGCCAGCATTGCCAGCTCGGCCTCCATCAAGGGCCCGGCTCCCCTCAGTTCGACACTCATTACCCACAGACTTCAAGATTGGCAATAATGGTCAGGTGGAAAGTAACGTGGAGAGTGTAGCTAATGGAAAGGAGGATTCAAAGAGGAAGGAAAGAGAGTTGGGCTGCAGAGCAGGTAGTTTTGGGAGCAAGAAGATGAAGAAAGATCAGAATTCTGCAGATTCAAGTCCATATGCAGAGGAGGAGAAGAATAAGCAGGTTAACATGCATGCTGTGAATTCCGTGCAAAAGGTTAAAGAGCCTGACTGGGATGATAACGTTAGTTATTTTTTCAAGAAGGTAATCAGAGGCATCGAAGCTTGTACTCTTGCAATATTGTTTACTTTAGTTGTTATAATCACCAATTAAAATCAACTTAACTATTCCAACTGCATTTTGAATCTTTCTGATCAGAGATAATGATATCATGGATCTATTAATTTGGATTGAATGAAGATGATTGGGAGCAATGTCTTCATTAGTGAATGCTGACTAGGTGCGGGATAGTTTTCCAGAAGACGAATTAGAAATGTAGTGCTCTTCAGACGGGATGGCTACACATCATAGATTTCTGCAAGAGCTTATATATGTTTGAGTTGCAACAATAAATTGCATAATATCAAGTTGCATGTAAATGAAAGGTCAAAGTAGCTGGAATTATGTACGGAGACAGTTTATTGAGAAATAATGACTGAAATAGGTTTCCTCTGGTTTATTTTAATAATTCTGAATATTAGCACAAAATTGGTGTATGATGTTGACTCTCAAACGATGGGCTTATTTATTCCAGAAACTCCGTGTCTGGTGTCATCTATCTAATGGGCGATGGGGATCTGGAAAGATACAATCAACTTCTGGGGATGAAGCAGTTGTCTTGCTCTCAAGTGGAAAAGTAAGTTAATAACTGTTTCTTTTGGTCTTTGGATTGTTTAATATACATCTATCATTAGTAGTTCTTTGTGTGACCATCTGTTGATGCTATAGGTTGTTGAAGTGTCCACGGTAGATCTCTTACCTGCAAACCCTGATATTCTTGAGGGCGTGGAGGATCTTATACAGCTTAGTTATCTAAATGAGCCCTCAGTGCTTCACAATCTTAGTTGCAGATATTCCCAGGATATGATTTATGTGAGTGTGAACATTCTTTTATTGCTCATTTTGGTGAATTTACAGCGAATATTCTTTTATTGCTCATTTTATTGAATTTCACATCCCTTGACCTTCTTGGTTTTCTGTATAGAGTAAAGCAGGTTCCATATTGATTGCCATCAATCCTTTTAAAAATATTCAAATTTATGGGAACGAATATATTGCTTCTTACAAAACGAAGGCTATGGATGGTCCCCATGTTTATGCTGTAGCTGACTTAGCTTATAATGAGATGATGAGGGGTAAAACTTCCTCCCGTTCTTTTATTTTTTCAATTTGAAGTTAGTTCTATAATTTTAGGATTTTTATTTTGTTAATTTTTGTAATGTGATGTGCTTTCTTGCAGTTGGGAAGGACCAATCTATAATTATAAGGTCAGTATTCAATCTCTCGTTGTTGATATTCTTTGATTTGACTACAGCGAGTTATCTTCCTTTGTGTTGTTTCTGCAAGTTGTGCACTGGGGTGTTGCAAATCAAGCCCAGTTTTTCCATAAGGATTGTGGTAATCACTTAACAACATGTTGCAGTGGTGAAAGTGGTGCTGGCAAAACTGAGACAGGAAAACATGCTATACAATACTTGGCTCTCCTGGGAGATGGCATTGGTGGAGTGGGCTACCAGATTCTTCAAACTAGTTGTATACTTGAAGCATTTGGGAATGCCAAAACAGCTAGGAATGACAACTCTAGTAGATTTGTGAGTTAGTTGTGTCCTATGTCTCATTTCATTGATTTGTCATGTTTGCTGTGGTTGACATGCTTCACGCTGAATGCAGGGAAAGTTGATTGAAATCCAGTTTACCACATTAGGAAAGATATGTGGCGCCAGAATTGAAACTTGTAAGTGCTATTGACTACTCTGTCATTGGTGCACCATTTGACAATGTATGTATGGTACCTAATACATCTTGTTTTGTTCTCATGTGCATAACAATTGCCAATTTCACTATCAAATGTGGGATAGTTCTTCTAGAAAAGGTAAGTTATAGTCCCCGTGGACTTCTGCATGGAAATTTAATTGCCAGCTTTCATGACTTTGGAATAATTATTTCTCCTTTCGGCAGGCAAGAGTCGTTCAGCTGACCAATGGTGAAAGATCATATCACATCTTTTATCAGCTTTGCGCCGGTGCTCCGTCAACTCTTAGAGGTGCCTTTTTCATCATCCATTTAGTTTCTATCAATTCTGGATTCATAATGTCCTAATGTTTAGATGAATATGTACATCTCCAATGCACTTGTTTTGACTCTTTATTGGTTTCTTTGCAGATAGACTGCATCTTAAACGGGCTAGTGAGTACAACTATCTTAACCAAAGTGAATGCTTGTCCATTAATGGAGTTGATGATTCCGAAAAATTTCTTAAGCTCATGGTAATTCAAAGAATGGATGCTAGCGTGACCTTTTGAAGTGGTGAAAGCCCTATTTAAATAATCATATGGGCTATAATTGATCATTTCCTCCTTCCTGTTGTGGTTGTTGTACCTCTATTTTTCTTCAGGAAGCCTTGGACGATGTAAAAATTTGCAAAGAAGATCAAGAACAGCTATTTGCAATGCTTGCTGCAGTGCTGTGGCTTGGAAACATATCATTTCAAGTAATTGACAATGAAAAGCATGTGCAGGTGTTGGCTAATGAAGGTATTTTTCATATTATAGGTCATGGATTTGTTCTCTAATTGATGTTCTTGTCTTTGAATGCGACTATTTAAGTACTCAATTATATTTGATGCAATCCTATTTCTTGTCTGGCCATAAATGTGGGTTGTATATTTTTTCTTCTTCATTGGAAGTCCTAGGAAAAAGAACTAAAAAATATTTGTCACTTAGCCATGACTCTGGAATAAGAAAAACTGGAAAGATAGCCTCTCCTTCACTTTGTATCTGTTCAATAGAGTTCCTTTTCCTGGATTATTTACTTGGCCTATGGACGAGTGTATGTAATTTCTTATACCCATCATTCCTTGCAAATGAGAAGATACTCTTACCTCATTACTACCATATGAAACTCCTGGCATAAACTCTTCATTTTGTTCTGCAAACTCTTGTTGGACAAAGTGGCAGTTTCTCTCTCTCTCTCTCCTTGAAAGGTGAAAATCCTGTTTATTCCCCTACCTTATGTTAATAGGATACTGCATGAGGGAATTGAATGCATTTAGATTTGTTTCTCACATGGATAGGAGTGCTTGGTGGCAAAGTTATGGGACTAAGTATGATCATGAAAGTCTGTTGGAATTCAGTTGAGCTTTAATCGTTAAAAGATTGTACCTTTAGATAGCATAAACAATCATGAGCATGTTGTAGACAAGGTGACCTATAATGAATAATAGGGTAATTGGAATTTGTATTTCCTTTAGGCTTTAGTGTCCTTGAATTCTTTCTTGTTTAGACCTGATTTCACATTTATATTTTTTGGCAGCTGTGTCCTATGCTGCAAGTTCAATGGGTTGCAGTATCCAGGACCTTGTGTTAGCATTGTCAACCCACAACATCCAAGCTGGAAAGGATACTATTGCCAAGAAACTGACACTGCAGCAGGTATACTTAATTCTTAACTAATTAAACTTGCTATTGTGGACCCTTCTATTATTGAGTGTCCCTACATTCTGGCCTTTGAGGTTCTTCATGATCTTGTTTCAGGCAATTGACAGAAGAGATGCATTAGCAAAGTTTATTTATGCAAGCTTGTTTGAGTGGCTTATAGAACAAATTAACAAGTCTCTTGAAGTGGGCAAGATGCGCATGTGGAAATCCATTGGTATTGTTGATATCTACGGGTTTGAGTCATTTAAGGTAACCATAAGTGATTTTTAAACCTCTGATGGTTGGATTTTAATGGTGCACGCTTCTACCCCTGCCATCTTGATGATGATGACTTCGTACATTTTCAGAACAATAGTTTTGAGCAATTTTGCATTAATTATGCAAACGAGAGGCTGCAGCAGCACTTCAATCGGCATCTATTCAAACTTGAGCAGCAGGTAATCACCTTAGGAGTTTAGCAGCTTATTTTACTGGATACCATTGTTGACAAGGCACATTTTTGGAGAAGCATTGATGCAAAAGAATTACTAGAAGCATCTTTTTTTTATGGAAGTTTTACTAGAAGCATCTTGTTATACTCCACACAAGCCTTTTATTTTTTCTTATACTATTTTGCTTTTTTTTTTCAATGAATGAGACAATCATTATGTGATTTTGTACCATTTCCAAATTAAATTAACAAATTATGAATTTATATTAAGAAGTAAATGAAACTAATTGCTTGATTTGTCATTGCACTTGGTTTTGTTGCATGAAAAATAATATGAAGCAATCTGCTGTTTATGCTAGTGCACATATATAGGGAAATGAACTTGTTGAAGTTTCTTATATCCCTCCCATTGGATCACTTTAGAATGCATAAGGAGCTGATAAGTTGCCATCATAATTTCCATTGAGGAAATGAGGTGAGGTGACAGTTCAAGTTTTGGTATTTGCTAACAATTTGACAAGCATTGTTTACTTTCTCTAGGATAAAGCTCTCCTTTATTACTTGAACACATTTTATGCCATTTCTTGTAATTATCATTTGCTTTTTCTTTTCTTATTACCTTAAATAGCTTGTGTCATTTTCTGATTTGGCTTTGGAAAAATTGTTTAGCTTCATGGTCCATTCTTGCTTTTCTTGTAAGCTCTTACGTTGACTATTTGTTCTATTGATTTCAGGTGTATGAAGTGGATGGGATTGACTGGACCAACGTTGATTTTGTAGACAACCAAGAATGCCTGAATCTGTTTGAGAAGGTATTTATTCGCTTCACTTTAATAACACCCATATTTTACTCTGTTCATCAATTAGTGAAAATGAGCCTCTGCTGCATACTTTGTACAAGCAGAGCATTAGATGCATTGGACTTATACTTTATCTTCAAATTATGTGAGGATTAATAGACTATATATCAGACTTGGATACTGTTTCAAAATATGGCCTTGTGTCCTATTGATTGACATATGTCATCTCTTCGGAATTGACATTTTAAAAACTGGAATGGCTGTTTCTCTGCTTCAAGTGATGACTTCTCTACTACCTTGGTTTGTGCAGAAACCCTTTGGGTTGCTGTCTTTATTGGATGAGGAGTCAAATTTCCCAGGCGCTACTGATTTGACTTTTGCGAATAAACTTAAGCACCACTTGAAGAATTATCCTTGCTTTAAAAGTGAAAGAGGAAGAGCTTTTGGTGTACAACATTATGCTGGCGAGGTAAATAAAAAAGGCCCCTTTAATATTTATTTAATTGTTCTCTCTCTCATTCTTTTCCCTATTTGACTGTGATTTGAACTATCAAAACCTTATGATGGATAGCATTTCTCCTGCTATTTTTGTTCCTTCTTGAAACTAGTTATCAGATTTCATAAGGTAATGAAACAAATATTTTCTGAATGGTAGATGTGTACAACTAGGCATTCTGTCGAACCTTTTCTTATTTAAATATCTGTTCTTATTTGGATTTTAATCAGGTTATATATGACACAAATGGCTTTCTGGAAAAGAACCGAGACCCAATGCACTCGGAGTTCACCCAACTACTAGCATCTTGCAGCTGTGTATTACCAAAAATGTTTGCCTTCAAAATGCCTAACCAATCCCCCAAATTAACATGCTCATCAAATAAATCTGGTGGAATTGAATCCTCAAGCCAAAGTGTTGGCACCAAGTTCAAGGTATCTAGTGTTTGCTGCATTGAGGTCGATAAAAAACTATGCAATCTTGTAAAGATTATATCTAGAAATGTGATCAGTTGCAAGAGTTAATTTATTTAAAAGGCAGATGATATTTGGAGTGTTTATGGTTAGAAAGCTTCTGAAATTTGTCAATGATTTTTCATCAACTGACCTTCGCTGCCTCTAATTGCCCACTTTCCTGAGCTCTCCTTTTCCCCAATTTAGTTATAAGCTCTTTCACATTGCCTTGTATTTATTCCCAAAATTTTCTAGAAAATATTGAAATATAACTTTGGCTATAGCATCATTATTTTCTCAGTACAATGATGTTATAGGCAAAAGTTTTGAGCATTGTCTTCTGTACTTGTAGGAACAATTGTTCATACTAATGCACCAGTTGGAGAATACCACACCTCACTTCATTCTCTGTATAAAGCCAAATGTGAAACAGCTTCCTGGTTTGTTTGAAGAAGATCTTGTCTTGCAACAATTGCGTTGTTGTGGAGTTATGGAGGTTGTGAAGATTTCAAGATCTGGATATCCTACTCGGATGACACATCAAGAGTTTGCAGGAAGGTATATGATGCTAGCTGTCTTTCGCTTAACCAGTCATGCAAATAAGTTGTTTGTTGGTTATATCTATATTCTTATCATAAAACGGAACTTAAATTTAGGTATGGGTTTCTACTCTTCGATACAAGTGTATCTCAGGATCCATTAAGCATATCAGTTGCAGTTCTACAGCAATTTAATGCTCTTCCTGAAATGTATCAAGTTGGATACACTAAAGTGTATTTTCGAACTAGCCAGGTTTGTGTTAATATTTCCCAGAAAGTTCATTTATTTTTTCTGGGCTAATAATTAGGATAACTATCATTTTTCAAAAATTACCTGGGTTATTCTCTCTTTGCTTTTATATTAAAAAGGAACATCAACTGCAATATGTAGGATTATGTGACCATATAAGAATCTGTTTTCCTCTTGATTATGTATTTCTGTACCTTTAGTTATGTAACCAGTGTAAATGAATGTTGTGCTTTCATCACTAATTTGCTACTGCTATATTTAATTCAGGAGGTGATTATCAAGTTTTACCTAAAATATATATGCCTAATGGTTGGTTAGATGAGACAACTAAATTATTATGTTTGAAACAAGAATTGGAAAAGAAATTTTATAGCACAGAAGCCTTTCTTGCCGCTAGTTCCATTCTGCTTTTAAATCATAAGATAAGTTTGAAAATTGGCTTCAGACAAATTTTATACTTCCTGTCCAGCCAAGGTTTCTTGCTTTCGTCTTGGCTAATTAGCTCAGACAGTTTGCTGCCCATCTCTTCCATGTTCTCTCACATTTGTTTTCTTATCATTTCTTCTTTTCTCCACTTTTCCTTTCTCTCTCTTTCCTTTCCATGTTTCGCATTTTTGTGCTGTTTGTATAAATATTTTACTTATTAAACCAATCAAATAGCTTAATTTCAAAAGACTGCCAATTTGGTGATATTTCTAATTGACCAATGAAAAAAGTACCTTTTGTGAACTACCAACTTATCCGTGATGTTTGACGTGCATTGTATGCTTCTCCAAATATGAGACCAAGAGGTCTTTGATATGTTGTGGAACCTTGCTTAAATATGGCATTAGAAAAATGATATACGTAAGGTTTCATGAGACCTTATAACTGCTTTCAAATAGTTCTCGCCTAAGATTTCCATGTATGACATTCATTTCTGTATTACTGGGTCACAGATCTGTAAATTGGAGGAGCACAGAAGACAAATTTTAGAAGCCATAATCAGTATCCAAAATTGGTTCCGTTGTTGCAAGGCTCGTTATTACTTCAAGGAAGTTAAAAAAGGAGTGGCAGTACTACAATCATGTAATACTTGAAGATATTTCTGATTAAATTTAACTCTTCTGCAGAAAATTTATAGTTTTGCTTTGTATGCGGGAAATACTTATTTTGGTGGTTTTAGTTATAGTTCGTTCTTGACATGATTGATTGGATATTTTGAAACATGTTAAACTTTTATCCCTACCGATGTTTAAATTCATTCACTTTCAAAATGCAGTCATCCGTGGTGAAAATGCCAGAAGGAAATGTCATTCAATTGCACATTGGACTTCTAGTTGCCACAGAACAGTTGATGAGCATCTGGTTGCAGTTATATATTTACAGTCAGGTAAGTGTTGTGTTACTCATTGGAAACTTTCAGTTCTTTTCTTAAGCAGCATATCTTATTCTTTTACTTTGCAGCTATTCGTGGGTGGCTGACTCGGAAACAACTTTGTGACAAGCGCAACCTGAAGCAGTTAGTTCATGAGAATACAATTCATAAAAGAAGACAGGGAAAAAGAATGTCTGAAGTTAAGGTACTTGATATTTAACTAATTATTTGTCCTAGCACCTACATTGCAGTGGAGCAATGTTAAGCATCTAGGTATCACCTTTGTGGCAACATTATCTTTGATCTTGAGAAACAAAATATCAATCTCTTCTTCTTTCCCTCTCTTTATTCCACAGATTTTTCAAACAATTCTTATGGAATGAAAATGATCCATATAGGTTTATTCATTTTTTTTCTTGCAGCATATTGAATCCATTCATTTATACATACATTCTGTTGATTGGAAACCTTAACAAATTCCAAACTTATAATTGCTAGCTTATTTTCAGATGCAAGTCGCATAACATGGAGTATGTTGGGTTCTTTTAGACATTTGCTTGTGTCGGATAATGATTGTTCTTTGTTGGCATTATTGTGGGTCTGAGTTGACTTTTTTTAATGATATGGATTCATATCATCTATTACATGCATAAATCACTGTTGGGACTGATTGGCCCTTAATAATAAAGAAGATAAGACCATAACTTGCGCATGCTGTTTAAAAAAATAGATCCACTATGAGTGCCTTTTACAGTTGGAAATTCATTTCGTTCTCTATTTTTCTGAATTAATCTCATTTCTTTCTGCATTCTCTTGTCTGACTAGATCATGCCTCAAGATCAGGTTGAGGCTCAGAGTTCAGTTTTGGTTGAGCTTGAGAAGAGGGTTGTCAAGGCAGAAATTGCTTTGGGACAAAAGGAGGAGGAAAATGCTGCACTTAGGGAGCAATTACAGCAATTTGAGAGAAGGTGGTCAGAGTATGAGGGGAAGATGAAAACAATGGAAGAGACATGGCAACTGCAGATGGGATCTTTGCAAGTGAGTATTTTTTAGGACATGAAATTCATACAAAGAAACATTGCTTTTAGTGACTGAAGTGGTTGTCTTATAATGTCAGCAAGTTGATGTGCCTTGCTTTTAGTGCTTGAAGTGGTTGTCTTATAATGTCAGCAAGTTGATGTGCCTTGCTTTTAGTGATTGAAGTGGTTGTCTTATAATGTCACCAAGTTGATGTGCCTCTTGGTATGCTTGCTTAATAAATGCCTTCAGAGTTTTTTACTAACTTGTTAGCAACTTGGTAAAATGGAGGTCATGCGTAATACCATGTTTCACTATTTTTCTTCTTTAGATGCTTGGCTATCACCAATTCAATAGTTTCAAGAAATTATAAATTAAGATTGTCAGCTTGTTATCATTTGCCTGTTTGCAAGGTTAGCTTGAACGTAACTTTTTGTTTTACTTTGAAATTTTATACATGTTTGTGATCATAATTGTACAACAAGCATAGTGTTCTAGTTATTCTTGACTACTTATCATGTAGCTTAAGGAGAGACTACGAGGCACTCCAATGGAAGAATGGATATTTCAAGCTATAATAGTAAATTTGTTTTGAAGTAATTAGATGTGCGAGCAGGATTATTTCTCTTGACGACTTAATATGTGCACCCTCACCCTGCACCTGTATGCATCTTGTAATTAGAGACATTATGAAATAAGTTAAAACATTAGGTGGTGTAGTAAATTGATGATTGTCACATTGTCAGTTGAAAGATTTTATCAGGTCTTTGAAAAAAATAGTATGCTCATATGTATTGTACGTGAGTTGCAGCATGATGCATCTACTTCTGCCTGAGGATACTCTTTTGTGATTTCATTGCAGGCGAGTCTTGCTGCTGCCAGAAAGAGTCTTGCTGCTGATAATAATGCTTCTGATAAACCTGGCAAACTCGAGTCTTCTGCATCACCACGTTGCTATGATTATGAGGACAATGTGTCTGGATGTCGAACCCCTGGTGGAAACACACCCATCAAAGTTTCTGGTCCAATTCATGATTTCAGATCAGGCAGAGAGCCTAATGGTTCTATAAATGCTGTCAGCAATCTGGCTAAGGAGTTTCAGCAACGGACCCAGAATTTTGAGGATGATGCCAAAGTACTGCTTGAGGTTAGAACAGGGCAATCATCTTCGAATGTACATCCTGATGAAGAACTAAGAAAGTTGAAACTAAAATTTGAGACATGGAAGAAAGACTATAAAGTAAAATTACGGGATACCAAAGCAAGATTTCATAAACTTGGGCTTGGTGAAGTTGAAAGAAGTCGTCGAAAATGGTGGGGAAAGTTGAGCTCAAGAGGGTTTTGACATTCCAGGTTTCGATCTTTCTGCCAGTGAATCAAGATATTTACGAGATATTAGAGAAGAGCCACGGGGAAATGTCTAAATTTTGACATTCCAGTTTTGGCTTATCCTCCGTAATGCAGTTGGGGATTGTATTTAAAGTTCAACCAATTTTCATACTCGGTGGAAGGGTTGGTTGTCTTGTGAATAGCCTTTAGGTTTTATTGGGAAATGTCAGCCCTGTCTTTAGTTTAGATTCAGCTTTTAGATAATTTGTGTATATTCTCGTGCCATCGATGAAATAGCAAACATTGTGGTACCAAAATTATGAATGAGAAGGTGTTCATATGGCCTCTTTTCTTCTATACCATTTTCTCTTATAAGGTTCTACGATGGTATAACATCTTTTCTCCTGCTGAGGCCATCAGCTACCGTTAGACACTTAATGCTTCTTGCTGAATTACAAGGAGCTGTAACCATACTCGCTTGTCATTTCTTTAAGCCTTTGCATTGATTGACCACAGACTAGACATGTCAAAATTTTCAAAACGAATCCCATGAATGAACAGCCAAGGAGGGGAGAAACTGTAGCTATTGGTCATTGCACAAGGATGTTGGAGAACAATGTATCACTTCTAAGGCAGAGGGCAACGGTACCCTGGCCAAGGAAGGTGGTAGATGTACAAAATTCTATTTAAGGACTGTTTTAGAAAGAAGGAATATTAACAAAATTACTTCACTGAAAGATGGAAATGGTACAATTCTCACAACAAGAGAGGAGCTTCATATGGAGGTTTGTAACTTCTGCCATAATCCCTTAGGCAGGACATTAGAAGCGACATCATGTGTAGAGGATGTGAAAAGATAGTAAACCACCAGATCCCTTTTGACCTAGTTGAGAGGTTAATTCAACTTTTCACAGTAGCTGATTTGAAAAGGCCTTGTTTTCTTTGAATCTGCATGAAGTCGTAGGTCTTGATGTCTTCAACGCTCACTTTTTTGATCAATTTTATTTTTTAGGTAGTGGATGAAAATTTTCAAGAAATGTAAAATACTGAAAGAATTGAATGGAACCTACATTTGCTTAATTCTTAATGTGAGAACTTTGATCTCCATAAGAGATTATAGACCTACATCTTGCTGCAACGTCATATACAAGATCATAGCCTTTAGGGAGTGTTCATAAGGGAAAGGTTAATTGGAGAAAACATCCACATTGTGTAGGAGCTATTCAAGGGTACAATAGAAAGAGAACAGCTAGAAATTGTGCCATAAAGGTGGACTTTTAGAAGGCCTTTGACTCATTGGAGTGAACTTCCTCGTAAACACCATAAATGCCTTTGGATTCCTAAAGCTTTTTATAAATTGGATGAACTAGTGTATTATCACAAATCTTATATGGGGTATTGGTAAACGAAGAACCTATAAATAGTGTCTCAGGACATTGAGCCCGAAGCTCGACCCAATCAGGCCTGAAGGCTCAAATATGAGGCTGAGCTTGATCGGGCCAAGGCCTGACTCATTTTTTAAATATATATATATATATATATATAAAATCCTAAAATAAATAAGGTGAAACTCAATTTATTTTTAAAGAAAGTGAACCATAAAGATTATATATGAGAAATGTAGCATTCAATTAATTAACAAAAATGCTTAATTAAAATATTAATTTTTTAGTGAATGTATAAATTAAATGTACATAAAATGATAAAATGAACAAGTTAAAACCAAGTTTATTTTAGAAGAAATGAACCAGAAAGATTATATATTAGAAATATAATATTAATTTAATTAAAAAATAAAACAATAATACTATGAAAATCATTTTGTTATCAAAACAAAAGAGTATCCTTTAATAATATTATCCAAAATTTTTTAATGATACAATTTACAAAAAGTCGAAATGAAAATATCAATTAGTGTTAGAAAGTGGAGACTGGAGAGTGAATATTGACGTTACATAGAGTAAACATAGAGAGACAACAATTTAGAATATGTAAAAAAAAAAAAGCACACACACACACATAAGTAAAAAATTAAATCTTCAATTACAATTACAAAATGCTAAAGCAATCACATGAAAAATAACAAAATCTAGAAACAAAGATTAAGATAACAAACTTGTAGTAGAGGAATGAGATCATTAATCGTTATAATTAGGATTGTCAATTGTTCACACTACTTCATCTGCATATAGAAACATTATTATGTAAATTATATCTACTAAAACTTATGATAATAATCAATTAAATATATCTTTATTATTGAATATTTTATTATATCTACTAAAACTTATGATAATAATCAATTAAATATATCTTTATTATTGAATATTTTATTAAAATATTTTTCAGTTAAATGAATGGTCACCTCCTCATCAGTATCTGTATTAATATAAAATTAAAAATATAAGATAAGATAATATATTAAAATACACAAAATTGATATATCATGAATAATAAAATTTACGCTTAATATCTTTATCATCTAATTAGCTTCGGGCACATATAAGGGTTTTAACAACACTAGGGTGAAGTCAAGCACGATGAGGACTATTAACCTGATTACTAGTGTTAAAAGCAGACCCTGAAGTAATAATAATAGATGCTGGAATTGCTAATAGGTCTTATGTAGTTACTTAATTGTTGACTGTTATAGTAGATAAATCAGTGTTGATATTCTAATTTATCAAACACTCGACTAATATAGTTGCTAACCTTTCACTTGTATGTGGTGTTGACATATAAATGAGCCTACCATTTATAAATATAACCAAATATCAAATATATCATAATCAAAAAATAAATGATAACAATATTAAAGAATATAATTTACCTTAATAGTCTATTGAGTAGAGTCCAATCGTTGTCAATATAATATGCTATCGCTGCTATATATCTCTTATTTTAGTTATCGACTGTCTATATGTCTATTGTGATGCTTCTCATCCTTCACTACTCGACAATGCTTTTCTTCTTTCTTCTGATCCTCGTATATCTTCATAATGTCTTTCTTCAAGGTATTCTAAGTTAGGATCTTGAAGGTCGATTGCAATGAGGTAAGCAACATCCTAAATCTTTTTCTATCAACTATAGATAGTGGATGTTCATCACCAATAATCATACTAGCAATTAAAAACCTTGATTTGTTGCTATCATCAGATGTAGTAATCATTTCATTCTTCCCTCTCATTAGGTTAGGGGTGAAAAATGTTTGACCTTTTGATATAAGCTTCTTTCTATTACACAATTCTATATGTCTCTTTAAATGAGAGGTTCTACCTTTTGAACTCCTGACCAACATCTTGTGACAACATTTACATTCGGCCTTCTTTACTCTGTCCATTGATCTAGTCTTGTTGAAGTGATTCCAAACATCACTTTTCAATGGACCTAAATTTCTATCTTCACTTAGTAATGGATTATAACTATCCATTTGTATGCTCTTCAGTATTGAGTTAGAACTCTCCATTGCAGGAATATGCTCATCCATATGAAACAATCAATATATACGACTATATTATTCATGAATATTTACATGTATACCAAATTAATGGCAATTTAACATAAAGTAAGATAATTAATCATAATCACATATAGGAGTATATTACTCTATACATATATGATGATGATGATAACCTATCTGGACAATTTCTACCTCACACTTCCACATGCTAGCATATTGTTGTTCTTTTTGCCTTCTAAGAAAACATGAATGTCATGGTAAAGATTGTTGATGTCTTTAGAAAGGTGAAACTAGTTATATTAGTTAGTCCTTCAAAAGGTTTTTTGAGTTGAATATCCAGTGCTAATCTGTTAGACCATTCAAGTAAAAGTTTTTTTTTTGGAGATATAACACAATCTAAATTAAGAATTCCATCTGATCTTAATGTAACATGCTTTGGTGTGTATTATGTAGGAAAATTTCGTATCTTATTATCTTTTCGATAGTATCCAAATAAATTTAATTCTTCTTGTTCAACTGGTCTATAATTCCAATCATATTTTGATTGATTTTCTCTTTTTCAGTTTTCTCCATTGTGGCTAGTTCGGGTTGTTCAACGAGTTTTGGTTGTTCCATATATACTTCTTGATTTGATTTACATCCATAAATTATATTTTAGATGTAGATACTTTAGAATTAACCGAATCTATTGAAATTTTCCATATTAATACAATATTGCACACATAAGATCAATAATTGATTATTACTTATGTTGGAACTGTAGATAAATGAAAGCTAGTTCACTCTTGAAAGTGTGGAGGAGTTTTGCAAGAAACTCAAATCATCAACGAATGATGTAGAGAATTGTCTATAGGGATGTCAAATTTGGCCCGGCCTGACCTGATTTTGGCTCGAGTTGACTGAGTCACGGGTGGGCCACAGGTCAAACATAGGCTGGCCCGGCCCAGCCCAGCCTAGCCCAGCCCATGACCCAACTGTTACTTCAAAAATGACATCGTTTTTGACATTTTTATTTTTTAAAAAATATGGTAAGCCGAGTTGGCAGGCCACGAGTGGACCTATACTGACCCGTTCGGGCCACAAGCCACCCTAACCAATAGTCGGGCTATATTCCTAATTGTCTATAAACATATGCTATTAGATTAGTGACATTAATTTTGACAACCATATACGAAATCATAGATGCTGAAGTGAGTATGTATGTTCATCATTGTTCTATAGAACCATAGGGTGTGTATAATAATTGTATGGCATAAGAATACTAAAAGAGATGGAGAATTTAAGCTATTGAAATGAAGATGTAAGTATGAAGGAAAAAAAGCAATCTTGAACTGAATCATTAAATTTCACTTACAGACATTTAATAAGCAAGAAGTAAAATTTTATAAAAACAAAGATTAGTAATTCACTTGCAAAACTAGAATCTTGTTGTTAAAACTAAAAAAGAGGCATAAAGCTGGTTTAGCTAGAGAGGTAGAGGTAGTCAGGCTAGGGCACCACAGAGTCAGAATGTTAATGGAGACACTGATACATAATGAGTAATGATCGAAGGACAACTGGCAAGCTACAGTTGGGAATGAGGGCGACTGGGAGAGTGGGGGAGAAAATGTCTTAGTTTAATGTTATGGATTGGTTTTTTACCTATACATAAACAACTTTAAACCATTTTAAACAAAATCTCCATGTATAAAATGATGTTGTTTTGCATCAGGTGTAAAATAACATCATTTTCAAATTATTTATAGCATAATCTCCTTTTTCGCATAAAACAACATTGTTTTGCACTAGGTGTAAAATGACCTAAAATAGAATGTCCTTCTCCTTATAAAACAATAGTGCAAAATGACTTTGTTTTATATAGAGGATAGAGGAGGAAATTCCATTTTAAATGATGTAAAATGATGTCTTTTTACGTCATTTAAAATAGAATGTTCTTTGTATAAAATAATGTCATTTTGCTACAAGTGTAAAACGATGTTGTTTTATGTAAAAAACAATCAAGTCACGAGCGAGGCTCAGGCCTTGGTTTTTGAGCCTGAGCTTGATTTTTAAAAAAAGAGGCCTAGGCTTTGGCTCAAAGCTCGATCAACCCAAGCTTGGCCTAGGTAAATATGCCATGCCTACTACAAGTTTAATTGTAAGATAAAAACGGATGAGGCAAGGCAATTCATTATCCCTTTATCTCTTCACCCTAGCTATGAAGGTGCTAATCAAAATAATTAGGAATCAAACATAAGAAGCGAAAACCAAATTCCAATTAAAATGCAGAGCTTAGAAAATATCTCACTATCATTTGCAAATGGCCTGTTGGCTTTCTTCAGAGCAGACACTACCTCTATTCCTCACCTGTGGGAGCATTGGAATCATTTAAGGACTTATCAGGTATGTTTATAAACAAGAATAAAAGTCAGATCTTAATCTCAAGCGGAGCGATCATATAAGTGGACATATTGGCTTCTTCAATTGGATAAAATCGGAGTAAACTGCCCATCACCTATTTGGGGGTTCTAATAAACACTAAAAGACCCTCTCTTTTATATTGCAAAGCTCTGCTAAATAGCATATGTAGAAGGTTAGCAAGTTAGAAAAGCAAATTACTGTTGTTAGTAGGCAAGATACAATTAGTAAAGTTAGTGTCGAGTAATCTATATATCCATGGGCCTCATACATATTATTTCATAAGGAATTGATTAAAACCATCCATAGAATCCTGAATAGGTTTATACGGAATGGGAAGGTAGAGGTAGATCAGCAATTAGGTCAAGTGGAAGGAAGCTTGTAAGACTAGAAAGGAAGGGGTCTAGGAGTCTTGCTCACTTAAGGTATCCAATCAAGTTCTAATGCTAAAAAGGTATGGAGGCTAGTAACAGATATAATCCTTTTGGGTTAAATGGGTTGATTCATATTACAAACCAACATAATGTGTGGAAATAGGAGGCAAAGCAAGAATTGTCTTGTACCCTAAGGCATATAATAACCTTTAAGCATTTACATAGAAAAGACTTTCTTTGTGAAAATGGAGATGGTACTTTACTTCCTTTTGGCACAACAATTAGTCGGCACTAGGACCATAATCATATGAAATGGATTTTCTAAAGACAGAGGTGAACAATGGAGCACCAGTTTAGGAAGCAATCTTGCCTAATGGAGAATCAAACACTATAAAAACCTAATAAATTAGGTAATTTTACTAAAAGCACGTATAGACACTTATTAAGAGATAAATTACCAAATATGAAATGGTGCAATCTCGTCTAGTTTGAGCAAGCTTGCCCTTATACCGCCATCACCTTGTGGCTCCTTATAAAGAGAAAATTGAATACCAAGGATATACTACATAAATATATGAATGTGACAGAAACATGTGCCTTCTGTGAAGTAGAATCCAAAACCATGACCCACATTTTTTTTTCAAATGCCAATAATCAAAATTGAATTTGAGTACAATAATAGATTTTGGAGTTTTACAATAAGAGATTTGGGAAAGGAAGAAGCTAATCACCTAGTATTATAGGAATGGAAAAATAATAGACTTAGATTGGAAAATCACCAAACTGGCACTAAACATTACTATTTATACCTTGAGGTTGGAGAGGAACTGAAGGGTATTTCAGAGTTAAGTGTTGCATAACACCAATCTATGTTATGCAATCATCAATTGAATTAGAGAGTTGGTCCTAATACATGGTATCCATAGAAATTGCTCCACTCACATATCACAAAGATGGATACTTCCCAATCAAAATTAGGGAAGACCCAACATATGACATAGTCATATCAACAAAGGAAGATGAAGTGTTTAAGGTTGGAACAAACATGTGCCATAATTAGAGATATGAAAATATATATTGGGAACAATATCAGTACAGAGCTTAAAAAAACACATCTAAAATTAGGGCTCAACTAAACTAAAAATTTTAACACCCCCTATATGAAGCCTACAACCACCTACATATATGACACCCAAATTCCTGTACATACATTTATGGCATACAATTTTATTCATTTATAGGGATTTTCATCACTCACTTTTCTATATTACAAAATTTCATATCCCTTAAAATTATCATTTAAAAGTAATATTACATCACTACATTTATATGGTTATCCAAAAGAGATATTACATACAAGTTAAATTCTTAATTGCAAACAGTCAAGAAACTACAATTTCCTTCATTATATATACAACCATTCTTTAATTAAAAACATATCCAAAGGCACTTTTACTTCTAACGGTTAGCCTTGGTCCCTACAGATGATCCCTGTGCCTTACTCCTATTACTTGTGCCTATACGGATTAACATCTGTACTAAGTTTGAAAGCTTAATGGAGAAAAACTTAGTTTGGATGCCACTCATAACAATCATCTGCTAAGCACACACACTTATGAATATAATAAACTCACGTAAACAATGATGGCATAATTAAGCAAAGTATGTAATGCAAATATGCTTCAACCATATGCTGTAAATTCACATTTATAAGCCAAATAATGATTTCTAAAGCTCATTAATACAAATTATTCATTTTATCATCTTGTATCTCTTATTTATAGTTGTTTAATTTCCTTTCTGTGTTAGGCCTGCATATCCATGTAGGTGTGGATAATAGGAGCTGTAGATATTTGAAGATATCAAACTGTGGATAATCGAAAACTTAGAACTATAGATACCTGAAGTTATCAACTTGTGGATACCTAGAGATATCGAACTGTAAATACTTGAAGGTATCGAATTGTAGAGACACTATTATCTCGAAATGAAGACACTAGTGGTATCAAACTATAGTAGCTGCGTTGTAACAATATAAGCATGCCTATCTATCCATCACCAACATAATGAAGCAGATATTGTAACATTTCCTTTAATCATTTACCAATTTCATAATTAATATATTAACAAATTACATGATATTCATTTGAAAACATAAAATCGATTTTTAAGTTCATACACGCAAGTCATAACTTATCACCATTAGGATAGTACTCAACTGACAAGTACTTGTATGATTTATTTTTTATATGTTTTGTTTAGTTATGTTTCTCGAGGTACATTCACATAATTCCAGTATGTAAATTCTTGTACCTCATTTAAATATAAAACATGTTAAATTGTACTTAATTATCTTCATAAAATTAGCATGTGAACTTGTATAGTTATACTAAACACATATAAGCAATAAATATGCATACAAATAATCTATGTACATGTAAATTTTCTTTAGCATGCATTATGATCAATCTTAAATTCCAATGTTTAATCACCCAATTCACATATGGTAAGTCATATTTCATTTATTTCTAGATGTATGAAAAGTTTCATAAACATTCAAAAAGGTTTTGATATGATTCGGTTAAAAAAGGAAGCAAAAAACTCAAAATAGTGCAATTTGGGCTAAGCCCACGGTGGATCTAAAATAGGTAAACAAATCAATTTATAAACAAATTACACGATGTTCTCCACTTAATTCGTAATTTTATATAGATAACATTTACTTTAGGCTTTGAGGTCTTCTCAAAATTTGTCTCCTTATATCTCTAGTTTCCATAGCCTGAAAAAATCAGACCATTTAGACTTCTAAATCATAAGATATGGACCAAACATCATAAGTGACACCAATATAGGGTGATGTCAGGTTACCATTTTCGATCTCAATTTACAATGTCATAAAGCTAGAATTAAGTATGATTCTCTTCAATTGGTTTTCATTTCAACATCTTAACTTTCGTCTTCAATTGGAATCACCCATTTTTGAGATCTATAGGCAAAGTTATGACAAAAACAATGGGATTGGTTTAAGTGAATCGAGAACCTAACATAGAATTTCACTAAATGTTACTCTCTCTTCTCATATTCAACAAATTATATGCAAAGTAACACCAATATATCATTCCAGAAACCATTCCATGTCCAAATCAGTCTTTGTACACATTCAAATATGCACATTTACAGAAATTAACTAAGTGTAGTCTCAAACCTGGAAATTTGCCAAATAGCTCTTCTTCTGGTGCTTTTCCTTCTCTTCCCCTTTTGCTTTGCTTGATTCACCAACTAGAAACACCATAAATGCATATCTCAATTTCAATTCTAGCCTTATAATTTCAACTTTTCATGAGCAAAGCAAGAAAAGATGAAGATGAAAAGAAAAACCACTAACTTTTACCTTGATTTTCACCTAGGTTAGCTTGATTCCTTATGCAAAATGACGTGATTAAGAAGATGGAATGGAGAGGAGATGAGAAGAGAAAATTCTGGAGTTAAAAACCTATGTATACATCCCTACCCCTTTTCATGAAGTTTCTGGTCTTAGACACATATTCAATCCCATTGGATCATATGTTGATTTTTGAAAACATTGCACATTTGGTCCTTCTTCTTCCTTTAGTTCCCACATTGGCATATAAAGTCATCAATTGATTTCATTCTAGTCCATATTTCACATATAATTATTCATGTCCCTATTGAAATGAAGAAATTACCAATTTACCCCTATCTTTTAAATTAATTACCATTATGCCTCTTACTATGCTTAGATATACTTAATTCTCTATGTTTACTTCTTAATACACCCTAAACATATTATAATGTTTATAGGGTATATATCAGGGCCTTACATTAGCAAACCTTATATTTAATCCTTAAGAATTTTGACAAAAATTTTAAGGGTATATTATGAGTTTCACTTAACCTCTAAGGTTCCACACAATGTAAGTTGGGATTTTATGACTTACATTAATCATTTTTATAGTCTTTTATGTACACATGGCAATAGTCATGTGCTATGGCATTAACTCTTATTAACTCAGAGCATATATCTTTTATAAATACAATACCATATAGATGTTGGTTAATATATACTTAATGTATAACCTAAGTTCACTTGTCTAATTTTAAATTTGTCTTTCTGAACTCCCATTTGGAAACTTAAAACAAATACGATGACTATATTATCATTCTAAATTAACTTCTTTTTGACGTATTATCTAAGTCAATATTCACAAGTTAAGTTTGTTACTTTAGCTCTCTTTTGTCAAATTGATAATAAACTTAAAACATGTCCCATCTCCAGTCATCACAAATACAAAAGTTGATTGTTCGTGTAAGAAGGTCAATATTTTGAGTGTTCAACATACTCTTTGATTCATACAAAAATTGTCATACAAAGTAAATATATTTTAGAATCAAGTACTATGCAATGTTTATTACTTAATAAACAATGCCAACTCAAAACATGACGATACATTAAATGAACATACATAAAGAAATGTTAATCAATTACATATTAATATCTACGTAATCCTATTAACTTCACATGGTCAATGCATATATCTTGAGAAATTAGTTTGTCATTAGACATGCCACCATGTCTCGTGTACATATTTACTTCATGCTCACTTCTCCTTGTACAACTATATCTTTCACATAATTGTGTTTGGTACCTATATGCTTGGTTTTACAATGAATTTTTGGGTGTTTAGTGTAAGCAATTATTATTTGACAATCATAGTTAATTGTTACTAGATTAATCTCTCTTTCAATGACTGCTAAACTAACCAAGAATCATATAAGCTACATGGCCTCTAATATTGTTACTAAAAATGCTATAAATTCAACTTCCATTATGGATAAAGCAACACATGATTATTTATTACTTTTCCATAATATAGCACCACTATTTAGTAAGAAAACATATCCATATATAGATTTTCTCTCATATAAATCTAACATAGATCATCACCTTGATAACACAATACATAATCAATTGTACGCTTTAAATAACTCAATATTCTCTTTACTATTTTCCAGTATGTTTTTCCTAGGTTTAGTTGATATTTGCTCACCATTCTAATAGATTAACAAATACCTGACTTTGTATATATCAAGGCATATATGAGACTTCCAACTAAATTGGAATAGGGAATCTTTTTCATTTGTTCCCTTTTTTATGGCATAGATAAGCAAGATTTCTTTTTAAGATCTTCAACTTTAGCAATAGGATTATTTGTTTATTTGCAATCTTGCATATGAAATCATTCTAAAATCTTTTGAATATAACTTGCTTGAGAAAGTGAACAATCTCTTGAAATCTTAACTCCAAGAATGTATATAGCTTCACCCATATCTTTCGTCTCAGATTTAAATGAAAACCAATCTTGATTTGCTTAACAAATTCATAGTCATTATAAGTAACAAAAATGTCACACACATATAAAGATAAAACTACAAATTTATCTTTAGATCTTTTAATATATAAACAGTGATCTTCATCAAGCATATGAAAATCGTATGAAACAATTATGTTATGAAAACATATATATCATTGTCTTGAAGACTACTTTAGAATATTAATCTATTTTAATAACTAGCATACTTTATATTCTTAGCCTGTCTCAATAAAACTTATAGGCTACTTCATATAGATTTCTTCTTCTAATTCTCCATTTAGAAAAAAAAATTAGTCTTTATATTCATTTGATGTTATTCAAGATCCAAATTGGCAACTATAGCCAAAGTTAAATGAATTGAAGCAAGCCTCACAATATGTGAAAATGTCTTGTCATAATCAATTCCCTCATATTGTTTAAGTCCTTTTGCTACGAGGTGTGTCTTATATCTTTCAACACTGCCATCATTATTTCATTTTATTTTGAGATCCCATTTGTTCCTAATAGCTTTGCACCCATCAAGGAGGTCAACCAAGTCTTAAACTTGGTCCCAACTTAAAGAAGTCAATTTTCTTTATTGCATGCATATGTTCGTCTTTGGCAGGCCTAGTAATAGCCTCGTGTACATTCCTTGGCTCATCATATTCTTTTGGGATAATCATATAAATTTCCTCTTTTATTTCAAAAAAATCAGGGCATCATACCATAATTAATTCAATATAAACACATTTCATGGGAAATATAGTGTGTAAACTTTCAGTAGGTTGTAATATTAACTATCCTTGAGATAATTGTTTAAGTTCTAGACCACTTCCACTTGGATAAAGTCCCTCTTCATGTATTTTGATAAAGAGTTTCATATGAAAATAGGTGTTTTCCTATTTCACTCTACTTTAGAAAGTCATTTTTTAAAAATATAACATCTTGTGATTCAAATTCAATTACACCTTTATTACATTGTTTGCATATGAACATATACCCTTTTAAGTATTCAAAATATTTAATAAAGATACTTTTATTCCCTCTTGGGCTGGTTTCCTATATTTATGAGAAGATTATGAACGTGGGTAGCACACCCCCATGGACATAGATGTTTTATGTCAAGTTTTCTGTATGTCCATAACTCATATAAAGTGTTTGTAAATGAATTCATAGGCACTCGATTAAGTTCATAAGTGATTTTAAGCAATACATCACCCCAATAGGTGATTAGTAGATTTGCTTATGCCATAATGGACATAACCATTTCGTGTAGCATTTTATATGTCTTTCTACAAAATAATTTTATTGTGGGGTTTGTGGAATATTTAACCGTCTTTCTATTCCTTTTTCATCACACAACATCTTGACCTTATCATACAAGTGTTCTTGTCCTTGATCAACTCACAATGCTTTTTTTTTTGTCTAATTGATTCTTTACTAAATTTATATAGTTTATAAAACAATTTAATGCTTCTGATTTGTGAGAAATCAAATAGACATGACCATACTAAATACAATCATCTACAAAAGTGAAGAAGTAATCAATTGCAATGGATAAGAAGCTTGTGTTCTCTTTCTAAATGACTTTTTCCTTTTTACGAACTAGAAAATGTTCACAAATAGGTAAATTTACTTGACGTAAATTAACTAAGAGGCCTTCTTTCACTAATTGATTTATTCAATTTTGACCTATATAATATGGTCTAGTATGCCACAAAACTACATCCATATTGGAATCACTACACGATTACACAGAATAACTTATAATATTATTTAAATGAACAACATCGAGAATAATAAAACTATACAATATAAATCTATAACCATAAGGAATATTTCCAAGATATAAATCCATTCCACCATTATAAAAATTTACATAAAAACCAAGATTGATTAACTAACACATAAATAAGATTCTGCCGAATATTTAAAGCATACGACACTTCATAAAGGATCAGGAATCAATTATCACACGTGTAATTTGCAAGTTTCAATCCCTTTTACAGCAACCCCTAAATTGTCTCCTATATAAACCCGTCATGTTCCATATGGGATTTTATGGAATTTCATAAAGGTATCTCTATCTTTTGCTACATAGTTAGCTACTCTTGAATCTGCAATCCATAAAGATTGTTATTTAGTTAGAAAAAATGATAAGAGGCATTAATAAAACAAGTGTCTGTAAAATAAGATTATACCTTTTTAGGCTTGTTATAACCGCGAGAAACGTGACCCTTATTACCAAAATTAAATCACTTATCACTTTCAATGTTCTGCTTTTTAAAAGGACAATTTTCTTTTCTATATTGATTCCACTTTGCCTTCTTAAAGTCCTAATTATAGTGGGTATTTCTCTTACTCTTTTTTCATTTAGGCCCACCATGATGCTTATGCTTTTGGTTCATAGCTTCATATGAGCTAAAACTAACTACATATACCTCGAAAGACATTTTAGAGACTTCAAGACATTCATCTTCTGGTATGAGATGCCTCGTAGCATCTTCCATTGTCTTAATAGTTTCATTGTGAGTTAGATGCATTTTCATTTTCTCCTAACTATAAGGTAGTGAACGGATCACAACTTGTATTTGTTGCTCATTTAATAGTTTATAACCAACATCACATAACTTACTTATCATGTTTGACAAATGACTCAAATGCTTTTACATTGTGTAATTTGACCATTTCTTATATGTATTAAACTTAATAGTGAGTAACCTCACCTTATTCACTAAGGTGCCTCCAAAATGTGCAACTAAAGACCATATGTCCTTAGCAATTTTATATTTTTAAAACTCTCCATACTGCTCAACAATGTAATGCGAGCTTATTAGTTCTTTTTCCTCCACATTTTATAAGTATCAAGGTCTCTTTTGTGTTGGGTCATATTGCCTTCCTCGTGAATTTCCATGGTTATGTTTAATGGTTACAAAGACTCTTTCTCCTCAAGGACATTGGATTTTCATGTTTTAAATCTCATAATTATCACCATTTAATCTCACCCTTGTCGAGTTTAACAATAATATTCTTTAATGCAGTGGCTATAGTTAAAAACACAAAGTATCTACAAAAAGTAAGAAATAGTATATACGTACATCAATGTCATGTCATATGTATATTTTTAGCGAATAATTGGTTTTTAATTATCTACAAAATCACATATTTTCTCAATCATTACGACAACTAAATACCAATTGTCGTATTGTCGTACTAGTGTCAAGTAAACATTTATATGTTCTGATAAATTGGACAATATTAAACTTGACATGATTATCAAACTATAATTATTCTATTTTTACTTTAAAACTTAGAGAGACTTGGTGGTAGAGATTTGATGATAGTGACACTCCCCATAGATGGGCCATACACTAATGAGCAACGGTGACTGAGAGAATGGTCCTCTCCACTACCACCAAACATCACTTCTTTTGCCTCTATCTGCAGGCCTCATCTATGTTTGGTGGGAAGATTCTAGAATCTAATTGGGTTTCTTTTGTTTTGTCAAATTCTAGAATCTAATTGGGTTTCTATTTTAGGTCAAACACGAGTTTTAGCAGGCCATCAAAAACAGGAACGAGTAATCTTATCTCACACAATGATTCTAATTTGTCTAATGTTTGGGATTATTGTTAGAATTCCATTAGATATCAATCTATATATTGTTTGATTTGTAATATATACAGTGTTTGTATTATGTGAATTTGTATTTGTTATCATATCATTTTACTTATTACTTCATAATAAACTCAATGATAAGTAAAAACATTAGTCTCACATAAACCTAATTTTGGCAGATAGTAACAAGTTTTATTATACATAAATTTCCTAACTTGAGAACCACATCTAATAAGAACTAATGATTTCAAATTCAACAAACGGATTATTGATAAACAATAGTTTGCAATAATTCATTAATAAATGGATTATTGGACTATTAAAGAATATAATACGTGACATAGAGGACATGAGAGTTATTATTCTTAGTATAACAAAACACTCCAACTTAAATTTAACACATGAATGACCTATTATGGAGGCTTATTATTAAATCCATTAATTATCAAAACACAATAGATACCAAAAGCAATTCTTCAGGATGCATATACACATAGGCTTTTTAATACCAAGGATTATATTTAACATATAGATAAACACAGGATCTTTCAAATTATATGCAACATTTATCAAATCACTTGCTTGGATTTGATTATATTTCATCTAATTATAGGACTCTTAGTAAGAAACTCTTTTCTTCCGCATAAAAATTATCTCTTCATATATTTGTATTCTTCAGAAGATTATCATCAATTGTTTCAAGTGATTATTATCTATTATTTATAGATGACGCCATTAATTTTTCTTTAAAAATTAATTATTTAAAAGGACATCAATTCTTTCAAGTGATTATTATCTATTATTTGTAAATAACATCATTACTTGTTCTTTAACAATTAATTATTTAAAAGGCCACACCTTTTGTACTTTTATTATCACATACAATTAGCAATACGGGATCAAGAGGAAATAAACAAATTGAGTGTGTCTTCATGAAGTTAGAGCATTTTAACTTTACAATCCAGTCTTACAATAATACTTTAACTTAATAGTTTAGTAAAGATGGGATTTGAACTTAATATCCGTGCCTAAAGCTTTTTAGAAATTTAAGGAGTATCCACTAGACCATCATTTTCAACAAGGAGTATCAACTATATCATCATTTTCATTAAAGGAAGGGGAGTATCATAAGGATTATTCTGAGAGTAAAATCTACATAAAAAGTTTCACTATGACCCAATCAAAATTTCAAACTTAGTTTTTTAATGTTACTTTGTCAAACACTTTATAGGTGTCTTTTTATCTAACATTTCGTGTTTAGTACCTTAATATAATTTGAAACAAATGTTTTTACCAGATAATCATATAAGAAAACTAGAATTTTTATTAATGTAAAAGATGAAAATATAACTAATGTGAGATTTAATATAGCCTAATATTAGGAAAGATAGCCAATAGTTATAGACAAATTATAGATAATAACTAACATAACTATTATATTTGAATTAATTGCTAATAAAAAATTATCATAGTAATTGCCACTATTTGAGTCCACTTTTAAGTTAGACTATTTATGATCTCTTCAAAATTTGTGAACTATTATTTAATAAGTAAGGTTGTGCATTAAGTTGTAAAGTTAAATACTTGATGCCTTCATCAAACTATCCAATTTCTTTAGTAGACTATGTCACTATCATACATAAATTGTTGGTCTGTGTTAAATTTGCAACGGACCTACACGAGCAGAAAAGTTAGATCACACACAAGCTCAAGTTAGGTTCTATTTTAAAACCAATCGGTAATAGGAGGAGTAGCCCACTAAACTTATATGTTAATCTTTTTTCATCTTTTTTTCAATGTGAGATGCTTGTGGGTATTCTCAACAATTCCTCTCAAATGTGAGTCCCCTTTTTAACTTGGACAATCTGGAGAAGTACCTAAACAATCCTCATCAAGACTGAACTTCTGATTGAGGTCAGATACGCTCCCTCCTAGGGTCAACAATACTGCTGAGCTATTTGCTCCATGTAAAGTTCAAATCCTTCTTCAATTACTTAAATGATGGGCCCTCTTTTAGGGTAAACAACTAGTCAAGATCTTCATGGGCTCTGATACAATGTCAAATTTGCAATAAGCCTATGGACTCACACGAACAAGAAAGTTAGACCATACATAAGCCTAAGTCAAATTCCATCCTAAAACCAATTAGCAATAGATAGAGTAACTTACTAAGCTTTTATGTTAGTCTTCTTATCCCTCTTTCTCTTATATAGGTATTCTCAACAATTAGAATTTTTAATATGAGTAAAGTATAGAGCACATTAACAAGAATTAGGCTTAAGTCTAATTATTGCCAAAATAACTATAACTAGCCTTTTGGTTAATTGGCCCTTACCATTTATTAACTTTTTAACATTTTCATTTTTAATCAATGTAGGATAATCTAATACTCCCCCTCAAGTGCAATTGGGATTGGACATTTAGTTGTCACTTGAAATAAACACAGCGGTAACCAAACTTGGCCACTAGGACTGAACAATTAGACGGACAACTAGGAAATTAAGAATCCAAACCAATCCTTCTTTGATACCATATTAGAATTTTTAATATGGGTAGTGTGTAGAGCCTATTAACAAGAATTGAGCTTGAGTCCAACGATTGTTAAAATGACTAAAACTAGCCTTTTGGTTAATTGACCATTACCATTGATTAACCTTTTAACATTTTCATTTGCAATCAACATAGGATAATCTAACAATCAATAAATAGAAAACAGTGATCTTATTGTTAAGCTCAACCCAATGTATAAAAGGGGCTCAAATATCATACTTCCGCCATTAAAAAAAATCGACTTCCTCATCAAGAAGTTCTCAAAGTATGCCTTAATCTTACCTTTAAACTGTCAAATGGAAATATCTTTTTTTTTTCATGTTACATCTTATGCATCCTCTTTCCATTGCACAAGAAAACTTGTCTAACAATTTTTCTTGTAGTATCCCAACAATCAATGGTAAAAAAATTTGACTAAATTCTCATCATACTCCTTTAATAAGGCCCTTACTCCTCTATAGTTTTTCCTTATCTTGATAGAATCTACGCATAAAGCTAACACGAAAAGTATGATGAATCTTTATCCTTTTCGACAGTTTTAGGCAATAAGCAACATTACTAAATTTCGTAAGAATTTTGAAAGAATCTTCATACTTGAGAATCAATCCCTTACAAATTATTTCCCTTAATTTTCTTCTTCAAGTATGAGTTTTAGCAACATTTCATCCCTAACAATGAAATCCAATGGCAATAAGATGTTGATCAATATATTTCTTCATTTGAGGCATTACCTTTGAAAGGTTTCCTCTTCTAGTATGTCTTGCTTGTCCCTAGTAAAGTTATATACAGTAAGACACTTACCTCTCATCTACTGCGTTGCCATCTCTAATAAAGTAAAAGATTATTGGCTTATAACCAATTCCAACGAATGCTTCTCTATAGAGGAAGATCATTGTAAATGTATGAAGATTGGACATTATCCAACAGTTCTAATCAATTGCATTGGCGCATTCACATTATGATTAAATAATCCTCTACTAAAGCATTAATTCTTTTAGTTTATCCATGTGTTTATGGGTGATTGGCACTAAGAACCTTCAATTCAGCCTAATTAAGTTAAATAACAAAGTTCAAAATCTAATAATAAACAAAGTGTTCCAATCACTCATAAGTTGTATTGAAATGTTAAAGTATTTTATCACATTTTGGTAGAACAACTTAGCAGAAGTTTATGTTAAACAAGATGCTAGAGCATCAATAAGCAAGTCATATTTGATGAAGCAATCTACCACAAATAGCATCAAGGGCTTTCCAGCAATCTTCAAAAATCTCATACTAAAGTCCAAAGATATTGATATCTATGGTATCTTTAAAATAGGTAGAGACTACAATAATCCAACTTTCTTTTTCCTTTCAATTTTGTCTAGTTAGCATATAAGGCATGCACAATAGCAAACTTCTATAAGGTCATACTCATATATAAGACCATGATAGTAACATCATCATTCCCTTCCAACCGTCTTACCCACTGTGCATCATGTGATTTTCTCATAAGTTCCCTACAAAATCCCCTCACCTTTTCTAGTAAACAATTCATTAGCAAGCTACTTTCATTTAGTAATGTCATCATTCACTTCCTATAACACATGAAAATAGTTAGTGTCAAACTTACCTTTTTTTCCCAAAATTTTGCCTATCAAGTTAGCTTCAATTCTAGACAGATTGTAGTAGGCAATCAACATTTTATCTCCTAATAAGGGCATTTGCTTCTTGGTTGCACGTTCCTACTCTTTAACCCTAAGTAAATTTATACTCAAGAAAGAGAGATCCTACCATCTTGCTAGCTGACAATTTCTTTTGCATTTTGAAGAAGGTATTTTTTTATATTATCCACTTGAGACATTTATATATGTTAGATACAAAATATCTTTGTTCTATTTTACTTTCATGATTCCAAATGTTAATGAACGTCCCTCCTAGACTAATGCACCAACAATAGCTTTATCTGATGCATCATTATGTTGCTTCAATTTATAACTCAAAGTTAGGTAGCCTTAAAATATGTTCAAATGGAATATAATGCTTCCACTTCTCAAAATCATCTACATAATAGTTTGAACAATACCATTTCTTGTCTTTTTTTAGCAAATCAATGAGAGGAATAACATTTTGATAATAACTTTAGATGAATCTTAATTCTCAAGTCTTAAGAAATAACGCAATTTCACCACTTTAGTAGGGATTAGCCACTTTATAATGGTTGTCATCTTTTGAGAATCCATTTATATCTAGCTTCTACTCATCAAATGTCCCAAAATTTTCATTTTTAGCCTTGTAAATTCACACTTTTGTATCTTGACATACATTGGTTTTTCCTTAACATTCCAACACCTATTACAGGTAACCTACATGTTCTTCTATGGAGTTGCTATACGCCACAATATCGTTAAGATATACTACCAGAAAGTCATCCATAAAATCATATAGCATATCATTCATTAGATTATAGAATGTGGCAAGGGCACTAGTCAAGCCAAAGGGCACAATTATAAATTTCATAGGCATTATACATAGTAATACGTGTGATTTCTGACTCATCTTTCTTTGTAATTCTCACTTATCAATAAACTGATCAAAAACCTAACTTTGAAAAGATTTAATGCTCTATAATACACATATTCATGGTATGTAAAGGGAATAACATCATATTCTAACTCATTTATGCGATTAACTACCTTCTTATGTGTAGTTCTTTAGGCTATTCTACTAGCAATACATCTTTGTAAGACTGTAGTAAAGGAACAATCTCATGCAACATTTTCACGATAAGCATTTTGCTTCACTTCAACCATGACAATAAGGTATGTGTCCTTTCCACCTTTTAAACCTTTCTCTACCATTATTATTGAGATAATATGAGATTTACTACCACCTCCTCTGTTAATGGGATTATAACATTTAACAAATTAAGGAGCATATTCCTCCACAAACATGATTCCATCTAAATGCGGATATACCACTACTGTGTGTTGATAGAGGAAGTTTATGGCAAGGATTACATTGAAGTCCTCCAATGGTATGACTATTACGTTTATTTTTCCAACCCAGCTTTCCACACTTACATATATATTGTGAGTCATTCCAATAACATCATTTGCTTTTGCATTCACTATTTTCAATCAATTTGTGCTCTTGATCACCTTCAACTCAAACTTGGTAATCAATTTGTGCATAATGAATGTGTGTGTGCCACCAATATTGACCATTGCAACAACATTTGCACCATTTCTTTGAGTTCATAGGTACAATAAAAAGGTATAAACGTTACTTACCTCATTTGAAAGAGTGATAAATATTGTAATGGATTCACTAATGTCGTTATTTCACCCTTAGTTTTATGTTCACCCAACTAGCTGCTACAATTGCACTTGGTAGATCTTGAACACCTTACTAACATAACCTAATGTGTCTGATTTTATAATTCACTTATAAATCAGAATGGATAGTCTTCTTCAATCAATGTGTCCAAATTTATAATTCAGGTATAAATCAGAATAAATGATCTTCTTCAAACATATTTTGAATGTCTAGCATCAATAAACTAAATGTCTTCACATAATTATGAATATTTCCCTCCTATTGTAATTTTTGTGATGATTCACAAGCAACCCACAACGTATTGTAAGGAAGGAATTGTTCCTTCAATTCACAAACCATCAATTCGTTGCCTTCCAGTATTCAAATTATCATTCATTCGATCTCTCCACTACAATTGGGATCTCCCACTAAACACATGCTAATTAGCGTTACCTTATGTGCTTAAGGGACTTTGGAAAAATCAGAATATAATTGCATGTCCCAAACAAAGTTTTCCATTTCCTTAGCATCACTAGCTCCCTCAACATGCTTTGGATCAAGGACTTTCAAATGGGATCAATTTTTTCCACCCCCTAGAGAAATAATGTTTCCTAATAGAGTCAACATATCTTCTAGCACCCCAACTTTCTTGTCAGCCTCACCAGAAATGTCATCTAACTACCTTTGGTTACCTACAAGCATTACCAATATGATCCAAGCATGTCGCAATTTGTATGGTATCATCTTCCAGAATAAGACTCAAGCCATGCTCCAAACGAGTGAGTCTTTCCCAAATTACCTCCAAGTTTTGTCCGCCAACCATTATGCATCACAAATAGTTTTCAAACTTACTTCGATACCAGCTGTCACATGGGTTATTTTGAGGCTTAAATCTATATGAAAATCTTACTATGTCCCAACCAAGTTCTTAGGCAGGCTCTCAACGTCAATTTGTCAAATACCGTAGGAGCGTCCCTTTACCAACCCATTTTTTATGTTCAGTAACATAGTATAATTTGGGACAAATGATTAAATGAGACACTCAAATAATAAAAGTAAATCTTTTATCAATGTAAAAGATGAAAAGTGTGAGATCAATCATAATCTTGATGTCTCGTTCACACTTTGCACATACATATATAGATAAGATAGCCATCAGTTATAGAAGTTATATGCAATTACAAGTCAAACTGCTAGGAATTATGTCTTATTCCTATAGAAATTACAGAGACAATAGTGACTGTTGTGTTAGGTTCAAGTAAGGTGATTTGGGAGGGGTTATTGAACACCAATTGACATAACTATCATAATTGAATTAACTCTTAATCAATAACTCCCACAATAACTACTACTGTATGAGTCTATCTTTGGGTTAGTGATTCTGGTCTCTCCAGAATGTGTGTATTTCATTGTCACTTAATAATTAAAGATGTGTATAAGTTGTAAAGCTAAATGCTTGATGCGTTAACCAAACTATCAAATTTTCTTGCTAGAATATAACACCACCATACTTAGGTTTTGTTGGTGAACAAGAAGTAATCTTACTACCAATTTCAATCCAATGCACCACCAGAGGGCTTACAACCTGCCTAGACTTTATCAACTCTTCTAGGTCCAATATTTTCCATTTTTGTTATTTTACCCTATACAAGCTTTTGCCCCGATTTTAAAGATGCACGAGTTATACAACAATGGTAACCGAAAATGATTCACTGATGAAACACCTGTGACTATGTTTAGCCCAAGTGGTGTAGATTAACCAAAAACCACATAGACAAGGACTTGTGACCAATTCAACTGCATGGACACTTAATTTTGTTATAGACCCAAAGCTACGAATGACTTCTTAATGTTCTGACCAGGTCTTAACAACATAGATTAAACAACTCTCATCGCTTTACCATAGATGTTGTATTCATGCCTGTTCGAAATGCAAATCATAGTGTTCATTCTTATGGAAATGTGAAAAGCAAGAAATACGTTTTCTTGAAATATGGACAAATGGAAGTTTAACTCCTAAAGAAGCACTTCATGAAGCCTCCCAAAATTTGATTTATTTATTTATTCATTTTCTGCATGCAGAAGCAGAAGATTTACATTTAGAAAAAAATCAACACAAGGTTACTTTACCCTTTTTTACTGTTCATGATAGATTGGCAAAACTAAGGAAAAATAAAAAACAAATAGTATTGAAATATATTTTTATTAACCAATCAGAATTGACTCCTAAGATCTATAATTGCCTAAAATGGTCCAATATACATACATTGTCAAACCTTTTGAATACTAGTCAAGAAGATCTTATGAAAATTGAACAAATTCTGTCTCGGTAGGATAGACATGTATTTTATTTCTATTACTATGAAATTCATAATTCATAAATGAAGTAGT
>JAOQMP010000005.1:27013585-27030087 GCA_027563575.1 Erythroxylum pedicellare
GTTATTGTGAGTTGAGTGATTAGGGATAAATCACTTGTGAGGTAGGATTTGTGCCGGAAAAACAAATCAGTTGTAAGATAGCTTGAGCCGGAAATCAAGTGGTGTTGTAAGAGTTCACACTGAACTAAAAAGTGTATAGTAAAGTGGCTTGTCAAATCCTAAGTGGGAGCTTAGGTAGAGGACGTAGGTCTTAGCACCGAACCTCTATAAAAACAATGTTTGTTGTTCTTCCCTATTCTTAGCATTTAAATTTGTTTAAATTGTTTTGTGTGTATTAACTTCTGATTTTGTAAAAAGGTTTAAAGATCTATTCAACCCCCCTTTTAGATCGTTTACAACATTTAATGCCAATATTATAATGCAAGGTCAATAAAGTCTCAGCAAAAAGGTTATAAAACTTGAATTTGTAATAAATCACATAAAGAACATCGAAATCAATAAATGGTTATTCTTTACTAAACTATAACATCCATTTCCAAACTTAAAGGAATATCTAATTATATAAGTTTTAACAAAGAAATTAAAATTTGAGAAACAATAGGAACATAAAGTGTCTGAAAAAGATCTAAATAATGTCCAATATCTAAAATCAAACAGTAAATTTTAATGGCTTCATCTTTGGATGTGATTCAATTACCTATAAACACATAATTTTCATTCATGTTTATTGTTTGGGTAAATAGGGAATCCTTGCATTATATTTGAAATATGAGTGGTTCAACCAAAATCAACCCAACAAGTGTTAAAAGAAAATTCCATCAAATTTAATTCAAATTATACAAAAGCACTATGCTTACCTTTCTTTTCGAACTATTTCTTATATTTCAAGCAATATTTCAAAAAAAGTCCAATGTTATAAAAATGACACTTATCATTATTATGTGAATTTGCGGAAATGACATATTAAACTTTAATGGTCCTTTATCGCCCTTTTAATCCTTCTTTCCTAGTTTCTTTTTAGCTTTTAGCTCACCTATTAGATTAACTAAGTAAATTCCTTATTTCTTAAATCATTTTTCCTCTTAAATAAGAAAATTTTGTAATTCTTTCACATTCCATATATTGATGTAATTTATTTGAAATGGACTATAATGAGGATGCAAGGAGTTAATGATAAATTGCACATGGAAACTTTCACTAACTTCCAATCCCATATATCTCTATCTTACTATTATATTTATCATTTCATTGACATAGCCAATCAAACTTCATAGTAGGTTAACATGCCCATTAGCATACAAACTACTAACTTATCAATAGTGTCAGATTGAGACATACTTTGAACAAACTCCATAAATTTTTTAGCAATATTAGTCTTAAGAATTATTGAATTTATGTTTTATGTTATTGTCATTCACACGATCATTAAGCTTGGTCTCTTTGATCTTTCTCAACCCTTATGGAAAGATTTGTTCATTATTGTTGGTGTTAGTAATAGTAGCAAGCTTATCAGTCAAAAGTTCTAAATGAACATCTAGAGCAATTAATAGAAATTAAACAAGTTCAAACCACTTAAAATTAAGTTGAGTAAAATTAATAGAAGAAGTTGCAAATAAAGAGAAACAAAAGAAAATATCGAGAAAACATATATTAATGCTCACGAATAATAATTTGGCGAATAAGACCATATAATATAGATTCAAATAACACTCGCATAAATAATAAATGTACATTGAATTTCTCTTTGGGTGATCCAACAACAAATCAATAAAAAAATTGATGTCCTTTCCTTTTATCACATAATTGAGAATTACATACACTCTCATTAAACATGCTCGTAATCTTTGGAATTATTGAACACATCTAATAAAAAATATTAATAAATGGTGATTTAGTCATTTTTAGTGTTTAGTGCATTTTGCTTGTTTATTTGGGATTTTTATTACTTTTTATACTTAATTCATTCTTATTGTATTTTTATATTGTAATTCACTTATTTGGAGCAAAAAAAAAACAATTTGGGACAAGTTTGGGGAAATTTGGTACTGTTTTGACCAAGTTTGTAAAGAAGTTAAAAATGAATATGGACACCAACATGCCCATGTTAATCGCTACACAATTTCAGAGAGTTATATGATCTCTAGATATGCCTGTTTCCATACCTATATTCACATTTTGAGCTTGTGTTCATTTTAGATTCAAGAGTTTTGTGATTTTTAATTAACACTACCACCAAGATACCTATTTTGATGCCCGTGTACTACCTAGAATCTTAATTTTTAAACTATAAAATAAAACTAAGAGGAAAAGTGAGAGAGATGCTCTGGAAACATTAATTAATGACCTAGAATGACAAAAAGAACAAAGAACAAGCAAGGAAACACATTCAAAGTAGATTGTTATCAGTCTAAAGTGGGACTTCAAAAAGATTAAAAGGCATTTCATCATGTTTTTTTTATTTTTTGTTTTTCTTTAGTTTTTAGGTTATGTCTTTTATGATTAAGAACAAAACTTTTATTGATACTTGGATTACAAAAACCCTAGAATAGACCTTATAGTGATTTTATTTAAATTTTATTCATTCTTTAGTTTCATTGAGATTCAATTATATGGTTTTAATTATTCTTGAACCAATATTGCTAGCATGTTGATTAATATGTGATTTCATACAATTAAGATTAAGAAATCCTTTGTATAAATAAATCTAGCATAGTTAAAAGAAGTTGCATACAAACCTAGAGATAGATCATCGGAAATCTTCTGAATTAGGGTCAAATCTAATAGTAAAATTTATAAATTGATTAATACAATTTTAAGGGTTTTAATTAGAAAGATATTTCAATTAATCAACCTAGGGTTAGGTGTCAGTAGTCTTGAGAAAAATATTAGCATAATTCAGAAATTTCCATAGTCCAACAAACTATAGATTAAATTGATTAGTGAAATCTTTACTTCATGAGAAGTCTTAAGGGATTCAAATTCTAGGTACCATTGTCTTCTTTGATTATTTTTTAATTTAATTCTAGTTAGTCAATTGTGTTGATTTATCTTAGTTGATTATTTTAATTTCGAATTTGATTAATCATCATTACATTAATTTGTTAAAGTAGATAATGGAAAGACAATAAGTACCATTAATTTTAGTCCTCTTAGGGTCAACATGTACTTATTAATACTAGCTACATCTACACCGAAAGATTGTGGTTAAAACTAAATCATCAACCATATATCAATTAAACATGACCATATTCTTGATCATAAAATAATTAATCAACCTTTAGGCAATCCTTAAATATTTTATATCAATGAATTTTAATAAATCCATTATAATAATATATGCATTATCATGTCATCTTATAATAGTATCATATATTCATTGGTAATTTAATTTTATTTAATTTGAAATATATAAAAATATTTTAATTTGGCCACTTCACTGGTTAACAAATTATTCATAATATTGGCATTAAATTAAACAATAATGTCATACAATTTGATAAACATCATATGAAAAATATTGAAAGTAGTGAAGAATACGGATTGAAAAACGCTCGTGTTTCAATTTGTGTTAAAGACACCTGCCCTTATATAGGTAATATGGGAGAATAACATGCTAATGTTTCATAAAAGGATTTTAGAGTTTTCAATCTAGTGTAAGGCAAGGCCTGAGATAAGTATCTGTCTCATATCATATTGGCTCTTCATATTTTAAACTAATGCTCGTTGATAAGTACAATATAGAGTAGTCTCGTGTTCTAATTACTAAGTCGTTGTATGATTATAATATTAAGTAGCATAACATTAAAAAGAATTGCTTTAATCGACTTTTGATTCATTGAAACCCAACAATGTCAAAATGCCAAAAACTAATACAATAAAAAAAACTCAAACAATTGAGGACTTAAGAGGGATTCTCTCAGCGTTTATTCACCAATAATAAGCCTTTAAATAGGCATACAAAAAACCCGAAACAAAATAACAACTGACAAAAACAAACTTGAGAGAAAATCTGAACCACTTCTTAAAGACTTGTTAAAACATAACAGCAAGTACCTACTAACCCCTGTTAACTAGGACAAATTGAAACAACTGTTGACTAAGTCAAAATAAAATAATTTATTCAACAATCCCTCCCTTAAACTAATATTCCTAATAGTAGTTTACATTAGAAACTTCCTATCTTTCAAACTCCAAGCATCTCCCTCGGCTTTTGAAATGTAGTTAGCTTGAGAGCTTTCGTAAATATATCTACAATTTGATCTTCATTTCTATAGTCAACTAGATAAATTTCTTCATCTCTTGTAAGATCTCTTAGAAAATGATACCTCGTATGAATGTGTTTGCTTCTCCCATATAGAACAGGATTCTTGGATAACTTTATAGTTAAAATCATTGTCACAGTAGATAAAAGTTAGTCCTTGTTGTTAGAAATGAACTTCTTCAAGAATATTCCTTAACCAAATTATTTGACAAGCACATGTTAAAGCTACTACAAACTATGTTTCTGTTGTAGATAAAGTAACAATAAGTTGCTTTCGTGATGACCAAGAGATAGCTCTTGACCCCATCATAAAAACATAACCAAATGTACTTTTTTTGTCATTTGAATCTCCTGCATAGTCACTATTAGTAAATCCCACCAAGTCTGAATTTTCACCTCTCCTATAAAATATGCCATAGTTGTGCATTGCAAATATCTAAAAATTCTTTTTGTTGCTAGTAGATGCATTTCTTTTGGAGATAATAAGACTAACAACTTGTATTATATCTGGCCTTGTTGCCATAAGGTACATCAGACTTCCAATAATTTGCTTGTAAAGAGTGCTATTAACACTTCTTCCATTATAGTCTTTCACAAGCTTTAAACCTGCCTCTGCTGGAGTTGTAACTAGATTGCAATCCTTCATCTAAAATTTGTTTAGAATTTCCTGCACATACTTTCTTTGACTGATAAAAATTTCAGCATCCAATTGAATAACCTCAATGTCAAGGAAATAATGCATCCTTCCAAAATCAGTTAATTTTGAAGTGATTAACATTTTGAAGTGACTAACATTTGGCCTCTTACCATTCCATGCTTCTTCTGGTGTCATGTTCTGAACTGCTAAGGTTGGACTTTTGTATAAGATGTGGATGCTCCAATTGACAACTTCTGGCCAGAAGTTCTTTGGAACTTTGCTTTACTACAGTAAACTTCTCACGATATTCATAATTGTGCACTTCTTTCTTTTGTATACCCCATTTTGTTATGGTGTGTAGGTTGTGGTCTGTTGTCTTTTAATGTCATGCTCTTCATAAAAATTCACAAATTTATGCAATTATATTCCCCTCCTCGATCTATTCGCAACACTCTAACTTCCTACTTCTTTTTCAACCATTATTTTATAGCTTTTGAAAGCTATAAAAGCCTTTGATTTTTTCTGTAAAAAAATAGACCCAATTTTTTCTACTTAAGTCATCAATAAAGGTAATAAAGTATTGTTTACCTCCATTTGAAGTAGGATTAATTAGCCTACAGATATCAGAATGTATAATGTCCAACAACCTCCTTGCTCTTTTTTTTCTTTTTAGAATGGCTCTTTATATTGTTTACTAACAACACATTCTTCACAAACCTTTGAAGTGTTAGGATGATATGGAAGACCAGCAACCATCTCTTTTGTTGAAGTGTTTATACCTTCAAAATTAAGATGACCATAACAATAGTGCTATAGCCAAAATTGATCAATTAATTTTTCTGCAAAGCATGACTGATCAATGTTGTTGAGATAGAGAGGAAACATTTTGTTTGCAGTCATTGGAACTTTAGCAATCAGTCCCAATTTGTTATCTTAAATTCGATGCACTCTATCTTTGATGATAATCTCATAGCCCTTCTCTTGCAGATGACCAATGCTTAGTAGGTTGGTCTTCAAATTTGGCACAAAATAAACATTGGTAATGGTTTGAGCAACATTACCTTTAGTCTGAATGAGTACTTGGCCTTTTCCTATCACCAAGACCTTGGAATTGACATCAAATTTCACTATCTCTGAATGATTCACTAGAGTGGAAAAAAATTATTTATGGTTGTTGCAACCAATGTCCAGATACCGCAAATTTTTCATAGAGTCTTCATTTTCATGATAGACCATCAACAAAAATACTTCTTCCTCCTTTTCTACAAAATTCAAAATTTCTCCATCATTTTTAAACAAGTTAGTGCGACATTCAGACTTATAATGTCTATACCTATGGCATTAATAGCATTCCAAATTAGATTTATCTCTTGTCCTTGGTCTATTGGAGGCTGTATGTGATCCACCACATCCTCTTCCTCTTCCTTGGGATTGATACTCTTGATCTTGGTTGTTTTCATGTTGATTACCATGATTATCATTTCTTTTGCCTCAACCTCGTGCTCCTCTTGTTGTTGAGTGATTTCCAATTGAGGTCTTCAATTCTCACTTCTCAGCGTCTGGCTGTTTGAACTTCTATTCATGCACCATTAATGAGCTTTGTAATTCATCAAGTGAAAGCTCATCTACTTCTTTAGATTCTTTTATGGCACAGACGACAAAAAGTTAAATTTTGGTGTCAAGGATCAAAAAACCTTTTCAATGACAGTTATATCTTTTGTCTTATCCCTATGGATCAACATTTTGTTGACAATTATCATCACACGAGAGTAGTCTAAAACAAATTCTTCTAACTTTGTTCAAATTGTTTCAAACTAATGTAGAGCTTGAACTTGTTGCCTCCTTGCTCTAGTAGACCCTTGATACTTTTTCTCATTGAATCCCGATGAGAATTGTTTCAAGAATGGATCGATCAATGACTTGAAACATGTAGTTTTTGGCTTTCAAATCTCTGAACTTCATCTCCTCCAACTCCTTGTGCTACGCCTCAGTGAGCACCTCTCCATTTCTGGTGTTGCTACACCATATTCAATGACCTACTAGTATTCTTTTGACCTAAAAGAATTCTCCATCATCATGCTCCAATGTTCATGCTAACCATCAAATTGAGGAATAGCTGGTTGCACAAAATTGTTTTCAAAAGCCATTGATCTTATGCACTTCCCTTCCTAGTTTACTACTGCAACACTTAGAGAATAAAGCTACAACTTTTAAATCTCTACCTTACAATCTCCCTTTTCATGGAGCTCTCTACTAACCAAACTTTGATACCACTGTCAAAGTGACAGAAACTAATACAATAAAAAAAAACACTCAAACAATACAAGACTTAAGAGGGATTCTCTCATTGTTTATTCATCAACAGTAAGCCTTTAAATAGCCGCACAACAAACCAGAAACACAGTAACAACTGACAAAAACAAACTTGAGAAAAAAATCTAAACCACTTCCTAAAGGCTTGGTAAAACATAACAACTAGTACCCATTAACCCTGTTAACTAGGACAAACTGAAACAATTGCTGACTAAGTCAAAATAAAATAATGACCTTAATTATGCAACGAAGAGAAAACAACAATCATTAATTTTAAAAAAATCACACATTTTCAAACCCAAATCTCCAATACCACATGTTATGATTTTTCTTAATTATGCAAATTAATCCTTAAGTTTGAATAAATATAATATTCAAGATCTTAAAATTTTGTTATTTTCATAATTCAATCATTCACAAGAGAAAAATATATTTGGATTCATAACCTTTTAAAGACGATAATTAATCAGAAGATCTCAAAAATTTCTGTTTCTCTCTCTTGAGCTGTTTACGTTGGATGGCATTTTTTATTGAGAGAAAAAAGACTCCATTTTTATCTAAGATTTTCCTTATAATATATTTACCATTAATAGGTATAGTAATTAGAAAGAATATATTTGCATTGATCGACAAGCTATTGAAATTTAATAATTATTAAAGTGTAATTATCTTTTAACTAAATAGAAGTTAAATAATAAAAGATGGCACATGAATACTAAAATAGAAAATATCTTACAATTGAATCTACTTATCTCGATAGTTTAACTCAAGTCTAAGTTTTAAGGAAGTAAAGCATTAAAATTAAGATTAAAAATTTAACTTGTGGAACGAAAAAAAAGAGGTCGAATAACTATAACCAAATTGAAGTTAGAACAAATATTAGATAAAATATATTATATACCATAAATTTATGTTAATCATAAATATATTTAATTTTTAAATATAAGTATATTAAATGTGAAAATATATAATATGCCATATATTTATGTTATTCATAAATATATTTAAATTTTAAATATAAGTATATTAAATGTGAAATAAGAGGAAAAAAACTAATAGCATAGATGTGATCTAAAATTCCCTTTGTTTCTAATGTCTCAAAATTTCATCAACTAATTTGGAATTTTATAGGAGTTGCAATGTTTTGAAAAATCAAACTGAAAGTTATACGAGTAATATAAAAAGTTTAATATTTAAAAGGTTCAACCGGTATTAGATCGTCATAAAATTGGTTAAAGATTTAAAAAATTAAAAATTTTAAAATATAATTAAAAGAGATTGTTTTCATCTGTCAAAAAATTTAAAGTTTAATTGAAAAAATAGACCGCCAAATGAAAATTAATTGATTTATTTTAATTTATAAAATTTATTAATTTATGAAACTGATTGATACACTAATAAATTGGTCAATTTTTAACAATAAAAGTTATTAAGATAAAGCAAACTGAAACTTTTAAAACTAAACAAAAAAGTTAATGGATTTAAAGTTTTTATGATTGAACCGACCGAATCGATTGTATTGTTTATTTATTAGAAGTTTGATTTATATAATTCTACAAGACTGCAATATGGTCTTTACAAGATTGGACTCACTATAATAAATTAAAAGAAAAACTTAACATTCAAACTTTTCCTAAAATTTCGTAACTAAAGTTCTCTATTTTCTTCTTTTTGAAAAAAGATATATTTGTATTTTCTTCGGTGGAAAAAGGTTAGATCCTCGATGGAGTAGAATCTCTACCCATCCGATCTCTGAGTGGGTATAAAGGATTGAATATTTTTAATGCAATAAAGATAGTTTGACATTATGATAGCATCATGCTGTCATATTTGTGAATGCAAGTTTTGGCCTGAATCCCAACTACAAGTTGAATTTGGTGTTCCAAATCTAGTTAACGTGTCATTTCTTCATTTTATATATTTTTGTCATGGTTTCTTTCTTTTCTGCTAATGAATGAGGCTTTAGTTTTCTCCTAGTTTATGATCCATCGTTTTGAATTATTCTCCATTAGAAAATCCCCAAGAATACCTAATGATTGGTTCGACTCAACCTCCCCACTTCTGGAACATGCCATGCCACTCGAAGACCATACGGCATATATGCAGTAGCTCATTATCTTCTTACTCGTAGTGTGCCACCAAACTGTTCAATTATTTCAGTCAATCTTCATATGGTCTACTTCGATATGATTGTTTCTGTTGACTAATCACCTTTCTCTGGAGTGGTTTTACCGGACAAAGAGATACGTCAGCCCACCAATTATGTTGAATTTCTTGATAAGATTTCTCATTTTGATTTTTGTTACAATAGTCCAAAACATAATACATACGATTGAAATTCATAAGCTTCATCAGAAAATGGGGATAACCGATAACTAAATAGCAATTTCGACGATGACACTATGTGACATACCTATGCTCAACAAATTTAACGGATATCATCTGTAACATTACTTTATACGAGACGCCATTTACCCAAATCTCACGATTCAGCAAGATTGACTCTTACTGAATTGTTTTCTTCAATAACGGATGACATTTACCAGAACAAAGACTTTAATTGAAATGCGAAAATGTTTGAAGGTTCTAAATACAGAAGATAAGGTTACGCATTAATCGTTGATAGATAGAAAATGGCACAATCGACTAAGCCCATATTTATTTTCCTGAATATAACTCGTACAGATGAGCATTAACCAAATATGAAGAGAAATGCGTAAATTGACTCTACAAGATAGTTTACAATCGTTGATAAGAGTGAAAACAAAACACGAGGTTCCAGTGATGTTTTCCTGTGACACAACTATGATGGTATGGCATGAGGAAGCCAACATCACCGCTATAAACACACTCAATGCTTGGCAAACAGACCTTGTGTTAAAGAGGAGAAATCGTATTCCTTCCCGGACTGTGAAGAACCCCCTCCTGAAGCTGGGGATGCTGATTGTGGTTTAATTGCCTCCATAGTTCTCAAACCGTTATCAGCCGGAAACTGCCCCACAGAATAAAAGCTGCGGGCAGACAATGCATAGGTTACGGATAAAAAATCTCTCTCCCATAATTGGTGCTGCAATGCAAAAGCATAAAAGAAGAAACAGAAAGGAAAGGAATGACACGTGGCTTTCGAAACCGACAAAGAAATATCATCTATAACCTGTTCACCAGAATAAGAATTGACAACTCTATATTACATAGAAATTCATAAACAAGACAGTTTTAAAGAATCGATGTCACGAACTCAATTCTCATCTTCTAATACATGACCAAGCCAAGGAAGAGTAGAGAAAAGATTAGATAAGTGTCTTAAAGTGAAAATAAATGGAACAAATTGAAAAGTTTGCTTGCCAAGATTCAACTGATGGACATAAAAAATTCCCATAACATAAAGAAAACAAGATGGAATTAAATACTGCATGGCTCCAAGAATAAAAGAGCAGGCAGTCTTTCACGTGATGAATCTGGCCTCAATTCAAATAGTGCATATCTGAAAATGTCTAGTTACATCTTCGTAGTAGATTGTGAATATTACTGACTTCAATTCCTCATCGGTACAAGGAACAGCTACTTTGGGGGGCAAGAGAGACCCAAAAAACAGTACTCTTAGGAAGACATGCAAAATGAATGAGGTAGAGGCAAGCATACAAGTAAGAAGCAAAAGCGTATTTTTATTCAGAATTTCAATACATGATCAGACCGATGGCAGCTCAAGAAAAAGAAAACTGTTATTGACAAAAGGGGGAAAGATTTAAAAAAAATAAATTAAAAAAGTACATAAAAATGGAGAATCATGGAACTTGATAAAAAACAAAAGAGGGAACACAAAAAATGTAGAAGAATTATAATGGTGAAAGGATAAAACTTCAGACCACCTTTGCTGTAAATAATAAAATTTGAGCACAGTTCCTAAATGAGTTCATCAACATCTCATGTATGCTACATCGTCAATATTAAGTAAAATAGAAACCAAGTAACAAAAAACATCGAATTACATATGCTAGTTCTGTCAATATTAATGAAAATATGAACAGAAAACTATTACAAACCATACCTTGCTGTCGGGTAAGATACAGAATTTCCCACTGCTTGTGTTGGTATTGTGCTTCCAGTCTATCAAGATAGGAGAAATGTAAATGGGTAAATAAGAAAATCTTAGGTGTAACAAATCCTACCCCTCTAAAAATAAAGGTGACCATACAATAGAAACTACCTGCAAAAGTTTCTGAATGTCAACCTGTCCACCAACAGGCATCCTCAATCCAGGGATTTGGTACCCAATGTTTGGCCAACTTTGTGCAGGAAAGTTAACACCATTAGGAACAGGCTGTTGAATGTTGCTAGAAAGTTTCAAGTCGCCACCAGCACTTTCTGCTGCAGCTGCCATGAGAAGGGACTGTTGCTGTGCAAGCACAGCTATTTGCTGTTGATGCATCGCAAATGGGGACACCATATTGGACTATATGATGTCCAAACAAAAGATCAGATGATACAAATTTTCATAAAAGCTATTATCTTGCAAAATAAAAGAGATGGTTTATAGCAGGAAGCAAGAAGTTTAATTTCAGTTTTATAGAATGCTGATGGCTAAAGGATGAACTGAATTCTCAGTAAATATATCGAATCATCCAAGTGTAGTTTTAAAATTATGTATAAATTGCATGCACTTATCTACCTTATCAAATAGACTCATAATATCACTTTTCACATCCTTCTGTGGTTTGACTGGGGTAGATGAAGTTAGTGGTGGCGAATCTTTAAATAAATCCTCAATGCCTGAAGTGGACTGGGTATTATCCTCTAGAGATTTTGTGGACACAGTTTTCTCAGTTGAAGGCTCTTCAGTGGATGCCGCTGCAGTTTTGTGAAGTATATAAATCAACGGAATATCAAAGTAAGAGTTTCAAAACAACATTGGTAAGAGATAATCAAAACTAAGTGCCAACGTAAAGGTAAATATAGAAGGAGGAATAGGTAGAGAAAGAAAAGTGTAGAATTAGATCCTGTAAGTGAACATTGAACAGCCAAATAAAGGCATACACTGAAATCCTGCCCAACTAGCATCATTACTGGAAGCTGGCTCTGACTCATTTTCATTTGGCTCATTAATGGACAGCATGTTGAATAGATCAGTAGCAAAATCAACTTTAGGTTGAGTGACAACAGGACCAGTATCTGCAGCTCTATTTGTTGTTTCAGTTGGCTCCAAAAGTTGTTCGGCTTTCTGAACTAGCTGAGGCCTCACAAGAGGGGCAACCTGTTGAAGCACGAAGGATATCATGCTCATGCAACTGAGCATTCAAATATACTTGTCTGTCAGCAGAAAACAAGATTCAAGAACACAGAAAGAAAAAGTAGATGAATGGATGTAAACGAAGGAAATAAGCCAACATACTCTGGCACATCCAATCAAGCTTCTTAGATCTGGGGTTAGCCAGTTGGCAATAGTTCAGGTATCCTTCCAAGTCATCTATAGATATATTTCCCACGATAGGGAATATATCTTATTTCATAACACTTATCAGCTACTTCACAATGGTTCTGGAAAATAGAAGCTTCACTAATTAAAGGAATGAAAAGCAACTTTCCCACATTCCTATTTCTTATCCTCGCTGGCCTTGTGGCACATCTTAAGTTGAGATATAGCATCAAAGCCAAGTAAATACCTACACATTTCTGGATACTTCTGCTAATATGTTAAGTCTACTCACAAGAGCTGAACTAAAAATGAATATCTTGTTCTTCACATATTTAACTACGTCAAATAATCTAGAACCTTGTTTTTTTTAGTCCATAAGTCTAACACTTGTACATTTCTGGATACTTCGGCTAATATGTAAATGTTTACTCACAAGAGCTGAACTAAAAATGAATATCATCTTCTTCATATATTTATAAACACAAAATAAGCTAGAACCTTTTTATTTCTTCAGTCCATACGTCTTTTCCATTTTATCATTCATAACCCCCATAGTTCATGCCACACTACAAATAACATGTCAAAATGTTCCAAATTACCAGCTTTGGACATGAAACATGAGAATGCAACTACAATACTATATAAATATATATAAACTTAACAAGGGAGATAAAATTAATAAACCTGCTCTGGTCCCTTAAGAGGAGCAGGAATGCTCAATCTTGAAGCAGGAAAGCTTTCTTTTGAACTTGGCCCATTAATGTTTTTCCTTTCCTCATATAGATTCTCGGAACTGCTAGCATGTCCGTGTCCACTTCTTTCATTTGATCTCTGCCAGTGTATAGGGGAACTTTCTTCCTGGCCCTGGGGAGGAGATATTGGGTTTTTGTCTTTGGGTACCCATCTTTTTTCTTCATACCTTTAAAGTAAATGCAGGAGCCAAACATAAGGTATATCATATGGAAAAATGTATATATGATTATAGACCCAAACTGGACCACAAAGATTTATCTCAACTTACGTACTTTGCATGAATAAAATTCTCAATTCCGACTCTATCATAATTTGGGGGTAACTCTGATTCCCAATAATTATTTGCCTTCTCATTTCCCATTGCTGAAAGAAGCAGCAAGAAACAAGTTATCCAAAATCATTGTCTGCATAAAGTAGTCTGACTGTAAACTTCACCTATGGACAAACTTACAATGAATAAATGCGACCTGCTCTGGAAGCCATGTGTCCAGAGTTGCAGATCGAACCTACAGCAAAGAGCAATTAAAATTCAATAGTGCCCTTATAAAATGTAATAAGATGTCCACTAAACACTTTATAACTCAAAACTACTTAAGCAATAGGCAGACCAGGTTGTTCATCAGCCAAAGGGTACCAAAGTTTTATACATGCAGATCTCCTAGGAGAAGGGAAATGGCTATTTGCAACCAGTGTACCAGAACAGTTCCTGTTATGTGTATTGAAAAAATTGTGGAACTAGCATATAACTTTAAATCCAAGAAAGTCAAACTGTCCAGAGTTGAAAGCTTACCAGAAGCAGAAAAAAAATTATGACCCGAATACTAAATTAAGTATCTAACTATAAAAAGTTTTCCTACTTACAAATGAATATCTAAAGTATAAAACCATTACAATTACGTGATGATGACACTTGCTGAGTTTAATGGTAACTTACACAGAACGCAAAGTACCACAAGAAAAATTTTAAAATGAGAGTATTTGTAATCATGAAAAAAAGAACACAAGTTAAAGAGTTGACAATGTGTAGAATAAGCTTTTGTCTAACTGAAGGTTTAGATAACAAGTCAAAAAGAAGTAACTTTTTCACTCCACTAGCAATTATACTGCCCCTCACCCTTTTATGTCTTTCAAGGAAAACAACCTTAAGGTATCACGAAAGATTATCCACTGGCTAAGAACTTAATACTGTTGTTACAAAATCAGATGCTAAAAGGAAATCCAACCACGTTATGATACTCAGGATGCAGCAAGCTCTAGCAACGAAGATGTCACCTTTGATATGTGTACCCCAAGACTTCTATGGATCCCTGAACATTGCATGCATATAAAAATCCCTAAATTTACACTTGCCCACCGTGGACCTCTGCATCACAAGTAAAATAAGATGCCCACATTAGCAACACACAAGGACAACAATCTACATATCCAGAGAGCTAAATGCATCCTTCTACAGTCTGATCTAAGAAGATTCACCAGTAAGATGAAAATTCTTAAGTCAGGAGACGCCAATTAATTTACATACTTGGCTTTGCAGTCAGCACATTCCCTATTTTCTGGCAATCTGAGAAGGCCTTCCAATATCTACAAAGTTAGAAGATTGGAACTCAGTAAGGATAATATAACAGCATACGCAATGAGATATTTAAGAACATGCATCCAGTAACTTTATTGAACACAGACGTGATCTAAATTATATGAGACATCCAAATGACGAGTCATAAGCAGCCAACATCACTGCATTAATAGTGCAGAATGGAATAGAACTTTCCATACCTACTTAATAGATAATCAAGCCACACAAGGACGTCAGATACAGAAGTGTAAAATTGTTACCTACGCGGGTAAGGACCCAAGTAAACAATCTACAAGAAAGCCATTACAAATTGCTTAATAAATCATTGAAAATAGGGTAGACCAACTAGATATTTAACCGGTCAAAACTAAACATCAAATAATCATCATTCAGAAAATCAATTTACTTCATCAAGATATAACGCCGTTTATTAAATCTTGAATTTAACTTGGGAAAAAACAACCATACCCCATTGGAGGAAATTAGATCAATTGTGCACCATGAAAACCACCATATGAACATCAAAGGATTACAACGTCAACTGTATGTCAGGAAAAGAGAAGACAAACATACGCTGAGTTCTAGGATTCATAACCCAAATTGCCGCTCTATACAAAAGTTTTATAACGATGTGCTATTAAGGTGTATTCAGAATTGTTAACCCCACAAAATGAGGTTCCACTAATAATTTCATATTTCAATTGTGACAAGAAGATGAGATCAAATTTCAAACTAACAAAACAATAAAAAAAAAAAAAAGCAACACAGGCATAGTTAAGCCAGCAAATCCAAGATCATCAGAAATTCTCCATTGAAAGAAAGAAAAACAAATTAGATCAAATCAACCATTTACGGCATCGTTGAGAAGATTACAGATAAGAAATGTTGAGGATTCATGAAAAACAGACAGAATCAAAAAAATCCAAAAGGTGCGGGGACAAAAAGGAAGAAAAACTAGAAAGAACCTTTCTGTGCTTTGCATTAAGCTCTTTCGAGACGCTGGCCTTCTCGTTCATGGCGGAGCGGACAAACAGAAAAAGAGCAAATCGAGAGAGGCTAGAGGACGAGGTCAATATCTCGCTTCTCTCTCTGGTTTATTTGGAGGAAAAGGAAATGGAAGTTTCTTTCACTCTTACGTCCATTTCCCACTTTAAGGTCGAGTACTCCTCTTACATTAAAAAAAAAAAAAAAAAACTCTTATAATCAGTGGGAAATCATCTTTCCACTTAGTTCACCAGTGGGATCGGATCGGATAAAAAGAAAAAGCTTCGATGCTCGTGGAGTTTTTTTTTTTTTTTTTTTAGTTGGTAGTTACTTAATTCGACTTAGAAGCTTACTCGGGCCGGTACGCATGGCCGAAAGCGACCCAGGACTAGTTTGAGCAGAGAGGTTACTTTAGCGTGACTAATTAAAACCACTTTTATTTTAGTCTTGAATTTATTAAATTTACAAACTAAAATAAAGTATTTATATAATTTAAACACTATTTTTTATTTAAAGGTAAGACTCTAGCTTTATTTTAAATAAATTATTATATAAGTCTAATCAGAAATAAATTTACGTTATTTAATAATTATGATCAATACCATAACATGAATTATTAGGACTTGAG
>JAOQMP010000005.1:27051919-27064004 GCA_027563575.1 Erythroxylum pedicellare
AACTAAATTATTGTGGTTATATAAATATAAATTAATTTAGTTAATAACTAAATTATTGTGGTATATTCTTTGAAAAAGTTTTGGTGTAAAAATTTGGTGTAGAATAGTTGGAGTAACATCAAATTTGGTGTAAAAAAATTATGAGAGTATTCCACTTTATACCAAAATTTGTGTAAACATTTGGTGTAATGGTTGGAGATGACCTTAGGGGTAAAGGTGCATACTCCTTAATCTTCTTAGATCCTGCATTTCAGTGGGACTTTTAGTGAGATATTATTATAAAAATTTTATTTGACCTAATTCACTCTTCCATTTTCATTCTTTATGTAAGTTAGCCTAGTTCTTATTTTATTCAAGTCATTTTCTAACCAACTTCAAAAGTGCTCTGAAAATTTTCTTCAATAAAATTCCTTTCGGTCAAGTTAAGCGTCCATGGTTTAAACTCATTTTCATTTTGATTTTTCTTGTAAATCAATAAAAATATCAAGTCTATTTTATTTTTAAGTCCTATGACATAGTTTAGGCATCTCTAAGTTTTTTTTAAAAATATTTTCAAGTTTCTCCAACATAGTTTATACATTTTAAAATATTTTATTTGAAGTCTTAAATAAAATTACAAACTCTTAAATATTTAACTATATGTTTTATGTCTACTTCTTTAGTATGTCGTTTAACTCATATATCTTTATTTCATATAGATCTTTCTAATTTTGAAAAATCGTTTCCAAACCTAAATATCTGTTTAGGTAGATAAAATATAGTATGTAATACTTTCCTTATTTTTTAAATTAATCTCCTGGGTTCTTTTCCTACCTTATCATCATCATCCAGTTTGAAGTCCCGTATTGAAGCAGTGTCTGGGAAGGTCTGGTAGTACGCAGTCTTACCCTTTTATAGTAGAGAGATTATTTCTGGTAGATTCATATGCAAATGAGACAATAATAAGAGTGATACATGGTACAAAGAGAAAAGGCACAACTAGCACAATAAAATATTAAGTAGATAAAATTTATACTAAGCACATAATAATAAGTTCCAAAAAATAAAATAAAATAAAAATAAAAATAATAAAATAATATATTAATATATAAAGAGATATATATACCACTAAAGTATTAATAATACTATAATAATAACAAAAAAGAAGATAGTGCTAAAATCAAAAGCCAAATCGTAAAAGCACAAAAAAATCGGCAAAGTGTACTAAAACCTGACTGAAATGTGCCTGCAAATGGGGTCCAGGAAGTTAAATCCACACTTGCCAAAACATAAACTTGCAGAGAAAAATATAATATTGAGGCAATACCAGAGCAAATGGTCAAAATATACGAAAGGTGCGATTTTAAAAGGGGGGAAGACTTGTCGGTAGAAGAGTGAAGCACCAAATTAGATATATACCACTAAATTAAACACCAGGCTAAGATGCGGGGGATCAACAGTTTGCAACAGGAATAAGACTAAAAGTTTCGTGTGGAAGATGGAAAAAGTTGTCAGGATGCTCGAGAAATCTTCTTGTGGATACGACTCCTGATGTGCTAGAAGAACCGTACGCAACGCAGCTGTACGTTCTCGTTTGCCATGCATGTAGTTGTGCATTGTTTGCCGGGCTGTGACCCACCTCTACGATTACGAGAACAAAGAAACGTGTAGAAGCAAGTGCACCGAAATCCCTTACAACAAGAAAAGAGCATCCAGCCGCTTAAAATCGTCTTCTAAAAATGTTAAAAATTGGCGCTCTTGATCGTTCACAGACCAAACACAAGCACAAAACTTGTTCATGATCTAAGTTCCAATTACCCCGGTTGACAGAACGTTCATGAATACAAGGCCATTCCAACTGAGAAACAGGGAAACATAGACTCTTACGGACATAGCAACCAACCTCGCCTAAGAATGGATACTACGTGATTCAACCCACACAAGAGGACTTAAAAAAAATGCGTGAAGGACAACTTACATGCACAAAACAAAGATGGCATTGACATAAACTGCAAACACATAAACAACTAGAAGGATAGCTGGCAAGTGCCACCTCTTACCTCCAGAAACGACCGGTGCCACTCATGTAGAATGGCCAAGGCATAGGTCCTGTATCAATAGGCAGCAAGCTCGCCCAAAAAGATAAAAAGCTAGCGGTAAAAACATATTTTAGGTACCTGATGATGCGGATTCCCCGTTGTTGCCCATGTCTTCCTCCCAAGTGAGTGTGAAGAAGAAATCCACCAACCGAATAGCAAACTAGTATCAGAATATCATATGCAGAGAATGTACCTTAGTGCAGGGGTCTGTTCGCTGATGAAGACGAAGCACAGAAGTTGCCATCTTTGTTCCCTAATCCAGCGTCAAACCCGAACCAGCTGTGCCAGCAACAATAGCTTGCATATACCTCTCCGGTAACTCTCCGGCAGGAACTCTTTGTTAGGTGAATTTCTTCTCCAACATTAACTATTAATTTAATGAGATCCGATATCTAGTTCTTCGAAGTTCACATCTTTTTTCGCTCCCTTACATCGGAAGAAAGCGTGTAATCTCTAGGTGGAGGCATGACATTCCCAGTAGTAACAATCGCCATGGTACCTTGACAGAAAAGCCATGGCTCGTCCCTCTGATTATCGCCGCCACGTTCACTGTCGTAGTACTCAACACCACCAAATTTTTGTTTAACAAGAGATCCTTCACCAACCATTTTCTCTGCTCCTTATCAAGAGCTTACGTCACACCGGAGATTACCGAGTACACCACAACACCGACGCAGCTCCTCGCAATCCTCCACTACGCCACTTCACGTACCGTCCCTCAGCAATCTGACGACGAGATCCGCCTCTCTTTCGACGTTCTCCAATCCATTGCTCCATGCAACTTTCTCGTATTTTCGATAAACACAAATTCTCGATTTTCGATCCCATTTATATTACATGCACCCAAAAAGCGTTTCAGGTCTATCATATTCTACAAAGGTTGGTTGACAGGTTTCCTAAAATAATAAATCTATAGGTGACGGTTTATTATTACAATGTTGTACATTATAAAGCTGTTTACTTTTATTTAAATTTAATTCCTGGCAAAATATTTTACTTAGATCTTTTTTATCACTATTTAATATATTTAACTTTCTTTTAGAAATATTATTCATTTAAATTCATTTTTTAATTTTTTAAAATTAAGTTAAGTTAGGTTTGCCAATTTTATTTCAATTGGAGTTACTGTGGATGAGAGCAACTCAACTTCACCTGAAGATATTTTTTGTGGAATGATTTGTTCAAGGAGTCTTGTAGAAGAAGTGACACTTGATTGAAGTAATTAACTGCTTTAGATATAAAGTCTTTTTGTGTGTGAAGTTGAGTGAAATTAGACATCATGGAGACAATTTTGTTAGCAGATTTCCTTGTTTGGATAGCTCAATGGAAGAAAGCAATATTCTCATCACCCTTAATTAACCATTTAAATTGTGGATCTTTGTTTCCACATAGAGTGATTAAATTCATCTACTTTGATGTAATTAGATGAAGCTTGTAATTTAACTTATTTTAATAATGGATTGGTGGAATCTAGATACAAATCATTTTGTTCCTTGTCAAGAGCTTCTCTAGCAGTGTTTAGTAAGTGGTGCAGGTTGCCAATATTCGCTCTATGAAACCTTTTGATTTCTTCTATGATGTAGCTGCGTTTCCTGGAGCATTGAAACTGCTTAGAGCCTGTGATGTATGAGTTAGTACCCTTTTTAACATCTTTAAACCCACGGATACTCATCGATAATTTATTCAAGCTGAAAAGATGTCTAATTAGAGGCTATAAAGAATATGAGAAAATCAAAACAGGAGAATTATCATATATGTTAGGATTAGGAAAGAAAGCATAAGAGCTAGGACATGTTTGTGTCTATTGAGAATTGGAAATTTCCCTGTCGAGTTTCCTCCTTAGGAAAGTGCAGTCTTTATGCTTATTACTCCATGTGAAATAATTTCTACTTCTTCGAAATCATTAACTTCAATAGCTGCAATGCAATTTTTAAGTCTTCACAAAAGGGTTAGTTGGAGTAGCTTCCATATGCTTCATCAAGGTGGATTTTATATTGAAATCACCAAGACAAATCCATGGAGAGTTGCTACTTTGATGAATATTCTTAAGCTTATTCCAAAGAGAAGTTCTCTTATAAGCATGGTTGAAAGCATAAATAATAGAAATATCCAGAAGGAGGTTGTTACTGAGGATTTTGAGTTTCAAATGGATGATTTGCTTGCAAATGTTGGAATATATAAGTAGATTATCAAGTTGAAGAGAACTAGGATTCTCATATTAGGATGTGTGGCTAAGTTTGAGATAGCCCTTCAACCACTGGGAAACATGGTAAGGATACCGCTGTGATTGTGATTCTGTCTGTTTTCCAAAACTCCTAGAAGAGATATATTATTCACCGCAACAAAGCTTTTGATTGCTTCTTGCTTTGAAAGGGAACTCAACCCGCTGATATTCTGGGATGAGAATATCATTTTTTTAGAATAGAAGAACCAAGGTTCTTCTTTTTTTTTTTTATACATATTTTCTTTAAGATGCTTGTTGGAAATTTTCTTTAAGAGGAGAAGTAGGAATGGATTCAATATCAGGTAATGAAGTTGCTAGAGGAAAAGTAGTAGGAACCAGGTTTGGATTACTCATAGAATTGAGTTTGTTTATTTCTGGTTCTGGTATTGAGTTGCAGGTTTAGGGCGGGGGGCATTTCATTATCCTTAACTGAAGGTTTAAAGTTGAGTGAAGTAGAAGGTTCAATGATAAACTATGTAGAGGTTATGATATCAATGTTGGAAGTGTCAGGTTCTCAGCTGGTTCCTAATTATTAGCCTTTTGCATCAATTCTGAAAAGTTGCCAATGGTAAAAATTTTTCTAGAAGGCTTCCAAACTTCTTTGTGTTTGATATTAGAGGGCTTCCATTCATAATTAATCTTGACTTTATCTATGTTTATTTAAAGGTTATAAATATAAGTTTGTATAATTATTCAAATATACTAAATTTTTAATTATAAATTAGGTTTAAAGATATAAAGACTTATGTGATTTGACTATTTTCAAAAAAATCTCATGTGCTTCAAAAATATGTGAAAGTATCATTTTAGTTAACCCCTTTTATTAATTTCCTCCATTAGAGATTATAAATGAGGGTTCGAGTGGGATCATCTGTGCACATCGACAATCACGCTATAAGGGGACAACTGGAAATTAGCAAATTATAAGGTTATAAGTGGTTAATTAATAGGTTTTCTTTCACTTTTGGGGACAAATTCATTTTAGTTTCATTTGCTATGGCATAAACTATGATCTTAAGAAGTATTCTTCTAGTAATCTCCTCAATGGCACTGTAATTGCTACTAAAAATTAAGAGATTAGCTCCCTAAAGATTAGGATTACAAAACCTGAGCTATTGACAAAATAGGCCAAACATTAGGCAATTATACAATGAATGCTAGTTAATTAATATGTTTCCTTTCACTTTTGGGGACAAATTCAGTTTAGTTTCATTTGCTATAGCATAGACTCTGATCTTAAGAATTTATTCTTCTTGTAATCTCCTCAATGGTACTGCAATGGCTACTGAACAGCTTTGAGTTTCTTTCTTTTCAAATGAAATAAACTCCAAAGCTAAAAGCCATTTTGAAAAGCTACAATCCTCCCTCATGATGCATTTGAAGCTTAGTGACCCAATTTAGTATATTCATCCATCCTATAATTGAGGTGAGCCTATTGAATATATTAAAGACGAGCTTCCAAATTCTATTATAGTATACACACTCAAAGAACAGGTGGTTTAGATTTTCCTAATCCTCTTGGCATAAGACAACAATTATCATTTGCCTAGAACTTTAATTTATCCTTTGTCCTAAGCTTTCATCGAATTTCAAGCTATAAAATGAATAAGTTGGAGGGGATGATGTGTGAATGCCATACTAATTTCACCAAGGAAAAGGACTCGTAGGCTTCAAAAAAATTGTTTTTGTTAGAGGAGGTGGATAATTTATTAGACTTATCAGTTTTCTAGATAATAATGTTAAGTTTTAATTGATAAGAGATATAAGAAGGCTAATTGGTTATGATAGCGCACTTCCTTTTAATAAATAAGGTCAATACTAGGTATTGAGTCTCAACCTTGGAATTGGAGGGGATTGATTGTTTGAGGCTATAACTTCTCTACCTTTGTGCAATGGGCCTAAGGGATGCTAATTATCAGAGCATAAATATGTTACCTTGCAATTTTCAATCTTTTGAAGAATAAATGATTGAATTGAGTCTTTTAATTGTAGTATTTGGTAGAATGTCTAGGAATTTACTTCAATTATTGAAAATGCCCAAATGCCTTCTCTTTTCAAGTAGTAGATATGAATCCATTGCACCCACCTATTTTCTTTATCTATACACAACTTCCCAAATCTTTTAATGAATAATACTTTGCCCATATTTTTTATAAGAGTGATTACTAGTCTACCTAAATGTTTACGACAACATATTAGGGACCATTTGATGCATGGAATTCTTCTTGAGGAGCCAACTCCATTCCATACGAAGCTTGTTAATCTCCTTCATAACTCCTTTGGTAATGACCAATTGAGAGATCTAGTATGTATATAAGTTACTTAGAACATTAATGGCTAGTTGAAGCCTTCTTCCATATGAAAAGGCTCTATTATACTAAGCCTACAATCTCCTTTTAATATTGTTCATTAGTGGACTAAACTTACTTGCATTCATTTTTCTTTATAGAGACAGGCATTTCTAAGTATTTAAAAGAAGGTTATTATTCTTAGCATCTAGTAGAGAACATGTAAAAACTATAGCTTGGGTTAAATATGAGGCCAAAGAAGTTTTTAAAAGCATTTAATAATTCCATTAGAGATTTTATAGATGTTTGATTAACTTTGTATAGCATAAGAAGATCATCAGCAAATAAGAGATATGAGAGCTTGAGTTTTACACATCTACAATGGCATTTAAATGAGGGATTCATACTGTGTAGTAATCCTTGATAGCACTTCCATAGAGATTGCAAATAGGTAAGGTGATAAGGGGTTAACCTGCTAATTCCCTATATAACTTTGAAGTTTCTAGTGGCTCTTAATTCACTATAACAACATAAGATATAGATACTACATAAGCCATAATACAATTTACAAGCTTACTTGTATATCTAAAAGCTATTAGAGAATCCTTTATGAATTCCCAACTCACAGAATCAAAGGCCTTAGTGAAATCAACTTGTAAGACACATAGTTTATGAGATTTATTGATCCTCTAAAAATCTTTTTAGCTATAATAATGTTGTGACTAATAGATCCACCCTCTATGTAAGCATTGTGTCTAGAGTTAATGATTTTTACAAGGATTTTCTTTAGCTTATTGGTTAGAATCTTGAACATCACATTGTTTAATACATTACAACAAGCAATGGGACTGAATTCATTCAAATATAAGGAGTTATAAAGCTTTGGAATGAAATAAAGGCATGTATTATTCAATTCAGTGAGCATCTTCTTATTGTGAAAAAATTCCGTGACAATATGAATGATCTTTGGTCTTAAAATATTCCATAAGGCTTGGTAGAATTTGTCATTAAAGCCATCAGGACCTGGTGATTTGTTAGGATGGAAAGAGAATATAATGGCTTTGATTTCTTCTAGTAAGACCTCTTTAGTAAGGTCACTGTGATGATATGATTGCATTGAAACTTTTTAAGTTATTGAGATTATTATGAGAGAGGCCTTCAAACCTCCTACTTATACCAAATAGTTTCTTAAAGTAATAATCAATTAATTCCTTAAGAAATTATCGACCATTGGCTTCATTCCCCTCTAAGTCCTTTAAATAGATAATTCTATTTATGTTTCTTCCACCTTGGACACTGTGGAAGAAGAATTTTAAGTTTTATTCTTCCTTTATAAGCCTCTAAATTGTGGATTTATGATTGAGACTTATTATTAGCAAGCAAATACTTCTCTAGCTCTATTCATTCTAGTTATTTAAGGGATCTTTATCTAGTTTCCTATAGCATTAATTAATCCTTTCAAAAGCCTTCGTTAGATCCATTTTATAGGACCTACTTCATTCTTTTGCACATTAATAAGCTCATTACTAAAAGCCTTTAGTTTTTGAACCAATTATAAGTCTAAGAGCTTGAGACACTTGCACTAATTCCTTTCAACACTTCTAAGTTGAATTTAAGGTGTCTAAGGAGATAATTAAAGAATTTAAAAGGAGCTTTAGATCAACCTCTATAGGAGTATGATATGGAAATAAGGAGTTAGTGAAAATTATTAAATTACCAGGGAGTAAGTTGAGCCATTCAAAATCAACCATGCACCTATGTAGCTTTTTTTGGTGAAAATGAATACCTAATTATTTATTAGACTATGTAAAGTGGTGGTATGTGTAACTTAAGTCTAAAAGTCTTATAGAACCTATTAAATGGCCTTGCTCCTGATATCCATAATTTACGAGCCTCATCAAGTTTAAGAATGCACTTATAGTCCCTTAATAGCATCCAAAGACTATAAGAGGAGGATCTCATAGCTTTTAAGTCCCTCCATAATCTGTCACTTCCAAAATCCTAGTTTGTATATAGATGATTATCATGGAGATTTTTAACTCATAGTGTAAGAATTGTTCAAAGCAAGACCAATTCCTTATTTTCCACATCTCAAGATTCGAGGCAACTATAATTTTGTCATTTGAATGAGCTTGGTGATTGCTTAATGTAGACCAAATTCCCCTCTGGAAGACATCTTACTTTATTTTAGTTTTAAGACATCCTACTTTATTTTGGTTTTAAGTAAACCAACAAAACTAGGCCTCTTAAGATTTAGAAAGTCACTGAGAGCCATTTATTTATTAGGGGAATTAATTCCCCTTACATTCCAAACTAGTATATTCATTTTAAGGAGAAAAAAAATTCTTTCTCTTGGATTTGCACCTAGTTTTAGACTTATTCAAGTTTGCCTCCACTTCTTGGTGAGTCTCAACTCCTTTAGGGTTGATAATACTTGGTGACTTAAGGCTTATAGTAGTTCCTTCTCTTTACCTTTAATTTCTCTAGGACTTTTCATCTCAAGATTTATATTTAGTTTATTATCCTTACTAATAGCCTCTAACATCTCTTGATTTCCCCTACTATTAGACTCTATATTTATTTCAAAATATATTAAGATTTGTATGTGTATAGACAATTTCTCATATTTTTGTTCTCTCTAATTAATCTCCTTTGTAGTTTCATTTTGTAAAGTAGCCTATATGTGTGAGGATGGTTGCCCACTTTGTTATTTCGCTAGATAAACTCCATTTACACGATCTAACTTATCTTCCCATCCCTTATATTACGTGTGTTTCACAAAATTTTGATTTCTAGATTCTCACCTCCTTTTTCTTAGAGGTTTCTAGGAATACGTGAACCTAATAACATCTTCAACTAGGTCTCCTTACTTATGAAGTCTCATCATATTAATAAATTTAAGTAGTTCACTTTTTAGGGAAATCTCAATACAAACACACACAAAACTAATATTTTTCACCAAATTTGTATTCTTATCCAAACTGATATGTTTTTTAAGGGAGCTAGCTAAGTAGCTTAGTCCCTTAGTTGACTAGTACTCTAGAGGAACCTTGTGGAGATTCACTCAAAGAGGTATAGAGTTTAGCTTATCCTTGTCTAAAGACACTCTTGGAGTCCATCTCTTAACTAGCAGTGGCTTTCTTTGGATGTGTTAAAGCCTCAAATCTATAACCCTTTGGATGGCTTTCTCAAAAGTGAACATAAATAGAAAGAAGACATCCTCATTTATTAAAATGCTGACATATCCCATCTTTTTCTAGTTTTAGTAGCCTAGTGTTGCAGTAAAGGGATCCATAAACTAACCAACCAAGGAGGTTTTTTATTTTGTGGCGCCTATTTAAAAAGTTTCTACAGAAGGTAATCAGTCAATGGTATATAGCATAGCTTACTAAAGCTAATGAGATCATCAATAACTTTGTTCCAAACTGGTGTACTAGGAAATTTTGAGGGTGTTCAAGCTTTATCCTTTCTTAAGGGGTTCCTTACCATTTTCAATCTTCTAAAGGTGTGAAAAAAATAGGAAAAGTTATAGTGGAGTTAAGATTTGGGTTAGAGAGGTTAGGGAAGAAACCATAGGCGAGGATATGTTTTCCTATAACAGAAAAGTATCAGACCAAAAGAGGAAGCAAGAAAATTAAAAGAACAGCAGATAACTAAAAATGCAACTAAAAAGGGTTTGCTTCAGTTCAGGACAATTGAATTGGGTATGAAAGAGAGGGGAATAAAATGTTAAATTTAGTGAGAAGTGAGAACCAGAATTTCTATTCTCTAAGAGAGGATATAGTTTAAAAAATCTTTGAAAACATATTTTATTTGATGTTTGAACAATGACTATATTGAGTCTTAAAGGCTATAAATATGTGATTTTTTGTTAAGTTTGACACAAAAAAGCATTTGAGTGTTATAAAAACGCATTTAAAAATGTTTTCCAAACCATTTTTAGCTTTCATTGTTGCATTGTGAAGTGTTTGAGCCTTTAAGTTACAAAATTGAGCAAGTAAGGAATTTTGGGTTATATATTTATATGTTATTTTTAAGTTAGAGTTTTTTTAAAAAAGAAATAAAATATCTTTAAATAAGGAAAGTGATATAACCAAAAAGATAGTACTAAGGGAATACCCTTTGAATTGTTATATAACTCAAATATATATGCTACCATGAAAATGGTGTTTAGTTGGCAACTAATTTGTTTAAATGTTCCAAGAAGATAACAAGTTAGAATAGTAGTCTTGTGCAATATTCTTCAGCAAGTCAAGTTCTTTGATCTTATTGATGGTTATTGTAGTGAGGGATTCAATAGAGATATTCTTGACTATAAATCTCCCATAATTTCTTTCTTTCTAGATAATCTGTACATAAATTCCCAATGCTATCATATATATTTGCTTAACTGAATGAAGAAGAGTATTCTGGGTTGAAAACTACTGTAAAGTGCTGATGAGAGTACTTCCAGTAGTAGTTAAGAGGCATTTTCTTGTCACATTATCCCAAATGCTATTAGCAGAAGGACATATACTTAACAAGTGATCCTTTGATTCTTCTTGAACTAAGCATAAAGGGTAGGATCTATCGACTTCCATATATCTGAGTATATAAATGGTATTAAGCTTATTTTTAGTGGTGAGCTAGAGAAGAAAAGAGACTTTGGGTGGTTGAGCCTTGCACCAAATTACTTTATGTTAATCAACCAAAGGATTCCTTCTTGTAAGTATGTCCTTAATGGTGGTATTTGTGAGTTAGAGTTACTCTTCACTTTGAGGGAAGATTGACAAAGGGTTACTTTTTACTAAAAGAAAAATAATATTAAATGTAAGATGGTTCCTCTTCACTTTTTTTAAAAGAAGAGTCTTATAGAATTTGAGGAAGTGTCTTAAAGAGTGAATACAGGTAATGATCATATGCGAAACCACTATAAAATTGGCTTTCCTTTCTTCTTCTTTATAATTTTTAAATCATTTTTTGATTTTGTGATAGATTTATATTGAATTATCTCTTTATATCATTATATATTGATCTTTGTTAAATTGCAAAATTGAATAGAAAATAGTTATTTAAATTCATTAACACCAAATTTGCCCCATTTATTTGAATGTGTCTCTTTATTAATATTTCAAATAAATTTTTAAAAATATCATATTGACATTTAGGTGCATCATTATCTGACTAAAAGGGATAAAATATTAGTATAATCCCTTTTTTTATAGTACTTGAGAAGTACTAATTGCACTATATTTCTAGCATGATTTGGAGACCATGTATAAGTCATTTAGTTCCACTTTTACTTTTAGTATTGTGGTTTTTAGTTTGAATTTTCTATTTTTCTCTCAAATAAAAATAAAATCCGATTTGATTGTTAATGTCAATATAGTTATATTTTTATTACCGATGATAATTACAATTTACACAAAACATAAAGTCAATTTTTTAATTAATTCAATTTATTTTAATCTCTTATATAATATTTATTAATAAATTATAGATAAAATTATTTTTAT
>JAOQMP010000005.1:27074330-27094125 GCA_027563575.1 Erythroxylum pedicellare
ACAACAACAACAACAACAACAACAACAATAATAATAATAATAATAATAATAATAATAATAATAATAATAATAATAATAATAAAGTATAGATTAGTTGATACCAGTTTAAAAAAAGTTATTAAAAATAATTTGACAAATATACTTGATAAGTTGTAAAATTCTGCTTATACCTGGTATGCTGCAAACGTTTGCTCACGATTTCTAGAGTTGTGTCTGTCAACCTTATAGCTCTGTATCATTCTAATTTTATCAACTAACCCTAAAAGGACAACCGACAGTTTAACAATAATAATAATCGAGCGAATAACAACCTTACTCTCAAATGATGTAAGTACAAACCAAAATTAACAAGTAATATGATTAACTGCATATTTTCTAAATAGGAAATCCAAACAACAGTAAAAAATTCAATGGCCTCTTAGAATTTTCCTTTTTTAATGTATTTGCCAAAATTTCAACTTAGAATTATAGTTGGTATGCAATACTCTATTGAATGTTCTTGGGAAAGCATGGATGCAGACTCACTATTTAATATGTTTCCAGAGACAATGTATTTGTTTATTTTGATATAATAATCCTAAGTTGGCTTATGTTTTGTTATTATATATATAATGCCCTAGCGTATATGCAGGATCATAATCCAGATACTGACTCTCCTTCCAGTACTCATTCTGGCATTATAAGGCTTTTGGTTGAGATTTGCTGTATATTTCAGCCGCCCCATTTGCCGTGACTTATGTTTTAGAATGGTCGCATGGAGAAGCATATTGTGGTTGTCTTTAGAAATAATATGGGATTATAAACAGAAATGATTGTTTGCACAACCATTCTTGGTGAATTAAGGTTTGGCAGAATGGGATACGGCTGCAAGCTCTATGATGCTTTCATGAAATTCAGAGTTGAAGGTTATTCGTCCGGAAACCAAAAAGAAAAGAATCTTCATCTTGTCTCGGCCATGAATCAGGGCTCCATTAGTGACCTCAATCATTGAGAGACTGGGTCATGGGATCAGTTTCTCAATCTGAATGTAATTAAAGTGAAGTTACAACAACGCTCTGAAGGCTGTTGTTACTTGCCACTTTCAAGCCTTCCTTGTTATAGGTTATTTTTACCTATCTATGCATGTGAATGCATCAAAAAATGTTATCTTTCCAGACATTTGTTTGCTTGTATGGTTCAAACTTACAGGCACTCGAAGTATTGTCTTAACGATGGTCAAATTTTGATCAGCTGCTTTGATGGTTAAATAAATAAAGTGAACATTACAAAAGGCACAATACTAACGACAGATCATCATCACAGGGCTATTGTCTTCCAACTTAACTCAAAGTCCCAAGAAAGCTCTTCTCTGCGTTTGGACGAGTTTGTACACAGGCATCTTCAGATTAACTGATATGGGTAGTTCCGACATTTTGATTCCATTTTTTGTTCTAGTTTTCAGAAGAGGCCAATGAGTTTCGTACACAACAATGGAATTGCTGAAGCACATTTGCTGATGCTTGATGTATCAATTTATCTTTGACCGATTATGTTATAGCAATCAATGGATTTGCTGCTTCACTTTTTTTAAGGTAAAAATGCTCATGGTTTATGTTTTAGCAGAGTCATTTGAGTGGAAACAAACTATCTATCTGCCCTGCAAACATATCTATCAGTTAACAGTTAACATTCCAAACCAGTAAGGTTTTGAAATCCAGACTGGACGTCGAATCGGAAGTTTTACTGATCACCGGTTCGATCGGTTTGAACACCGATCGAACCAATTTGACATCATAATTACATAATAATTATATTTAATTATATATAATATTAGTAATATTAAAAAACAATAGAAAAATATACCAAATAATATAAATAACCGATTAGGTCATTTAGGTTCTATACTTCTGTTAAATTTTTGGAGAAAAAATAAGTTTTACTTTTGAAAAAAATCAAAAAACTCGTCGAAAGAAAAAAAAAAGCAAAAAAAATTCATTGAACCAGTAGCCAACCAATTCGACCAGTCCCAGTTTAACCGGTCAATTAACCGGTTCGCACTGGTTCAATTGAAGACCGATTTTTAGAGGTCATTCGGACCGAATAGCCTACCAGTCACCGGTCGAACCGACCGGTCCATTCCGGGTTTCAAAACAGAGGAAACCAGGCATGATACACTACTGTACAAATTGGAATCAAAATCAGACACCTGGGATTATTGAATACTTCTATAGTAGTTGCAGCTTCTTCCAAAATTATAGATACAACAGAGAATCCTCCACATCAATGCCACAGCCAGTCAGCCACCCCGTGCCTCCAAGTAACAAAATTGTTGCTTCCCATCAAAACTTAGCCTAATATACTCTTAGGGTGTCAGGAACGCATCTCTCCTCAGGATTTGTTGGCTCGTGTTGGCACTTAATTTTACAAGAACATTAAACAGCGAGTATAAAATTACTGCTGCCTATTAATCATTTCCCATATTTAGGCCTCAGTCTGCATCTTTTATTTCTGCTTCAACATCAACAACTGCCGAAGAAGAATCCTTCCCTGAAACAGTGTACAGGGGCCAATTTAATAAGTCAGATATTTACTGGTGATATTCACTTCAATAAAACCAACTAAACAATTCATTTCTCTTAACCATTAAATGCCATAGGACAACAAATTGAGTAGCATATTTGAAAGTGAAATGAGTTGGAACTAAGAAGACCAAACCATACCTTTATTGGAAGTAGGATAAAAGTCATTATACGTTTGTCCAAACTTTGTAGATTGGTTGGAAAACTTGACAGAGTCCCTCACGAACTCATCATTTACAACTGAAATCCATCAGATATATCATAAGACAGGAAAACAAACGAGGATGTGATAAACGATGCAGTATCAAAGTTACAACTCAACCAAAAAATTAATTTAAAGACAGCAAATTAAAATCACTGTCATCACCCCTCCCAAATACGTAAACAATTGTATACGTTGGCAATTAGAGTTTTAATTTCATGTTCAATAAAACACAACTTATTAAATGATTTGTATGTACTAAGAAAGATAAGAGTATGCATCTTCCATTCGAGGAAAAGCTGAGGTTGCAAAGGCAATATAAAGATTTGAAAACTGAAAGCTGAAGCTGTGATGAAATTGGACAATTTCATAAAAAAAAAAAGAAATTGCAAAACATAAACCTGATGCCATGATGAAAAACACAGGATTACGCACAGGGAAATACAAAGAAATGAGAAGGATGACATTCTTAAATGGCAGATGAGACAGAGAACCAAATGCCAAGTGGCATAATAATTGGCATCAAATGTCCCTCAAGAGAGGACATCCTTACCAAATCACGCTACATAAGACCAAATTCCATATAATGATGGAGTGATTTTGAAAAGTTCAAACTATGCCTTCCAAATCAAGATATTAAGGGAATCATTATGACTTGTAGAAGGCCATATTGTAGGTCTTAGGCATTCACTCCATGCCACGCAACAAAGGCCAAGGGTACAGCAGCACACGTGTACATTGTGTGCCATTGCATAAGCTGAGAATAATGTTCACTGAAAGAAGTCAGTTATAGTTACCAATCAAAGAGTAATTCATTAAACTAATCACATGCAAATGGTCCATAGCTTACAGTAGTGTACTTCATAATTAATCATGCCTATATTGATGGACTGAAACTACAAGAAAGCTGCGGGTAACTTTTCTTGCACAGAAACCTTTCAAAAATTAAACTTTTCCAGACCAAAAAGTCTGAGAATTAACATTCACCTGAAAATGGTTGACTACAAAAGGGGCAGAGCTGCAATTCTTCATTCAAAGTAGACCTATAAAACATAGTATTATGGTCCAATAAATACAACCATCCAAGTGATTCTCACAAAAGTTTATGATAAAAATCATGGTCCTTACTTGAAGATCTGGAATTCATTTCCACAGTTCGGGCACTTAAGAAAACACAATCAGAACACACAAATCCACTTCAGTTAATGAAAAGAAATGATTGTACAACTAGTTCAATGAACCAAAATGAACTTGATATTTGAAAGGAAAGCCAAAGATTTGTAGGATATAGGAAACCACAGAAGCCTTACTGTGCCTTGAAGTATATCTTGACCTGCCCACCAAAGAAAAGCCCCTAAGCCCACTACAGGTACAATTACTGCAAGGAGCTAGACAAAGATAAATTAAAAAAACATTAGAGTGACCATGAAGACTGAGAAGAATGAGAAGAAGTTTTCTGTATTTAACTTAGAATAATACTACAGGCATTTATACAGGAATACATAGGTTCAAACTAGGAAAATAATCCCTATAATCATGCTAAATCCCTATAACTATGATATTTACATTAACTACATAATCCCCAGGGAGGCTACAAAAGACTTGGAGGAGGGAGATAAAGCATAATAAAATACAAAAGAAGAAACAAGGTAAGTGCATCACGAAGAGCAATAGGAAGATAAAAGGTAGCATCAGGTAGTGGTGAGAAATCTGGAGACAAAGCAGAACGGGTCGGGTCCATGTCTTGGCCGATGGGAGGTGCCTAAATAGACTGCTGCACACGTCGAGAATAAACTTGACAAATAACAGGCCGAGAGGGAGGAGAAACTACCTGTTTACTGACAGTATAAATAAGAAAATCGTCCCTTGAATCGCTAGAGTGTAAAGTAGGCACAGGAGAACCAAAGAAGGGAGTATTCTCGAAAAAGGTAACATCTGCAAAGACCAAGTAACGACCCAACGAAGAAGAGTAACAACGATATCCTTTTGGAGCATGAGAATATCCCAAAAAGACCCATTTGAGCGATTTGGGATCCAATTTCGAGACCTAAGGTTCCATATCTTGAACAAAGCAAGTACACCCAAAAATTCGAGGAGCAAGAGGGAACAATGTATATGAGGGAAAGAGAAGGGAATATGGAATCTAACCGTCAAGAACAGAAGAAGGCATTCGGTTGACTAGGAAACAAACAGTAGAAACTACATCGGCCCATAAAACTTTTAGGACCTACATATAACTTTGCATGCAGCTCAGGGGAGGGGATGGGGATGCAGCAGAGTTGCATGCACGACCACTGAGGATTGTCTTTCACATTGCAAGTTCTCCTAGCACGTGAAGGTCGTATCTACCTTCTCGAGCCTCCTGACAACCAGTTGTTGTCACAGGAAACAGTCAGTTACCGTTGGCCAATAGTCTGTTTCTTTTTCCACTCTTCCATATATTGGTGCTTCACTATTACGCAAACCAACTTCTCCCTTAAATCCACAAGCCCCCGTATGCCTTGAACTTTTTCCTAGTTTTGCTTCCTTTTTGGCTCTCTTGGGTTGAATGCGTGTTGCTTCCTTTTTGAGTCTGCAATTCTGTTAGGCCGTATTCTTTGTTATTATTATTTTTATTTTCTTTATTAGTATTATTATTCTTTTATTATTATTTTATTGCTATTATTTTTATTCCTATTATTTTTCTTTTTATTGTTTTTGTATACCACATCATTCTTATATTGTCTCATTTGCATGCGGGTCCACCGGAAACAGCCTCTCTACTATGTAGGGGTAAGGCTGCGTACTATCGGACCTCCTCAGACCCTGCTTCATTGCGGGATTTCAGACTGGGTGATGATGATGATGATGATGATGAATTACGGTATTTCTTTATGCATGGCAGCATTAACGATTCTATAATTTTCGCCAAACTCTTTGTCATAGCTCATGCATTTTGTTGCTTCTGCTCTAAAACTAAATTGTGTTCTTGTCTTCATACAAAGCTTACGCCACTATATATACTTATTGTTTTAATTATTCATTAGCTTCTTTGCTGTAACGTAGTATCTGGTATTATCATCTTAATTTTTTTATCATTGAAGAAAACTTAAGAGGAAATTAATAAGATGAAACGAAACTTCTCTTCTCGGTTATAATAATATGCCAATAGTTTCATAAATAAGAATTAAGTTGGTTCATGTCACTACAACAGAAATGTCATTTGGCTATGAAAAAATTCGTCAGTAATATTCGCTGCCAAAAATATCGCCAAATCCTCATGGTTAAAAACTATAGGCGACGTTTTTTTTAATCATCGCTAATAGTTTTAGCCTACGTTTTATTTTTGTAGCAAAATTATTAGTGACTTTTTGGGAAATCATCACCAATAAATTTTTGTTATGCTTAGTTTTCATAATTAAAGATAACAAAAAGTTTTTAGCTATGTTTCAAAAAACGTAGCTAATTGCTTTTAGAAAACGTAGCAAAATGTTTTTAGCTACGTTTGTAAAATATAGTCAAATTTTTAATATACATTTTAATTAAATGTACCATGTCAATTATAATTATTTGTGACATTTTTAATCTATATTATTGTATATAATATTTATATTATTTTTTGGTTAATTTATTATACAAAAATATAATACAAAAAAATTAATAATTTGAAGCATTGTATATAAAATATCATTAAATTTGATCATGTACAAGATTTTAATTACAACTTTAAAAATACTTCTATACAAAATAAAAAATATAAAGATTAGTTTACAAGATATAATACAAATCACTCATCCTCGTTTTCATCATGACTACTTTCATAATCTGGGGCAAGTTATTTTTTGAGTTACTTATAATGCTTGGTCATCTTTTTTTGAGTAAGTTGTAATTCAACCTTAAGCATCTTGTTTTCCTCTTCAAGACTAGCTTAAGGCCAAACCTAAGACCATTGATATATCTTAATCGTGCACCAAGCATTTTGTTGCAAATGTCTTTTACATTTGCCTCATTTTCCTCAAACATTGATGTTTGCAGCAACTCTTGCATCTTATTCTAAAATTAAAAAAACAAAACCAATATTCAATACAAATATTATTAGTTAGTACTACATAAATAAATAAACTTAAAATTTAAGCAATTTTTTATCTAATTATTTTGAGCTTCTTTAGACGTCCACCCTTGATCTTCTTTATAGTGAGTGAGTTTATAGAGTGTGATCCTATCACACTCTTGTCTATATAGTTCCTTCTAATTCTATTTTATGGAGGAAAAAAAACAATGCATAATAAATAATAGTATTTATTGATATAATTATAACTTGTAAACAAGATCTTACATACCTATTTCGTAAGACAACAAATGGTTTAGAGTCTTGGTTGTAAGGAGTTTTTATTTTATCTTTTTATCACCTTGGCTTTCTCATAATTTTCCTAAATAAAGAAAAAAATTCATTAAATCATCTAACAAGATTAATGGAAGCAACTGTGAAGGAAAGTAAACAAACTTGAACGTTGGGAGAGGCCTAATAATCACACAAATTGTTCTAATTTTCTAGAGACTTCCATTCCCAAACATGTATCCTTGCCTTTGCATTAGAAGGAAAAGATTTATAATATTGATGTAGCCTATAACAACGATCCTTGGTCCATTGTTTTAATAATGAAGTGACACAGTTTGAAACAACATGGTTGTTGATGTCGACGATATTCAATTTCATCTATGAACAATAAGTAAAAGTGTAATTAATCTTAAAATAAGTGAAATAATATTGCGTATAGATAAATAAATTAAAATTTTACCGAAACTTTATCCAGAGTATTCTCGAGCAAGTTATCATGCTTCAAGTCCTTAGTATGTTTTAAATAAGGTAAATCTATTTAAAGTTTTATAAATTTTTGAAATGATATTGTTATTAGCTAAATTTATATTTACAATTAGAATCATTGTCCATAATATTTAATTTGATTCTTATGAATATAATATTAATTTTTATTGTTGATTTTCATTTTTTTACCATATTGCAATTATTTTTAATTATATTGTAATTAATATAATTATATATGGTAATTAATGTAATGATATATGAACATATACATAATAATTATAATTAATATAATGATTTATGCATGTATAGAATGGCCTCCGGAGAGAAAACACCGATCCTATAATAAGCATGGTCAAAATGACAACGTAACTCACAACTACTAACAAAGAAAAAAAATGAAAACATTGTTGTAAGCAGCAGACAAGGTAATCTATCAACAATGGCATTTTATAAATAAGATAAATAAATTCTACTCTACTGAAGAGTCTTCAGATGCTTCCCAAATAAGGTTGAAATATCGACGACGATCTTCTTCTTTAAGCTGCTCAAGTTACTAGGTATAGGTTCCCTTGTCTTGCTTCTCACCTTTTCTTCTTCTTTTTACTTTGGTCATTGTTCTTACATCCATTTTCTATGTTATTTCTGTATCTTATTGATTATCTATAGTTAGCCTTACTATTTCTATACTTTATTCTATTTTAAAGACTAGATTCAAGAAATTTAAGAAATTTGTAGCATGTTCCAAATGTCAAAAATCACTTTGTTTATTATTGATGTAATTTTGTCAGGTCTCCATTATTTCTCTTTTGGACTTGTTGAAACTTCTATTCATTTTGATATAGAAGTATTGGTGGAATTGTAGTAGAATTTTAGGACTCTTCCAACTTGTGCTTCTATTTTTTTTTTAAAATTATATGAACCTTTATTTATAGGGATTTAAAGAGATTTTTAAATATCATTCAGATGTCAAGTGTCATCTTGTAATTGATTATAAGATTCTTTTCTTTTTATTTAAATCCCCCTTAACTTATGAAATCAATTGTAAATTATACCAGGTGAAGCCTGTAACTAGATAAGGCGATGAAACTTTTTCTAATTGAAATTTCTGGATCACTGTTTAATAAGCCATCCATTCACTTCGAGATTATTTTAAAACACATTGATATATAATACAAAATGAAGTAGTTACCTCAACAATATTTACTAATATTCCTCGAGTACTTTAGTCAACCACTCATTTCAAAATTGGTACCAATATATTATGGATTTATTTTTTATTTAAAAGATCTATATTATGGCATTCAAATTTTTTTTGTCCTTTTATTAAATATAATACTATAATTATATTCTCTTATTTTTTTAATCTTATGGTAGTATTTAAAACATAATGAAGTATAGAAACAGTGATCCAAAATAGTACATACTAAGTTAACATTTTTATCCTTATCATATGAAGTATCTCAGCTAATAGATCACAAAATTTGGGATTGTAGAATGTTATAACATTCAAATAAGATGTATTCTATTCTTTGAACAATACATTTGTATGACCTAAACTAGCAAGGTACCACACACATAACTCTCATGCAGGAATCTAAAGTTGGAGCTCTTACCTTATGGTGTCACTCCTCCAAGAGTTCATAACACCTGATCATCTACTTCCATCACTGGGTGCGATGGAAGATATTAGCCAGAGCTCAAGTACAGAGAAACCCATCGAGTATCCCTAATCAGAGAAGTTATGATTGAAAAAAAATGAGAAGATGAAGAAACTAAGCTCAAAGCAAAAATCCCTTACTTCCTTAATCGACTGAAGAAAGAGTAGATGAAGACTTTCGAGCCCTAATTCGGAAACTTCTAGAGGAACTTTACTTGGGGGAATTTAGTTTACTCATTTTAGGAAAATCCAAGTGTTTACATAAGGTTGTATCTAAACACGGGGTCATTTTATGCCTTTAGCTTACGATGTCATTTGGGTCATTGTTTTGTTATCATTTTAGTAGGATAAGCATTGTATTGAACACCCTCTCTTCATTTAATTCAATTTAATTTTTCAAAAAAAGTCTTCTATTCTTAAAGATGTTAGATCACTTATTAATCTGTATCATCTGCTTTGGGTTTTATTTATCTTTAACGGAGACTAGAAAACATAAAATGTTATTGTGCATGGGATTTTTAGATGTATAAATAAATAAAGTTTTGATGACTTTGCTTCTTCTGTGAATATTTTGTTACTTGAGTATAATTTCATATAAAATTTTCATTTCCTTACTAAATTTTATGCTTTGCTTCTATATTGATTATATTTATGACTTGTTTTTCCTTTTATTGACTTTTCAAAATAAAAATGTTAACATAAATTTATTGCGGAATGTCGACATGGCTATTAAATGAATTTTAATATCATTTAAATTAGCTCTCTTTCTTTATTATCTGTATCTCATTTTCTGATAGGAAGCTATTAAATGAACGTCTAATTGTATATACTATATGTTTTGTAAACCTTTCTCGAATCTTCAAAAGAATATAGCTGGAAATGGAGATGCTGGCGATGTCCCGATGATTCGTATAGGATTAGGAAAATCGATTGTTTTGGAATAGTCATCATTTACAAAAACTATATGCCTGTTCATTGTGGTGAAGATGAAGTCATTCAATCGGGTATGATTGTGCTCGAATTTAGATTCCTTATACCGTTTAATTTTGTTTTGATTGTTCTATACTATTTGTTCCTTAGGTGAAACATATGGTACATGTGGTTCATCTAATTTAGTGATTCATACTGCATTTGAGAATCCAGAAAATTATATATTTTTCTTTTCAAAGAAATAGGAGTGAAACTTTGTTTATTGTTTTGTTTGTAAGAATTAAACTTCTAATTAAAATCTTGTATTACTTACCATATATCATTATATTATATTACTTGCCATATATCAATATTTATTGTTTTTTTTTCAGTAAGAATCATATATCATTATATTACAAACTTCACGTTAAAACTATTTGAAAATTTTGTGACACCATATAAAATTGTCAAATCATATAATTTAAAAGAGAAAAATAAAAAGTACAAATCAATGTAATATTAATTAATTTTAATTTTACAGTTTAATAAATTATCAAAATAATTTGACATTTTTTAGCTAAATTTATTTTACACTTACGATTATTGTCAATAATATTAAATTTGATTTTTCTCAATATGATGTTCAGTCACAAAATAATCAAGTTAGTGAATTCATAATTATAAATAAGAGAGTTATTTTGTTATTTAAGCTTTTAAATCGTAGCTAAAAGTTTTTCTTTTTGAGACGATTGAAAAATCGTCCGCAATAATTTAAAAAGTCGTCACCAAAAGATAACCCCAATCCATCACAAAAGGATGAGCCTCTTGTGACGATTCCTATAAAGCGTCACCAAAGAGTTGTAATTAGCGATGTTTTTGTAAAATGTCACGAAACAGTAAGGCTCTAGCAACCTTTTTTGAAAATCATCACTAAAACTAACTTTTAGCAATGATTTTCAAATAATCTAAAAAAACATAATAAATGCTCAACTTTGTTGTAATGTGTGTACTTGTTAGTAAATTTCTTTCTTTTCTTAATTTTTGGAATTAGTTAAAAATTGTTATTTATGCTTAATAAGTCTATTAATTCTTTGGCCTTTAACTTGATTCATCCTAAATATCAAGTCACAAATATTTAAAATTTTGTGATTATTTTTCTACTTATTCTATTACGCTTATGATATAAAACATTTTGACTTTATAAATAAGCTATTTCAATTATATTGCATGACGTAATTATAATTTTCATTTACAGTATATATAAACTATTAGAAAAAGTTTTCTAAATATTTAGTGCTTTAAAAATCAAATTAAACTAGTCGGTTTAACCGTAATTATTATAAACTTGCTAGTTTTCTGATTAAGTTTATTTTATAACATGTTTAAGTAAAAACTAGCCCATTCAATAATAAGCAGACTAGTTTTATAAATTGCTAATAATTTTTGTCAAACTTGTGCTTGACAGTACCTAAACAAACTCAGAAGTTACAACAGAAATTGTAGCCCCCCACTCTCACAAGACACGTACCCAACATCTTGAGTGATATCCGAGTGTGAATCCCACAAGAGTGGCATGCTAGAACAATCAAACTCTTTTTTTCTTTTTTTATTGCACATGGAAATCAATTATCGCATTCGAGTCCATAAATTTATTTCATAACATAGAAATCACAATTATTATAGTACTCAAATTCATTCTCATTTACAAACCTTTCGACTTCGGAAAGTTATTACAAAACATAATATTCAAATATACATGTTACAAAAATCACGAAAGACTTAATTCGGTACAAAAATAAAGAAATATGATGCAGATGCGAACTGATCGTGACCTCTACTTCTTACTTGAATGCAGTGGCTATACTCTTGTTTGTCCAATAGGGTAAACTCTTTTAAGCCTAAAATTTTTTACAAAATTTGGGTGAGTTTTGTGAACTCAGTGAGTGACCATCCTCGATGGTTCTCTCATCACATAACATATACAATTCAAATATTTACAAAATTCACATCATTTCATTAATAATCATATTGAGGCACACACACTTGATCAATCATTTCACATTTTTGCATTCCACACATAACACATTTAGAAGTCATTCAAATCCTTATAATCATTTATATCATACATATGCAGTGCACATGAGATTCACTTTCAATTTGTTACTTTGTTGTGACCGAGTGCCTAAATTGTCCCTATCTATTGTGGATAATGAGCTCATTGATAACTATCCCATATCTGTTGGAGGTACCGGGCTCATTTTACATAGCGAGCCTTTAGATCTTATACTCTTTTTAAGCTTTAAGCTCTTTTTCATAATCTGAGCTTTAAGCTCTTTATCACATTGTAAGCTTTAAGCTCTTTTCCGATGATTACTCCGATCACAACTACCTTTATGTTTCATGCATTCATATAATGGAATGCATCACATATCATATGCTCAATCGGTCACATATTTTTATTTTTCACATGTCATCAGACCTTAGTTTGACATTCAACATTTAAGTTGAGTATCACTTTTTCATTAACATGCATGTTCACATTTTTCTTTGGAACTCAATCTAGCATTTAACAATTAAGTTATGAAATCACATATTTCATCCAATTCACATACAAAGAGCACGTCTATTATTATTCATGCATTTTTCAAACTCCTCGGACATTCAGTGTCCAGAATCAGAACAAACACATTTCATTTCAATAGCAATTCAAAGTAGAAATTTAAAACATAACAAATAGTGAACGAGACCATCTAGGTCAACTAACAATATGATCAAGATTAGCAATTGCTTCCATAATCAAGAAACGTCTGAATTGGGACATTTATCCTGCTTATCCAAATTATGCAATATACACATTGCACGCACAGATTAATAAGTTAGCACAATTACAAGTATTCAATAATGCACAATACATAATGCATGTTCATGACAATCTCAGGTATCACTTTATCATACTTGTCATGTAGACATTCATTTATCCAAACTCACATAAGCATCATTTATACTTATGGTTTATACCTCAATAAAACCATTAGAATCCTCATTCCTAACTCATTTGGATGTCTAGAGAAGAGGGTATAAACAAAACAAGGAAGGATGGTCGGGTGTAAAACCTTAACCAATTTTTTTCATACCAACTTAAATAACTAAGTGAGACATGCAACCATAACACACGCCTTGCATTTCAAAAAAAAGTTATGGCCGTGCACACCCATCTCTGTAACAAATACCCAGATTTTTCCAAAACACAATCTTTCAGGTCTACGGCTCTAGATCATTTAGACAATGAAAATGAGGTAATTTGACAATAATTTCTCTAAAAAGTTGTTCCGTTATCTCTTACATTTCTAATGACACTAAAATCATTCAATTTGGTTTGGAAATCTAAAAGTTATACCCCAAACATTTCATACTATTCAAAAACTAAAACAACATTCTATAATCAACTTTAATTCAAAATCTGGAATTCTAGAGACAAAATAAAATTTCATCTCTTTAGATAATTTGTATTCCTATGTATCTAGTTTACTACAAATTAAAAACATCCCATTCAAATAACTACAGAACACGATATCTTCAAAATACCGAATGAAATTTAATGAAAATACTCCATTCATCACTTTTCCAGAATATCTCATCATTTTTGTCCCACATTTATCACTCAATCTCACCCAATTGATTTCAGATGGCTATAATTTTTTGTTGAGGTATAGAAAAATGTTTTTTGAATCTAATGGTTGAAGTCCCATGTCATTTGGAGGCCATGAGAGCAAGATATGGGAAAAAACTCAACAGATGTTCGAAAATTTTACCAACCAAAGAAGTCACGATCGTGCATAAACACGATTGCGAGTTTGCAATCGACTATCAAAGTCACGATTATGCTTCAAAGTCGCAATCGTGTTATAGAGGAAAGTCGTGATCATGTATGAGCATGATCGTGCTTTTCTTCTTTCTTCTCCAAAAACGCGAGATGAGTTAGAGAAGTTGATTAAAAAGAAAAGAAAGAAGAAGAAAATTTTGCAGAGGTTCGGTAGGAGAAGAAGAATCGCGATCGTGCTTCTTAACTCATCTCATCCACATTTTCGACTTCCATGCAGCCCAACACATTCAAAAACATATCAAAAATAAAGAATTCATACTAAATTTCAAAACTAGAAAATCACTTCATTTTCTCCATCTATGCATTTCATTCCACTGTTAATTTTTTTTCATCTAATGTACATTTTGCATTTTCCTCTCTAACTTCCATTTAACTCCAACCTTTCACAAACAAAATCCAAAATCCATAATTAAACAAAATTATCAAAACAGAAAAATATCATTCCCGCATGTTTTTTCATGTTTTTCTACATTTTTTTTCACTGCTGCATTTTCTCATCTTCTTTCAACACTCTCACTTCATCTTAATCTATCATTTTAACCATTCCCAAATTAGAACATCATCTTACACCTAGTTCCTAACTCTAAACTCATTTTCAGTTCATTTCAAAAATCACTCAAAACACTCACTTATACACAGTGAAGACATCAACAGAAGCAGAGCATATACATATTCATTTTTCATGAATTTTCTGTACTAATTTAAACATGTTTTCACTAATTTTTCCACTCCAAAAATCATTTCAACATTATCTTATGACATAGTGCTCATCAAATATTCAAAAATAACACATCCATAATTTCACCCCATACACAGTGTTGATGAAAAATAACCATTTTTCTCATGAATATGAAATGACAAATACTTCACCATATTTGATTCATATTATACTACACATATGGATTAACATAATAGTTACTTGTTTAAAGCTCTAAAATCTTCAAAATCACTTGAACTCTAGCTTCCTAATATCACAAGATTATCCACATTCGATGGTTATAGGGTTAGGTTTCTTATGGTAAAAGAAAGAAACGACAAAATAGGAGTAGCAATGGGTAGAGGAAAGCAAGGTCTTACCTTGGTGAAGGTTTGACGAAAAACTCTGTATAAAGAACAAGTTAGAAGAAGACATACAGGAAGAAGATATTGTTAAGACAAGACAAACAGTGTCTTTGTCTTTCAAAGTTAAGGAAAAGTAGTAAATTTTTTTTAAAGATCAACTTTACAAGTGACACTTGTCACTCATCCATCCTTTAAGGCTTTAACTAGTTTTTATTTAACTAGTTCCACAGCTCCTATCTTCTTATTCCAATTTTTACCACGATTTTCCAATAATATCTTCTCACAAATTCGAAAGTCATCTCCAATATCATTTGTTTCTTATCTCTATTTCCATCCATCAATTTACTCGCTAAGTGATATTTTTCCTAGTCTAATAATATTCAAAAATTTTTGGAATTAATTCCTAAAATTCTCCAAAAATTCTAAATAAAAAAATACACTCTCCAATTCAATTTTCAATACAAATAAACCACAACTCTTATTAATATCACATTAACAAATCAATTATACCCGGAATGTCAATGAATGTATGAACAATGATTTTAAAGTATGCAAAAATTCATATTCACATGTGTGTATGCTAACATTATACATGAGAATGAAAATACATTTTTTTAATCTCTCATTGATTTCACATGTACTGTATTTGTGGGTTCTAACTCACATGTACCATATTTATGGGTTCTAACTCTTAATATAGGGACAGGATGATATAGAAATAATACCCCATTCATTTAATTAAGTGCTTAAAAAGAGGTAAACTTTAACAAAATAAGAAATAGAAATCTTAAAACAATTCAAATTCACATATAAGATGGATCACAACAATCTAATTTTCTTAATATTATTGAGAAAAATGGGAGAAAAACAAATTGTCAAAATTCTAACTTTAAAGAGAAAATGAAGTTAAAATAGAACATTATATTAACTCAAACCAAACTAATCCAATATTAAAAGTGAGTTTCCCAACAAGGTATAGAGACAATATAGAAGAAGAATTAAACAAACCTTTTCAATGTAGCAATGGTAGAAAGAATCGGTCTTAGAATGAGGGGTAAAGGGCAGAGGGATGTAAGGAGCAAGGACAAGATCTGTACCTTCAACAAAATGGCCATATAGCAACGAGGCTTAACTCATGCAAGGTAGACGTAAACTTATGGCCTCAAATGTGGAAATGTTTGTGAACTGCTGGTTTCTGTTGAGTAAATGGTAGTGGGTTTAATGTATTTCTTTACTATAACTTTCTGTAAATGTGTGTGTTGTTGGTAAGATGTGCTTTCCCAAAAGGCCATCTTGATTTGTACAGTCGTATAGGCAGAATGTTGTGGTTGTTGTGATTCAAAGGGTGCTAATTTACAGTTATTCATGTTCTTAGGATATGTTAATTTTTGGATATGGGAGGGTATTGCTTTCAAGGCAATCCCATGGCTGTACATACACTTTTTTCGATTTATTTAACTTCTGATTTACCAAAAAAAAGCTCTCGATTGAAGGGAAATCATTGTGGTCTCTAGTACTTTGCACTATTAACGTGTCTATAATAGTTTCACGATGACTCTATTCTCACTTTGATTTGTCTCGGGCTTGCTAGTTTTGGAATAATAAAAATTATAAAAATGGTAAAAATTATAAAATAATATTTTAATAACAAATGATTTAGATAAATAATATTAAAATGAACTTGAATTCATTCTTTAGATTTTTGGTATTATATTGTTTTCACTTCATTGTTGGAGGTGTCAATCTCACTATAGCGGGGCAATTACATAATGACCAAACCAAAACGCATACCAAAGTTAGTGTTGGTATTAACAATTACAATTGCTCAATTCTATTTTTTTAATAAATATACTAGTATTATGAATTACGTAAATTTTCTATTATTTATTAAGAGTATTTAATAAGAAAAGATTATAATATCTAGTTGACATTTATTTATTGATTATATTAATTTATGGACCGAAGAAGAATAATCGTCACCTAATCTTGATTATACTAAAATTTTCAAAGTGATTTATAAAAATACACTTATTACAACGAATTAATTAATAATATCTACGGATGATTAATATTTTATTTTATACATATTTAAAAATTAAAATATAATATATTGTAATAAAAATAATTTCATATATTGTTAGTTTGTAATTTATTTAAATAAAATAGAAGTTGATGTAGATATGTTTACAAGTCTTTAAATAAAGCCATAGAATTTAGAATTTAGAATTTTAGATGATGATAAAATACAATCTTCTTCATAAAAACAATTTTAGTTGTTACCATTACGTTAATTTTAATTTTATATTTAATTTTTAGTTTGAATCATTAAATTTGTTATTAGTTTATTATACATTAACATGTTAAATGTATCGATGTGTACACACTATGACACTCTAATCATGATTTTGATTAAGTTGATTCCAAGTCTCTCATGCGCCTTAGGTAAACAAATGTCATACCACTTCATTTTAGGCATCTTTTCTTTATTCTATAATCTCTATGGGAATTTCATATGCAACTTATTAATAAGTTTCATTATCTCATTTGGAAGAGCTATGTGAGATCACCAATATATAGAGAGATTATCCAGAAGTGATATTATGAGTTGAAGTCTTCCATTATAAGATACAACTTTGTTACACCAATTACTCAATCTCTAATAAATATAATCAATGAGCAAATTGCAATTAAAGAAGGAGAGTCTCTTAGTGGTTATAATTTTCCTTAAGTTCTTGAAAGAAAGTTACTTATTCTTAAAGCCATTGGTGATGGTTGGTAGTTTCACAATGCCACTCGAACCAGCTAAGATGTAGAAGGAACTTCATTGGATTGAAGATGAAACTTAATATGGATCTAAATTACTCTAATGAAATGATAAACACTTCTAGATATCTTGCTAAATCTCTACAGAGTAACAACAAATCATCTACAAAAGAGAGATTGAAAATGCCAACACTATTGAATTTGTAGTGAAATTTAAACTTGTGCAACTTAGTGATGTTTAGTTTAGCGAGAATTTTCATGCTAAAGGAAAATAAGTAGGGAGACAAGGGTCTCCTTATCTCAGGCCTCTAATATCTTATATTAAATTTATAGATTCTCCATTCACTAAGATGGAAAAGGATATTAAAGACACATAATGTCTAATGTAATTAATAAACTTATGAAGGAAACCTAAAGCCTCCATAAAGTTTAATAAGAAGTTTTAATTTAAAGAGTTAAATGCTTTAGTGAAGTCAATCTTTAATTCATAATTCTAATTTTCTTCCTTTTATCATATACATAATTCTTAAGTAATTAAAATGTTTTCACCAATACTTTTTTCTTTTTTATAAACACCTTGACAAGGATTGATAATTTCATTTAAAACACCTTGAGTCTTACAGCCAAATTTGGAAATGACTTTTTCAATCACATTACATTATGAAATAGGTCTATTGTTATGTAATGAGGCTGGATTGGCAAATTTAGTAATGTGAAAAATACAAGTTTTGTTAAGCTCCTTTAAAATATTCCCATTTTTAAAGAATTCTAGCACTAAGTTGGTGACCATGTTACCTGTTAAATCTTTTATGCTTTTAAAAAATCTAGTATTGAATCCATCTAAGTAAGGGGCTTTATCAGGTGCAATTTGAATATAATTTTCTTGACTTCTTCTTTGATAATTTCTTTGACAGGATTAACTCTAAGATGACCATGAAAAGAGTTAAATAAGCAACTTTTGAACTCATCAATGAAGGGGTTCACCTCTACGTATGTACCTAATAAAGCATAGAAATTATTATAAGCTATTTCCTTTAACAACTCTTGCTTATTTATGGTTTTTTTAAAGGAAACTATTTCGTTCTTATTCCTTCTAGCTTGAATAGCAATTATGGAAGAATTTTATATTCCTATCACTATTCCTTGACTAAGAAAATAGAGTAATAATTCTTCAAAAAAATCAATGATGTCTAAGAACTTAAACCTTAAAAGCCATATAGTGTTTAAGAACTTATTTTTGGAAATTTTTAAAAATTCATTGCTAAGATAGTAGGAAAATAAGCAATGTAATATACACCTTATATAGGGACCAAAAAACATAATCCCCATATCATTTACCATGCCCGTATACTATTATATATAATAAGACTATTATGAGGTTATTAACTCCACATGTAAACTCATATAGACCATCTTCATTTTGCACACCCATTTGCTTTTGTCCTTCATCTACTTCAAAATAATTCCTCCAACTTTACTCTTTTGCATTCTCAAACATTTAGTTACTTATTCATTTCCTTATTGCTTGCAATTTAAAGAGATACATGTCCCATAAATTGTGTCCACACTGTATGAAATAGTTAGTAAGTGTCGTCGCCTTATTAAATAGATCCTTCCACTTAAATCTTTGACTTACTTGTGCTTTTAGTTTCACAATCCTCAACTTTATCACCCCCACTCTCGCCAGACACGTACCCGACATCCTGAGTGATGTCCGAGTTCGTGCCCTACGAGGGTGGCATACTAGCACATTCAATCAGTCAAACACTTGAAACTCAGTACAAAATTTTCAAAATTAATACACGCATATACAGAAATCAATAATCGAAATAGCTTATTTTAATCATAAACTTTTTCAATCATAGCAATACAATCATCTAAATTTCAATAGCCATTTGGGCCTATTACAAATACAGAATACTTGTAGTCATAATTTCATTACATTGCAAAATCATTT
>JAOQMP010000005.1:27094225-27105200 GCA_027563575.1 Erythroxylum pedicellare
CGATTCTTTCGCTCTGCTACACTATTTTGTTGAGGGGTAACAATACATGATGACTGATGAATAATACCATGCTGAGAAAGATAAGTTTGAAAAGTATGGGAAACATATTCTTTAGCATTATCACTTCTCAAAATGTAGATGGATTTATTGAATTGAGTCTTAATTTCAGCATGAAAGGCACAAAATATAGTAAACAATTATGATCAAAATTTCATAGGATAAAGCCAAGTAACCCGAGAATAATCGTCAATAAATGTAACAAAATAATGACAACCAAATTTGGATGGAGTAGGACAAGGACTCCATACATCAGTATGCGCCAAGTAAAAGGAAGACTCAACTCGTTTATTTAGTCTAGGAGAATAAGAAACCCTATGATTTTAGCAAATTGACAAGCTCACACTCCAAGATAGATTCTTTTTTAAGACTAGGACACAACTTTCGTAAAACAGTGATAGACGGATGACGAAAACAACAATGAAGTTGCAAAAGAGAAGATGAGCTTGTGCAAGTAATCGATTGAGGTACTGTCTTAGAAGTTGAATCAAGAACATACAGGCCATTCACCAGACGCCCCTTACCAATAATCTGCTTCATCTTAAGATCCTAAAAAAGACAATAATTGGGATAGAAAACAACACAACAGTTGAGATATTTGGTGAGTTGGCTGATAGATAATAGGTTAAAAGGGAATTGTGATAAACATAAAACAAAGGATAATGAAAGAGAGTTTGCTGGGTTTGTTGTCCCACACCCAATTACAGAAGCAGTAGATCCATTGCCTAACAAGGTAAATCGGTAGTAGATTTGAAATAAGAGAGAATACCTGTGTAGCTAGTCATATGATCAGTAGCACCTGAGTCAATAACCTAACTACGAGATGAGGTGGAGAGACAGGCAATAGGGTTACCTGTATTAGCCAAAGTTGATGTCGCAGGAGATGGCTGTTGCAAATCATGTGTGGCTGAAATTTGTTGATAGGCATTGGTTAAACGAGCATACTCTTCCGCTAAAATCGTGATAGAAGACGAGGATGACTAGGGAAGGGGTAGGTTACCATCCTGAGTAGCCACATTTGCAAATTTTCTATTAATATTCTTACTCGAGTACTTGGGACGCTTACGGTGTAGTTTCCAACAATTCTTCTTGATATGTCCTTCGACTCCACAATAATTACAGGTGCGAGCCCCTATTCCCAGTAACATAACCACTATTGTTCCCACCGTTGCCACTGCGATTATTATTTGAAACATTGCTCATTAATGTCGCTGAGTCATTGGTCACCATATCAGAAGTCACATCTTTGCCTTTACAAACTCGAAGCAAACAGGTATATACTTTCATAAAGGAAAGAAGCGTCTCACTAGTTAACAATTGTGTGCGTGTCACGTCATATTCGAAACTCAACCCTGCTAAGAAACACTGTCCCACAATCTGCTCCTCTTGTTCTTGCATTTGCTTTATGTCAGCAACAATTGGAAACATGGGTCGCTTTTCTTCAAAGCCTTATTTTACTTCAGAATAGTACTGAAATAGGAAGCGACCTCTTTGTTCCCCTCGATAAATCTTTAACAACAATTCATGAACATGATACAGATCTCGTTCGCAAGCATACAAAAATTCCAGATATTCCCATAGTTCTTTGACACCATCACAATGATTCACAACATCATCAACAGTTGGGGCTAGAGTATTTTGGATTTGATTAAATAGTTTATAATCCTCCATTAACCATTTCTTCCGAGCAACAACATCAATCTTAGGAGGTGGATTACTAGTTAAATGATCTTCCAGATCTAAACTAGTCACAAATCTGCGAATAGTCCTTTTCCATTGTGCATAATTTTTCCTTCCAATCAATTTCCTATCAGTAATTTTGGATGAACCCAACATAATTTCAGTAATAGTCTTCTTATCTCCACCCATAACACTACTCTCAGTCATTTTCCAATTGACAATATTAAGCAGATAAAGGAGGAAAGAAACGGCAGAAACAAAAAGAGAGGATACCTCGGAATGTTTAGAAAAAGATGCTTCTCCACTACATAAATACCACTACGTAAATCAGAAATATTCAGCAACACCACAAAAATGTCTCAGCAGCCACACCAACACAACAAAAGGAAGCTACGAAAATCAGAAGCACTCAAAAACAGAAGGGAGCTACGGCTGTCTTTTACACCAACACAGACCAGCAATACCTCAAAACTGATCGGACATTCAGACAGAGACAGAGGAGGCAACACCAGAGGAAGAAACCGGTTCGAAAAACAGCGGCTCACGCGCCCTCACGCGTCAGCTCGTGGAAACAATATATGAGACTGGGTGGCATGTGCGGATCATGAACTCAAGATCCGATGACCAGATTTTGGGGGATGGCCCATTGGCACCAGTAGTGTCTTGTGAAGGAGGGGGTGAGAAAATTTTTTTCCAAAAAATGTATCACGCACAGAGTCAGTATACTGCCTTACGATAGGGTAGAAAATGAAAGACAAAAAACTAAGGAAGAGACCCAGAAACACGACTAGGCTCTGATACCATGAGAAGAATGATAACAAATGTTTTGTATTCAACTTAGAATAATACTACAGGTATTTATACAGGAATACATAGGTTTAAACTAGAAAAATATTTCCCTATAATCATGCTAAATCCCTATAACTATGATATTTATATTAGCTATATAATCCCTATAACTACGTAACTGCTATATTCTGTACCAAAGACAATTTTGGTGATCTTACCAACAAGACAGCGGTTCTGGGGGGAAAAAAAAAAAAACAGAACAGAAGAATTGCAGACTAAGCACAGCATAATATTAAAGCAGAAAACAATTTAAAAAATGAATATTTGGAGAATGAATAATAACCTTTATTCATTGGAGTAACTAAAAGAAATATCTAAAAGACAATTTCAGGCATATAGACATCAATCTAACAGTGCAACCGCAGAATTGACAACGTTGCTAAGATCAATACAATTCCATCAACTCGAATACCGGAAGGAAAAGAAAGAAAGATTAACCAAAAGACAAGCATGGAAAGACATACCCAAATAGAAATAATAGTGTCAACAACCCAGCCAATAGCATCAAAAACCCAACCAAGCTGGCCAGTCACTGATAGATAAGTTAATCCAACAGCCAAGGCTATATTGCCCAGAAGCCTTACAGTGCTCCTCTTATCATTGCCCCCGCCGCCGTTAAATCCAAACCCCCGATTAAACCTCACCAAAACTACCCTCTTGTTCCTCTTCCACCCTTCTTTTTTAAACAAAATCGCATCTTTTCTCCTACCCACCTCCAGTAATCTCCATTTCTGACTGAAGGCTCTCAATTTAAACCCGTTTTGTGTGAAAGATGCACTCTTTGAACTTGGTCCAGAGTGGGAATAAGTGGATCTTTTGTATACTATATTTTGAAGGGTGTTTAGCAACGACGAATTGACAGATAATTGCAGTAGGGAAGTCATGGAAGGACAAGTTTGCAAGGATCCTAAATCAAACTTTTGTATTTATTTTTCCATTTTCACTTTTATAAGGGCCAAAAGAAGAAGATAAAATGGGTTAGCAAGATAGATCCATGAAATTAGACAGCGAGCAGCTACGAGTCGACGAATTAATTTCGACCGTAGGTACTACAAAATCCTATTTTGTACAATCTAGATTTAAAGGTCTAAGTATACACACGCACACGTGGACGGATAAGGTCGTAATCTTTTGAATTTTATAAATAATAATATTCACAGAAATTCTAGGTCTACTACAAAAATGGAATTAATTATGTTTTTTAGTTTTGGTTCCCTCCACTACTATCTAATTTATTCATGAGACTTTTGTTTTTATGTTACTATTGAGTAATTCCTTCTGACAAGGTGAAGTTCGGATTTAAAATAGATATTTTAGATCTAAGAAAGACCTTTAGTTCATTTGTGCAATTGAGTAGGGATGGCCAAGATCTTCTCACTAAAATGGACATTCAATGTCAGTCCTCTTCCCTAACTCAATTGTAACCGCAATTTGAAGACGTGGCTTTAAGGTTTGTTTGATGTAGTTTTTGATTGAATTGTTTTACCTTCTATCCATATATTCAATTTATGCTTTGACGTATAAGATATTTGTATTCTGATTGGATTGGGAGTAGGCATGCTTAGGAAAGATGCACGAACGTGCCAATCATTATTTGCTAAATTTGGGGAAAGAGAACACAAATGGACTACCATTATTTGTTGAATTGCTACGTATAACCTTTATCTCTCGTCAAATATGCATGTATTAGTGAGTTGGTGGTGTATTTGAAGATACGGAAATTAGTGAATGATTGGTAGATAATAGTCTATTTTTATATGTGTTTAAGTGTGTTTCCAAGTATGTTTAGATAATTATCATGAAATGTCAGTCAATCTTTAGTACTTTAGATAAAGTTTTATTCAAGTCAAGTCGTTAAGTATTTATTAGTCCTTGTGGGATCGATACCTTTGACACTATGAGATATAATCCATATAATTATGGCATTGAAAGTTTTAGCATATAAAACTTGTCAATAAGTTTTTTAACATTCTCACACTTAAACATTTGCTTGTCCTCAAGGAAAACCAAAAACATAAACAAATAAAACACATAAACACACAATTATGCAATATGCAATAATGGTACAAAGACATCAAATCTTATAGAATTAGCTTAACCCCAAACATTAATCACTTAAAATGTGCCAATATATTAAGTTATTCCTTTCATGGTTAAGTTCTTTTATTTGAATATACATTTCAATCAAAATATTAATACCTTATCCATACACCTATGGAACTTGTAAATATGTATTTATTATTATTGATCAATTAAAAAGGCAAAATATTACTAATTATCCTTTCATGAAAATTCTTGTTATTTATAAAAGATAAGTAGATTTTATTTATTTTAACACCAATTTTTTAAAATTTCTTTAACAATAACTTAGTCTTTTGATGCAAAGGAAAATAACCTGTCATGAATATCCCCTAGTTACTTAACTAGGTCAAGTTTTTTATTTAGCTTGGTTAGAGTGTCATTATAATCTTTTGATGCGAAGATAAACATTTTGTCTTGAATGCCCCCGATAACTCAGTTATATCACAACTCTCAACTAGCTACCAGCTCTATTTTTATCCTAATTTTCTTAAAAAGGCCAACGGAATAGGAATTTAACACATTTTTTATCATTTAATTTTTTTAGCATACCTTATTTCTTCTAATCAATGACTTTCATGAAAGGGTACTAATGATGCCAACAAATTCAATTGACTATAATTATAAATATGCAAAAACAAATTTCTTAAAGCGAAACAATAGGTGTCATATCCTAATTAACATGCATATTTGTCCCAAAGACACTTAAAACACAAAATTCACAAGTTAGTATGCTTTTACAATTTAAATGACTATGTTGAAAGCTAAACTAATTCCGTTTAATTCATGTCATCAACATATTCTCATAATTTACACATCATGCAACAAAATGTCTACACAACGTCAACCTAACAAAAAACTAGCACAATGCAAATGCCAAATTCACATAACATGATATGCTAATGTATAAACATCTCTATTCTTGAGTAACACATTATCATTAATGTGAGTAACAAAGCAAAATAAATATAAATAAATAACAATAAAGAAAAGATTAAAGCAAGAAGACTTATCGATATTGAGGTAGTAATGGTGTGAGCAATGGAATATGAACACCTTGAATAAAAAAATACTTCAGTATTTTCTTTGTGACATACCATTGTTGATGTTGATAGGGAATGAGCTTCATTTGCGCCTTTATGATGTTCAAGCAATCTACCATACTCTTGTTATTTTCTGAAACTAAGTTAAACACTTTCTCCCATACTTCCTCTTCTTCCTCCTTAGTTTCTTCACTAGATGAGACTTCTTGTTGGTCTGTGCCATAGTGGAACTAGAGCTCGTCTGTCCAATCCTATATTTTACTTGTGATTTCAAACCAATATCTTATATTTTCATTGCATAGACCTCCAAGATCTTAGCTCACCTCAAATGCGTATGATCTAGAAGCTCAGGAAAGACAACAATTAATCCATTAACAAAAAAACCATGAAATTGAGCAAGCACTGTAACAAGAAAACCCATGTTGAGATAGCTACTTTCTTATTAAGAGAATAACTATTGTTTGAAAAATGTGGGTTCATATACAAAGTTAGATCTTATGATTCGAGCACCAAAGTATGAATAAATCTTTATGAGAGCATTTGTTACTTAATTTTTGGCAAAAATAGTGTGTCATTTAAATTTATGTAATAACAAATGTTTAAGATTAAGAATAATATTATTATGTGCATTTCTCACAGAAAATTCATCCAACCTGTTAATTTTTTCTAATATTGATCAGCATGAAAGTTTCCATGATTTTCAATAAGTTTTGATTTCAAATGTAGCACTCGACTCTCGCAAAGCACGTACCCGACATCTTGAGTGATATCCGAGCACATACCTCGCGAAGGTGGCATACTAGAGCAGTCAGTCAGTCAAAAATTTTCAAAATACTACTCGCATATGTCAAAAAATTAATAAGTAAATCGAACCCATTTTATTCAAAAACACTTTTAATCACAGTGTTACAATTATTATTCAATTTATCAGTAATTCAGTAGCCACGTGGGTCTATTTCAAAAACAAATACTTATAGTCATAATGTTATTACACTTCAAAATCATTTACAAATACATTTGTACAGCATTTGTGAATACACATTTTGATGTAAAACAATGAAATACATATGCAGGCGTGAATTGATCTCAACCTCTATCTCTCACTTGCATGCAGTAGGTATACTCTCATTTATCTAATGGGTACTTTTTTTAGCCTGAAAAATATTTGCAAATTTTGGGTGAATTTTGTGAACTTAGTGAGGTAACCATCATCGATGGTTCTCTCAATTCATGCAATACATCAATACATGTAACATGTAATTCACATATTTGCATTTAGCATAATTCATCACATGTCACATTCTCACTTATTAAAATGTATATGAAATGCTCATATGACGCTTTTCCCATTTATTACGTTGTTGTGACCTAGTGCCTATACTGTCCCGTATTTATTATGGATACTAGGCTTATTTATATTTTTCCCTTTTCTGTTGGAGATATAGGGCTCATTTTACATAGTAAGCCTCTGGCTCTTATACACTTTCAAAGCTCTAGGCTCTTTTTCACATTCTGAGCTTTAAGCTCTTTTTCGATGGCGACTATGGTCACAACTGCCTTTATGTTTCATGCATTCATGTAATGAAATGCATCACATTCATGTAATTTCAATCTATCACATGCTTTCAGATTCACGTTCTATTTCAAATTCATCTTCGGACCGTGGTTCGGATTTCAACATAATGTTGAGCATCACTTTTGCAGTCATATGCATATTCACAGTTTTCTTTCGAAACTAGGTCCAATATTTAACAATCATATCATGTCTCACATGTTTCCTCAAATTCACATACAGGTAGTATTTCAGTATCACATACATGCATGAAATCTCAAATCTTCATTGTCCGGCATCAACATAATCAGTTCGCATTCATATTATCATTCAAAACATATTTTTAAAAGCAAACAATTAATTGAGATAAACCGTCTAGGTTACTCACAGTACACTCCAAATTAGCACTTGTTTCCTTGATCTGGAAGTACTTGGATGCGGGCGTTTATCCTGCACATCCAAATTGTGCAATATACACGTTGCACACACATTAATAATTGCACAATTATAAGTATTCCTTTGTGCACAAATGTGTATTTAGAATATGTATAATGCATGCTCATGACAATCCCAAGTATCGCTCTATTATTCTCATCACATAGACATTTTTATTTCAAAACTTATATAAGTATCATTTATACTTATGGTTTATTCCTCAATAAAATCATTAGAATCTAATTTCAAAACCCAATAAATCATTTCATATTTTTCTCCAAACACTAACTTTCGGGAATATTATTCTTGATCATTTAGATAATGCAAATGGGGAAATTTGAGAACACTTTCTTCTAGAAAATTGTTCCCTATGTCTTAGGTTTCTAATGACACCATAATCATTCAATTTCATTCAGTATTTCGGAAGTTATACTCCAAATAATTTCGTACTATTCTTATACTAAGATAGTGCCTGGATTCAAATTCCACCCAGAAATTGAAATTCTTAGAGTCCGATTTATAATTTGATTTCTTCATAGAATTTGTAGCCCTATGTATCTAGTTTACTCCAAATAAAAATCATTCCATTTAGATAACTATAAAACAAGATATTGTCAAAATACTGAAACATGTTCAGTGAAATAACCCATTCATGCTCTTCCAAGCTATTACCTCACTTTCTTTCCATCAATCTTTTTTAATTCAACACTAAAGGCCACAAATTTTTATACAGTGATAGAGGCATCCATTAGGAATCTATTGGTTCAAGAATCAAGTCATATAGAGGTTGGATGACAAATTTATGTCTAAAACTCCGAGTACGATTGCACTAAACACTCTCGCGATCGCACCAATGTGATGTTCTTCTTCCTTCAATCCACAACTTCTGTCACGCTCGCACTCTTGTTCCTCACAATCACACCTTATACATATTTATGCATAACTTTCACTAGAGAGGTCTAATTAAGGTCATTTTTGGACCATTTCGAAGAAGACTTCTAGACCTACAACTTCTATGTAGATATCAAAGAAATTTTTTGCCTAAAAGAGGTCAAAATTTCAAGGTAATATAGTTATCCCATATGTACATCCCATGCAGGATCACTAACTTAAAATGATCATATCTCTCAGATATAATATCCAAAAATTTCATACTTTATATCATTAAGAAGCTAAAAGAAAGATCTACAAATTTCATGAAGATGATTTTATCAAAATTTTTCTAGATCAATATAGTTTAATCATGAAAATGTTAGACCACATTTTTACCCACTTTTCTCTTTTCTTTCTTTTAAATCCAATAGTTCAAATTCATTTTTACTCTTTCTACTCCATTTCCATTCAATTAATTCACAACACATTCACAGTACTCAAAATCCTCAAAAACCAAATATCAGTCATACATCTTCTTTATGTTCTGCATTTCACATTTTCTACTACACTCATCCAGTTCCATCAAATCTTCCATTTCATCTTAAGTCATTTATATATCACTAATTCACCTTTCATCTTAACCCTATACTCGTTTTCGATTCATGTCTCCAACCACCAAAGATACTCACGTATGTATACATATATACATGATAAAAAGTAAAACAGAGCATGTACAAAAGGAAGAAAATTACATCAACTTATCATCATAAATGCTTCATTTAACATTGCCCATAATGATCAAAGCCCTACTTACTTGATTTAGCTCCAAAAACTCCAAAATCTTCAAGAATACCAAAAATCCCTAGCTTCCCATACAACCACGATCATCATCTTCCAAAGTTAGTAGGGATAGGTTTATGGTGAGAATAAAAGAGAGAGCAAGGTGAAAGATGTTGGGCCCCGAATTTTTTATTTATTTTATTAAACATGATTTGAATAAATTTTTTGGTCTTGCTAGATAAATCATTTTATTTGGAGTTTAATTTTTATGTCAAAGTTAGGAGGATTTATAGCATGGATTGATGGAATTAAAGTATTAATGTTCTAAGAATGTATCAAGGGCATTTTTTGAAGTTTACGTAAGGTTAAAAGACATAAGATTTATATTAGAGGGAAAAAGGGACATCTTACAACCATTAAGAGTATAAATTGGAAGAAGAAAAAAATTGTTGTCTTGCTTGAGAAGAGAGAAGCACAAGAAAAAGGAGAGAAAAGAGAGAAGCTAGGGCTTTTGGAGATCCTGAAGGGTTTGAAGAATTTGAAACTTCAACAAGTAAGTTATACTTTAAATTTCATTGGTTTGGTCAAATGAAACTCACATAAAGCTTAATATGTGTGGGAAGTTGTTGATGAATGATATAGGTAAATGTTCTCTTTTAGGGTTAATGACCAAAGATAGATAATGATGTATTTGTCAATGATATTGGGTTGAAATGAGGTTGAAAATGAAGTAGAAGAGATGGATTAGGTTTAAGATGGGTTATATGTGAAATTTGGGAGGTAAAAAGATGAAAAAAAATGTCGCAAAACATGTTCTTGGAGTAGGTTTCTGCACAAGTTCGCCGCGGCGAACTCAACTTTCCAACACAGAACATGCTTTAGTATTTTAGGCATAACCTTTTTTTTAGTTATCGAAATAGAGTGATTTTTGATTTGGAGTAAACTAAAGACATAGAGATACAACTTTTATTATGAAATGGGTAATTCGATTTCTAAGGGTTCCAATTTTTGAATGGAAGTTGAACACAAAATGTTGTTTTAGTATAAGAACAGCCCGAAAATGTTTTCCATATAACTTTTAGATTACTAAACCAAATTTAATGATTTTGATGTCATTAGAAAATTAAGACAATAAGGAACATTTTTCTAGAAGAAAGTGTTATCAAATTTTGTCATTTACCTAATCTGAATGATCATGTAAAATTGACCCCAAAGTTTGGACTTTTGGAAGAGTTTGAGTATTTAGACTTTATCTTAGTGAATACGTAGTATATGGGTCCTCAAATTGTATTCCTATTGAATGAGAATTTTTTTTATTTGATAAAGGGAATCAAGGAAGGCAAGAGGATCAAGAGGAGAGGCACCTTTGAGCAAGTCTTTAAGCAAGGAATTTAAGGTAGGTAATATATTTATGGTTATTATGTAATATGGGCAAGTTTGTCTTATTGGTAAATATATGCTAAATTGCTTAAATTGAATGCATGTGTATTGTATGTTAACTTGCTTGATAGTGAATTATTGTGATTGTTGAAAATGCATTGTAATTTATGAATTATGATCAAGTTATGCCATTGAACCATGTTATGGCATTTTGTATGAATGAAAAGATGAGAAAAGCATGAAAGTA
>JAOQMP010000005.1:27105300-27133650 GCA_027563575.1 Erythroxylum pedicellare
TTCTTTCTCTCTTTCTCTTCTTCTCTTCGTATTTCTCTCTCTTCTTCATGACACTTTCTCTTTTCTCTTCAATTTTCATTCTCCTCTCTTCTTAAAATGCCAGACAACACTTCTTCTTCCAATTATGTCCTTAATTAATGAGAAATGTCCCATTTGCCCTTCCATTTATGCCTTATGTCTTTTTATGCTTAAGTGTCTTACCAATAATATCCTTGAACATTCTAAAGTCGCTCTTTCAACTAGAAAAATGTTCTCCCTTGTCTTAAGTTTCTAATAACACCTAAATCAATCCATTCGGTTGAGAATTCCAAAAGTATTGCCCCAAACATTTTTGGACTGCTTTTATATTGAAAAGTACACTATACTTAAATTCCTCCCATTCATATTCTTCCAACCGATACCTTTACTTTGATTCAATTCATCTTTATCAATTCAATACTAAATGCTATCAAATTCTATAGAGGTACAGAATGTGTTAAGAAATTATTGGTTCAAGAATCACTTCATTTGGAGATCAGATAACCAAGTTATGGCCGAAAGAATCAAACAAAGTTTTCTCATAAATCAACAAATTTGCATAACTATCATTAGAGATGTCAGATTAAGACCATCTTAAGAGGATTTGAAAGGGGTCTTCAAGATCTACAACTTTCATGAGACCTTGAAGACAAATTCTATCATTTGAAGTGTTAAAAATGGAGTAGACCATAGGATCAAGTGAAACCAGTCGAAAAAGTAGATGAATTGAAAAACAGACGAAGCAAAGTAGACGAAAGAAAGCAGACAAAGCAAAGCAGATAAATCAAAAAGCAGAAGAAGCAAAGCAGATGAAACAAAGCAGATGAAGTGAAAGCAGATGAAGCAAAAAAGCAAACGAAGCAAAAAGTAGACAAAGCAAAAGGCAGATGAAGCAATAAGCAGACGAAGCGGAGTCCACTTGAGACAAAGCAAAGTCAACTTAAGACGATGCAACTCTTAAGACGAAGCAGAGTCAACTTAAGACGAAGCAAAGTCAACTTAAGACGATGCAACTCTTAAGAAAAAATGACATCATCATAGAGGATGTGATGTCATCACAGACGATACGTCTTTACAGACAATACATCTTTACAGACAATGCATCTCTACAGACGATGCATCCTTACAGACAAAATGACGTCATCATAGACGATGTGATGTCATCACAAACGATATGTCTTTACAGACGATACATCTTTACAAATGATGCATCCTTACAGACAAAATGACGTAATTACAGACGATGTGACGTTATCACAGACAATGCATCTTTACAGATGATACATCTTTACAGACGATGCATCTTTACAAATGATGCATCCTTACAAACGAAATGACGTCATCACAGACGATGTAATGTCATCACAGATGATGCGTCTTAACAGATGATACATCTTTATACTCCTAAGCATTTCCCTTTCTAAGGAACATAATTTTCAATTCAGAGGTCCAAAAATTCCATACTATATACCGTTGGAAAGCTAAAAGAGAGACCTACAACTTTATAGAAGATAGCTCTATCTAAATCTATCTTGATCAATCTAAAATTTCCCCTGAAGTTAGAATATGAACTTTACTTTCATCCACCAATGCACTGCACCCAGTTCTCAACTTCATGCTAAATCAATATCATCCATAAAGAAATTATAATCCATGATTAATCATGAACACTAATAACAGAACATACACATATATAAATATTCTTCATCAACTTACTACACAAATTCAACTTCACTTTCAGCCTAATTATTCCCATTTCATAGTCTCTCATCTACCAAGAACACCAAAGCAAAACATAAATCCATCCACACTTCTCATTTACTACTTCTAATCTTCTAACAGAAATTTCAGGGTCCAAAACTAATTGTCTCCCAATTTCAATGACACTTATTAAATAATCCTAAAGTCATTTATCAAAATTTCCATTGCCTTTGGACAGTAAATTCTACTACCATTTATTAATAGTTTTGCCACTTGGCAATTTTCCTAGTTCAAAATACCCAACAATTTTTATAAATTTCTCCAAAAATTTCAAAAATTCTAAATCACCAAATACACTCCCCAAATCAATTTTCAACACATAAAAACCACAATTCTCAATAAAATCACATTTAGAAACAATTATACCCGGAATGTCTATGAATGCATGTAGAGTCATTTTGATGTGTGCAAAAATTAAAATTCATGTACATGTATGCTAACATTATGCATGAGCATGAAATGCATTTTCTTAATCTCCCTTTGAGCTCACATGTATTGAATTTTAAGGTTCTAACCCTTAGTATAGGAACGAGATGTTACATCAAAAACCCCCAAATTTCTGACATAATATCATAGTCCAAATTATAAGGGTTTGCTTGCAATTTTAAAAAAATTATTTAACTTCTATGACTCAAAATGTAAAGTCGTGTAAAATTTATCAATTAAATCCTTATACACAAGAAAATCAAAATGAATAAATTTTTCCCAAATAATTTTGATGGTCAAAGTCTCAATATTTTCTTTCTAACTTAGATTTTCTATGATAGTGAAATTAAAATATCCTGAAGTAATAAGAATTCTTAAACGAAAGGCTTGGACTCTTATACCTTCTTCTTTCAGAAGATGGGAAAAGGTGCTCTAAAATCCTTAGCCTTATCGCGTGCACCATCCCCCAACAATTTTGCTTTCACCATTGGTGTTGAATGTTTGATAACTTGCTTGATTATTCGAGTCAGGAGCGAGTGACAGTACGTCGTAAAGTTAGTCAAAATAAACTAGACTACTACTATAGCAATGATGTGTCTATGTCGATCCCATAGAGAGTGTGTGTAAAGTTGTTGAAATGAAATTAATCGGTGTTTAGGTTTAGGAGGTTTTGATTTTAGAAATAAGAAAATAAAATGAAACTAGACTAGCATAAACAAATGAAAGAAATCATACGAAAAATGATAAACGTGGGGAATTCAATAGGGACCCAGTTCTTTGGTTCAATCTCGACCTACATCCTAATTAAACATGTCTCATTGATTTGTTGTTCTCAAACATCTCCTAGCAACTATTAATCGTGGTTTAATAATTAACCTGAGTTTTTCCTTAGGTAGTATTTAATCAAGATACGATCGTTAATTAAATCTAACTACCAAATAATCTCGGATACAATCTCTAAATTCAATTGGGTAATAGCATTACAAATTAGGAAAGTTGATTAATCAAGGCAATAGCCATATACGATGCATCATTTAACTTAGGTTATGTTATCCCTAATGATTATGAATCATTAGTCGCTACACATGAATTTCAACATAGCAATTACAGATTATATTAAAATTCTAGCAATGGGTTTGCAAATAAATGATTCAATGAGTACATTAAAATCATCTTTTCACAATATCCAATAGGTTCGTACAAAAATAACCGACTAATAATGAGAATACGATTATCCATACACAAAACCCAAATAAATTAACATGGGATAACACAATCAATATCTAATGAGAGAAAGAAACAACAAAAATAGTGAAATACACTTAAACCAAATAGTCAGCATCGATGTCACCTCCGAACCGACATTGGGATGTTATCCCTCCATAAGTCTCCAAATGATCATAGCTTTGTCCCTTAAAAATGTCCCACCGAAGAACCACTCTCCCTCTCTATTTTTTGAATTAATTCTTCGTCCACCTCTACTATACACATATTAAAAATGTATGTACCTCTTGAAAATGTATGTGCTTATGCACATCTCCTGTGCTACATCGTTTGGTTACTCCTTCCTAGCTATGCATCATCGTCTTGGTGTGAAACATGTTTATGTTGCATTTTCGCAACATCATGGAAATGCAAACGTGGTTTGCATTTCCTACTTACTTCTACCATGCTGTTACGTTTTGCTCCTTCTTTCAGTAGCCTCTTCTCTTCCTCTTTTGTTGTTGTTTTGCTCAATGTCTACTACAATTTCATCACATTGTATAGGTTGCTCATGAAATTTCTATGCACAACTTTTGTGCTTCTTAGTTGTAAGCAACTTTGATTTATTTGTGTTTCTATTTTTTTCTTTTAATTTTCTTCTTCTTGCTTTATGAAGACAAGTGAAAATTAATCTTTAGAAAATGATCCAAATATCGTGCCTTCGACTCAGTTTAATTTCCTTGCTTTTGAATTATGCCTAAAATCATATATGAGTCAATGTAAGTATTTTGAGCAATTTCACATCATTAATCGCTAAGTGTTATGGAATAATTTCATAATCAATTAAGCACCTATCAATTTCCCCCACATTTAGTTTTTGGTCATGCTCAGGAAAAACGTTAAAATTAATCTCAAACACTCAAAAACATTTAATTAATTCCTATATGTTCCAAGAATATATAATCATAAGCAAAGATGAATAACTTTCAAAAATCATAGCAAGAACCTAACATTCCAAGCTTTTACTCATAATCAATCAACATTCAATACCTTTAAAAACGTAGCAATCTAATGATAGACTTGGAGAATGTGTTTAACTAAAATATATCTATAGGTATACTCAATACTACTTATGACCATGACAATCTAATGATAGACTTGGAGAATGTGTTTAACTAAAATATATCTATAGGTATACTCAATACTACTTATGATCATGACATTCTTCAACTTTTCATATCATTTCATTTCTCCATCGCTAAGATTCACATGCAAAATCATAAATCAAAGGACTTTTCAAGGTTATAATGTAGGTAAAGGTAAAGTAAGATATATTTGGGTCAAGTAACTTAAAAGCCATTAAGCTAGTGAAACAAAGCAATGCCTAATGTGGCATCAAGTGCATAAGTTAACCCTCATCAAAAACTGGGTACCATCAATTATGAAAAATGCAACATTTATATTTCACAACCCAATTCAGTTCTCACACACAAACTACATAAAGCATATACCAATCTTAAGGAATCACTCATATAATAGATGACAATACATTGAAACGATAAAAGAGTTAACCTTCCAAGCCAACATCAACCTCATATTCAACATACTCCATTAGCACATTCATTAAAACTTTAGGAGGATACATTAATCATAAACAACTTTTCAACACATGTGCAATTCCTCCTTGATACATTTATTTAAACTTTTTTCTTTTTTCTTTTTTTTTCTTTTCTCTTTTCTTTCTTTATCTTCCTTTCTTTTCTTTTTTCTTATAAAAATTAAAATAAACTACATTAATATGGGAATTTTAATAATAAGACATAAAATAACATCCCAATATTATAACTAACCCATACATATGCATACCCCCACACTTAGAATTTTGTACTTCCACAAACACAAAAATCAATAAATGTTCCACTAGCTTCAAGGCTTGGGAAGGACATTTCGTTAGGTTAAAGCATGTAATGTGGCTAATACACAAAGAAAAGGCAAATAAAGCATAAGGGGGATAATTAAAAAGGAAAATCATATAATGGGTAGGCTATTGGCTAATGTGGTTTGGAAAAGCAAAGAAATCCTAATCATATCCATGTTAACGCTTGTGATAAAAATGTGGTCTCGAATAGAAATTTAAGGTAAAATCAGGATGTACATGTCATGAAGGTCACACATTATTAAAAGTCAATGAGATTGATATGAATGTGTTAGTAAAATAAGGCTCAAAATCTCACCGTCTATGTCTACCACTATTCATTACTCTTTTAAAGATCATACAGATCAACCAATTACAAGAGTAAACGTAGGCCAAAGTTGCTACGAAATTCTCTAGTCAATTTACACTCTAATCATATTCATCATCTTCCTTATCCTCTGACTTTCAATCTTGATTTAGTCTATGCACTCTAGAAAGATCTCAAATGTCTCTTTGCCTTTTTCTTCCTCATTTAATTCCTCGAATCTGCTATGTAAAGGTGAAAAGTTAGTCTAAAAAATATTCATGAACTTAGTACTCACCTCCAAACTAAATGATGTCTTTTTCTAGTTCGAGCTCCTCCTCAACTTCTTCTTCACATGCAATTCCTTGAGTATTGCTCTAAAAATTCTTAAGCTCTTCATCACTTTGTAAGTTTTTTGCACTAACATCCATTGGGTATACCTTGGGTTGATATGGTACTCCTCTTCCATTTGGGATTCTATGTAGTCGATCCTCACTACCATCTCACCCATTTGACTTGCCATATTATGGGTCTAGACATTGTATCCTACCGGAGTTGTTATATACCCTATTAAAGTTGCTACTGTATATCTTATTAGAACTGTTGGAACTATTATTGTATATCCTGGTGGAATTGTAAAGTATCAGTAATCATAACATTAATCAATTCTTCTAGAGCTGTACCTGTATCATGCTAAGAAACTTTTGGTATGTACAGGAATTTTTGTGCATCGTATAAAATGTTATGGATGTAATTATGATGGTTATCCCATCCATAACCAAAGTTAGGATGATCAATCTAACCTTGTTTATAGGATTAAAAGTAAGAGATAAAGAAAAAACTACTTCCATCTATAATTTTTTATTTTTATTTATCATAAACATGAAATAGAAAAAATGAAAGGATCACGAAATAACTGAAAAGAAACAATTACGAAAAAATATATACAAAACCTCAATTAAATTCATAAATAAAAACTAAAACATTGTACTCCCTGGTAATGGCACCAAAATTGACAACCCGTCAAAATGCTAGTCAAAATAAATTAGAATACTACTATAGTAGTGGTGAGTCTAGGTTGATCCCACAGAGAAAGTATGTAAAGTTGTTGAAATAAAATTAATTGGTGTTTAGGTTTAAGGGGTTTTGGTTTTAGAAATAAGAAAATAAAATGAAACTAGACTAATAAAAACAAATGAAAGAAAATATGCGAAAAATGATAAAAGTGGGGAATCCAACAGGGACCTGGGTCTTTGGTTCAATCTCAGTCTACACTCTAATTAAACATATCTCATTGATTTATTGTTCTTAAATCTCTCCTAGCAACTATTAATCGTGGGTTAATAATTAACCTGAGTTTTCTCTTAGGTAACGTTTAATCAAGATACGATCATTAATTAAACCTAACCACCGAATAATCTAGGATACAATCTCTAGATTCAATTGGATATTAGCATTACGAATTAGGAAAACTAATTAATCAAGGAAATAATCACATACGATGCGTCATTTAACCTAGGTTATGTTATTCCTAATGATTACAAAATCATTAGTCTCTACATATGAATTTTAACATAACAATTGTAGATTATATCAAATTTCTAGCAATGGGTTTGTAAATAAAATATCATCTTTGCATAATACCCAATGGGTTCATACACAAATAACTGAATAATAACGAGAATACGATTATCCATACACAAAACCCAAACCAATTAACATAGTATATCACAATTAATTTCTAATGAGAGAAAGAAACAACAAAATAGTGAAATACACTTAACTTAGGTCATCGACATCGATATCACCTCTGAAACGATATCATGACTTTACCTCTCCATGGGTCTCCAAATGATCATAACTTTTCCCCTTAAAAATGTTCCACTGAAGAACCACTCTCCCTTTCTCTACTGCACCTCCCTCTTTATTTTTTGAACTAATTCTTGGTCCACCTTTATTGTACACTTATTAAAAACTTATACACCTCTTGAAAACATTTGTGTTTCGCAAATGTTTTATGCATTTATGCACAACATGTATGCAAAACGCAGACATTGTTTGTGCATACACACATCTCCTGCATTATGTCGTTTGGCTGCTCCTTCCTAGCTTTGCTTTGTCGTCTTGGTGTGAAACATGTTTGCGTAGTTTTTTACCTTTCCACAATAATGTGGAGGCATAAACATGGTTTATATTTACTATTTGCTTCTATCATGCTGTTGCATTTTGCTCCTTTTTCTAGTAACCTCTTCTCTTCCTCTTTTGCCGCCGTTTTGCTCAATGTCTACTGTGTTTTCATCACATTATGTGAGTTGCTCATGAAATTTCCATTCACAATTTTTTTTCTTCTTTTTCGTAAGCAAATTTAATTTATTTATGTTTCTATTTTTTGTCTTTTAATTTTCCTTTTCTTGCTCTATAAAGACAAGTGAAAATTAATATTCAGAAAATGACCCAAATATCATGCTTTTGACTCACTCTAACTTCTTTGGTTGTGAATTGTGCCTAGAATCACATATTAGTCAAAGTGAGTATCTTGAGCAATTTCATGTCATTAATCGCTAAGAGTTATGAAATAATTTCATAATCAATTAAGCACCTATAGCGAGTATATAACCTTCAAAATTAACCAAAAAACAAAAAATACACACAATATCACCCAAAAATGTGTGAGAGAAAAGTATACAAAAATCTTGTAAAACCCACTCAAAAGATTGTGGAAATCACTATATTTGTGTAAAATGAATGATAATCTAGGTGAAACGTGAACGAAAATAGTGAAAAACTAAGTAAAAGTAAAGAGAGATTTGAGAGAACTAGAGAGCTTTGGAGGTGGTTGCAAGTTTAAAGAAGGAGAATGTGAGATGTGGAAGAAGAGATAAGGGGTATTTAAAAATGTAGGGTTTAAGAGAAGAGAATTTAAAATATGGGGCACGAGTTTGGTTCTTGAATGTTTGTCATGATTATAAGGGTGTCTTGATCATGACAAATCTCAACTTTCACTATCGTGAGGGTGTCACAGTCATGATAAAATACTTTAGCCCTCACTGTACACGATTATGAGGGTGTCATGATCATGACATGGCTAGAATTATCCAACTTTGTCCTGTTTTGGTCGTTTTACCTCTTGTAATCCTCATAATTTATTCCTTAACCTATAACAACTTTAAAACTATGAAATTTATTCACTCTAAACACATTAAAGTAAGAACTTACTAGCTAGAATTCAAGAAAACTTAAGTTCATAACATGATAAGTCATGGTCATTAACTTGATCAATCATCCTTCAAAACTTATTCAATGATGTGAGAGGAAAGAAATTACTTCCCTTTCTTATGAAAGGACTCCTTTGAGATAAGATTTACACCTTTGTCTATTCACTTTGAAGGTTTCTGTTATGGCAAGTTTTAATCTATTTAAAACCCTCACTATATTACAATCACACAGATCGTAGGTGTAGTATGTGAGGTATCGATCCCTCAAGGAGTTGTCAAACTATTCTAATTCTAAGTTATCTAAGGCCTAACAAATTATTAAAATGAAAATAAAAACTAAACAAAAAAGTAAACACGTAAAGATGATTGATAGAAAATTAATTTGTAAAATTAACACAAAGAAATCAAATATTGACCACCACTAAATTCACAATGGAAAATCACACAAGAACATTTACCAAATTATGAGAAAGGGATTAATCCTATCATCAATGCTAACCTAATCACTTTTGGGTTAATGTGGTATCAGTTTTAAACTATCGAAAGATTACTCTCTCTCGAGTTATAATCACTAAGCCTTAATTAAGTAGAGTTGCCGAAAATGTCATCTCTCCATTAACAATTAGCCCATAACCTAATCAATTATTAAGCCTTCTAATAAAAAACCGGGTCTCACATGAGATCTCTCTCCATATAATTACCAATTTGATTATTTACGTGGTCTATTAGGTCGTTTGACTCTCATTAACTAACCCAATCATTTTGCATTCGATTCACTCTCTCAATTTATTACCAAAGTCTGAAGTTACAGCAAATAATCACAACACCTAAATGAATTAACACAAAACAACTAGATAAACATTAAATCAAGTTTAAATCCCTAAAGAAAAATTGGAACATCATCATCAATTTTAAATCCATCAACATCTTTATATCCATCTTACACATTCAAAGAAGAAAAATAACAATTTTTAATATAGTATTTTTCTATTTTAGGTAAACCCTAAGGTTTTTCGGGTCTAAAAAGTCCCAAAAGTCCCTCTGTGAGTCATGTTCAGGAGGCTATCTACGCTATCTGTCCCATAGGTTGTGATCGTGGTCTATAGTGCCACAATTGTGGCACCTCATTTAGTTCTTTGTCACGATTGTGGTAAATAAGGCCACGATTGTGGCTACACCCGAATGGTTCTATCATGATTGTGGGCTTGGGTCTGGCTCCGGGCTTCCTCCAATTCTCCTCTGTTCTTCCATATTTATTATCAAACACTAACAAATACATCAAAGAACCTCAAATACACAAAATTAAAGCTATAAAACATGCCCTAACCCATATAACACTCAAAAAAACAAACATTTAACTAAATAACACAATCATAACCTAAACATGTGCTAATCATTCAATTAACAACTAAACACATACTAAACTACCCACTAAAATATTATGCAACCTACCACTATCAACATCCCCACACTTAAACTTTTGCTTGTCCTTAAGCAAAATAAAAACACACTAAAACACAACACATAAACACATAAACAATAATGGTACAATGATGTTGAACTTCACAAAACAAATTTAACTATAAACATGATTCTTAAAGTTGTTCTAACTTATTAACATGTGAAATCTGTGTTTAAGTACTTCAGACTAAATATATATACTAATCAAGACTTAATGTCAAATTTATTCACTCCTATCACTTACACATACACATCGATAATTATTTGATCAATCTAATGTGTAACTATCCTTAAGCAGATTTTCATAAGAAATCATGCTATTCACAAGATCAGTTTAATTTATTAAACAACACATTATTTTTGTTTAATTTTATTAACATGAACCTTGCCTTTTGATATAAAGGAAAATATTTGAGATAAATGTCCCCTGATTGCTCAGCTACAACACATTCACAACTAGCTACTAACTCTATTGATAACCTGATTAATTTCAAAAAGTGCCAATGGAATAGTTATTTATTTAAGATTTACACAACAATTATATATATATATTTTTTTTTTCTTGCCAACCTTATTTCTTAATTGTCATGAAAAGATACTAACAATGCTACTTATTCGATTGGCCCAAAATTATAAATGAATGTGGTAAATTCCTAGAGTGAGTGAACTAAGATTGTATCCTAATTGACAAGCATATTTAACTAAAGCAACATAGAACACTAATTTCTCAAGCTAATAAAGTTTAGAAACCTAAAAGACTATATTCAAAGCTAAATCGATTCCATTAAATCCTATCCATTGACACATTGACACAAATCATATCATGTAATCCTAAACATTACTTACAACATGCAAAATTCACATTAAAAAAATATAATGCACACAACCCTCCCCATACTTGGATAACATATTGTCCTCAATATAAGAACAACAAATGAACAATATATATGGTGAGAATAAAAATTAACGAAACAAGAGAAACATGAGAACAATTGGAAATAACAATAAAAATAAAAGACAAGAGTTAGAGTATAGAACCGTCATGGTGATTGAGGTGGTGATGGTGTAGGAGGTGGTAGTTGAACACCTTGAGCCTCGAAATATCTATAAATATGTCATATGTCCTGACATTGGCTCTTTGTTCTCTAACCATCTCATTCAACACCTTAACATTTTCTAAAATGGCTTTGTTAGTGTTTGAGATGGCTTCCATTACCTTCTCCCATCCTATTGCCTCATCCTCTTCTGACTACTCGTTGGTTGACTCCTTCTTATGTTACAGTGGTGTCGAGCTTAAACTGACCTATCTTGCACTAGTTTTGACATGAGATTTTGCGTCGATATCTTGAAGTTCCATATGATGGACCTCCAAAATCTCAACTCACCTTAAATGGAGATGGTTAAAAAACTCAGGACAATGGATAGTTAGTCCATTGTAGTTATTTCGGAATAGCCATAACCAAGTACCCCATGCCCAAATTATTGCTTCTCTTTCTTAGAGTAACAATAATTACATTAAAGATATGGGTGGAGCTGCAGACTTTGACGCTATGATCTATGCACCACAAAAGGAAAAGTTCTTTTTATGAAAACTTGTTAGTTTCACTTTTGTTGAACACAGTTTAACACATGAACTTATGTAATAACAAGTGTTTGGGGCTTTGACTAATGTTATTGTAGGCATTTTTAGCATCAAAGCTCTCCAACCTAATCAGTTTTGTCCAATAATGGGTGGCACGAAAGTCATCTTGTTGATCTACTATGGTTGAGTTGGGAAATCCACCGATTTCACGCAAAATGTCATAGTCTAAGCCATATGTTTACCCCACAACCAAGACCATAGGTCCTTAGGGTTGGTTGGCTCATATTAAAGAGTTATGCAGAATTCTAAGGTCAATTCCTTATAAGTAGGATAATTAATTCAATTTGTCCCAATGAATTCTTCCTTCTAAGGTCTTAACCTTCTCTGTCAATCCTACTCTTTCTAATATATCCAAATCGAAGTATTTAGGAACATTTATTTTTTTAAGAGGGGTATTTAACCGGTTAACTTACTCCTCTGAGAAGATCAGGAAAGGTGTATTATAATACATTGCCCTGTTTCATTGTCCACGGCTTAATACTTGGACTTTTCCTTTTGGTTGGGTACGCTTAACCACTTGCTTAATGTGCGGTCCTATTGGATTGAGAGTTGGGAAAAGTTTGGAGAGAATTGAAGACTTGAAGATGGGTTAAGAGAAGTGAGAGGAATTGAGTTCATAGGTTTAGAGAGAGAGTGCGAAAGTGAAAGGTGTAAGAAAAATGAGGTCAAGTGTAAATATATAGGGTAGGAAGGGTATAAGGGGTAAAATTGGAAGAAAAATAGCTAAAATTCGCGCATATCATGTTTGCTTTGCCGCGGGCCATGATTGTCGCCCTATAAAATTTTTGCATGCTTTCTAATTTTGCTTCTTTTTCCTCATTTCATCCCCAAAATCATTCCATATTTTATAATTACATTATCACCTCATTGTGCTTGTCTTCCACACATTCTCATGTCAACTAATACTCAATTTCACCAAGATATTTAATTGGACTCGAAGCAAAAAAAAATATGCAAAACCTATTTACTATAAAAGATGACATAACAAAATGATTAAAAAATCATAGGTTGCCTCTTATGTAATGTTTCTTTTACCATTGGTAGCTCAAAACATACTTATTTTGCTCATGTTGGTTTGAATGAGTTGTGTAATGGTAGCACAATCAAGTTATGAGAGTAATTCCCCCTACGATAGTCTAAAACTAACACCCCAATAACACTTAATTGGCTAGGTTAAAATTAATGATAGGTAGAATCTCCTCTCTCATAACTTGATAATTTCTATTGATTAATTTCTATAGTGACCTTTTGTGTTGCTCAATTTTAATTCTTGTTTTGTTAAATTGTATAAAATTGAAAACGGGAAATTAATTCAATCAATCAAATCAAATTAAGAATCAATCACAGATTAATATTCAGCAATTGCAGCAGACACCTAAGAATCAGCCTAAGAGAATTACTAATTGAGGCAGTTGCAACAGACACCTAAGAATCAACCTAAGAGAATTACTAATTGAGAGAAAGAGAATTTTACCTATCCTTAATGCTAACCTAACTGATTATAATTACCGGATGGTTAGTTCTAATCGATTTTAAGGTTGATTACTCTCTCTCGAGTTATAACCATTAACCTAAATCGTAAACCCTAATCAGATTATAGAAGTTGTAATCTCTCAACTAACAACCTATCCAAAACCCTAATTAGTTTTGAAATTCTCTAATGAACTATCGAAAACTTATGCAAGATCTTTCTTCGTATAATTTACCTATTTGATTTAATTTTTGTTCTATTAAATCACCTAACTCTTGTTAGTTCAATTTAATTATTTTTTCATTCAATTTACCTTCTCAGTTTATTATTAAATTATGCAATTGCAAATTTAAATCACAATGAATCTAATAAAACATAAACAACAATCATATTTCATTAATTCAAAAATAAAATTCCGAAGGAGAGTTTAGAACATCTTAAACATTCAAAAATATATCATAAAATTGTTATTCCAATTCTATACAATAATAAAACTGGAAATAAACAGGAAATACGATCTAAACAAATGATGAGAGGCAGCGATGTGGGGAAACTCCTAATAAGGAAAGTATGTCGAGTCAGCTACTTCTCCTCTTCTTTCTTTCTTCTTCTCTTTCTCGATCTCTCGATGAATTCTCTCTAGGGTTTCTTAAAAGTGGCTGATGCAAAAGCTCCCTTCCGCCTCTTTCTCTTGTTCTTTAAATATCCTTTTTGTTATGAGCAGTCTTAGGATTTTTTCGGGGTCTAAAAAGTTTCTCAAAACTTGACTTTTTTTTAGTGTCTGCGCATCTGCCCGATGCAGGCCACAATCGCTAGTCACATTTGAGCCTTCTATCATAATCGTGGCATGCAGACCATGATCGTGGGCCATATTTTAGGTTTCTATCATGATCATGACATATGGGCCACAATCGTGGGCTAACTTAGTGCTTCTATCACGGTCGTGGCCTGTTATGCCATGATCATAGGTCGTTGTTTTAGCCTGAATGTCTCCAAAACTTTTCTATTCTTTGATATTAACCCTGAAACACTAACAAACACATCAAGGTACCCCAAAAACATAATAATTAAGCTCAAAGACTTGTACTAACCCATAAAACACTTTAAACATAAATAATTAACAAAATAACATAATTCTAACCTAAATACATACTAAATGGTTGAATTAACGACTAAACACATATGAAACTATGCCTTAAAACACGATGTAATTTACACTTATCAATCTTGGAGGGAGTATAAACCGTTTACCTCACTCTATTTATAAGAAACTAGATCTAAGGTAGTTAATACCAACCAATATGTGCCTACAATTAGTTGATAGGTCAATTCATTATCTGAAAGGAATAATGGAAGATGTGTTGGTGAAGGTTAGCAGATTGATTTTTCCTGTAGACTTTGTGGTCTTAGTCATGGGGGAGGTTAAACAATAAGGGAAGGAGCACTCCATACTCCTAGGGAGGCTTTTTATGGCCACTACTAATACCTTAATTGATGTGAAGAATGGAAAGTTGAGCATGACTGTTTTGGGTGAAATAGTAGAATTTTCAATATTTAATGTTGAACATGTTCCTACTACTACTGTTTCTGAAGAATTTTCTTTTGTCGTTCAAGTTAATGATGCATATTGTGATTTTATGTTGCAGGAAGAAAAAGGAAAGAAGCTAGATTGGGGTAATGAGAGTGATGAATGCTACCAATTCCTAATGGATGCAGTTGAGGAAGAATTTGGAAAATTATTGGAGACAGATCCACATAAAGAGGAGGAAACGGTGGAATCGATCACTTTGAGCGACCCATATTGAGCATGACTATTGATGTGCCCAGCTACAAGATGTTAAAGAAGCAACCCATTAATTTTTATTTATTTTTCAATTATCTGTTTGTTGTTAATTTTTTTATAAACCTTCACTTAGTTTGTTTTCTGTGTGCACAGGCCTACTCTCTCGTCTCTTCTATCTGTGTGCATAGCCTTACATTCCACAGCAGATCAATGCAGCGATCACCCCTACATTCATATCATATTTCTATCCCTTTCTTTGTTACTTGTTCATTTAATGTCCTTTTGTTTTAATGCTTGTCCTTGTTTGTACTATTTTATGTCTTAGATCCCTCTTTTACTTTTTGTATCACATTAGGAACAATGTGATATTGAAGTGTAAGGGAGTATTAGCTAAAAAAGGGGGTTATTATTTGTTTATTGTGCATTTGTTTTCACATTTAATAGTTAGAGATGCATGGTCATGACATAAAATCGATCGTGATTAGAAATGCATAATATGAGTGAATGAGTATACTTACATGCTTAAAATAATTGACTTTGATTTCGGTTAAAAGGACATTAGCTTGTTGTGATAGATGAATGACACTTTTTATTTGGTAAAATTTTGAGCCTTTTTGAAATATTAAATATCAAATTTAAGTATTATTTGTTGAGAGTATTATTTCATGATTAAGGAACTCTAGAACTTGGTTGCAAATACTAGTTAAGATCACGTAATCTTATGCCAATGTTAAAATGATGAAGGTGATTAGGATACCCCTTTTGCTTAAAAAGCCATCATAATGTTACCTTTAGTGAACTCCCTTCGAGCTTACCATGAAATCTTTTCTTTCTTTAAACCCAAAATATGAACCTTGAGCTTATTATTTATCTCTTTGTTGTACCCACCTTAAGGCAAGTTGATCATTTGAATATGTATAATTGGGTTTAGGGAATAATTATTTGAATAAATGTGGGGGAAATCACAACATATAGTTGGCTTTTGAGTTAGGAATAGGTACGGTTATAATAATTTGTATCTTTCCTCTACATTTCTTCTCTTCTAAACTTGATCTTGTTCTAAATAAATAAATTAAATATATAGTAAAAAAGGGGAAAATCAAAAAGAGAAAAAGGAAAGATAAAAAGAAATATAAAAGAAAAAGGAAGGAAGAGAAGATAAAGAAAATGAAAGGAAGAGGAGATAAGTAAAAATGGAAGTGTTAATTTTGTTAAGTGAGAGGAATGAATTGAGTGTTTTATGGTTCATTATTTTGTATTATTTTAAATGTTCAATTTGAGTTGTAGTTTTAAAATGCAATTTTCTTTTTTTCTACCCTTAGCTCGTCCCCATTACAAACGAAATAAAGACCTTAGAATTGATATTTGTGTTTGACATAAGTGGTGGAGATTGGATTGATAAGTAATCTTAGGGTAGATGCCTTACATGAAATGAATGATGAGTGAATACATATCCCATATTTAAATGCTTGAGAGGATGTAGAGTGGATTGAGTATCTATCACACTTGTTAATGGTTCTTTGAATTGAAGTGCTTGTTGATTTTGGCTAAATATGCGAAGAATAGCTTGTTCATAGAGTATTATGAGTTTCAAGTTCTTAGGTTGTGTTTATTAAAATGATTGTTGATATATTTGACGATTATTTGGGAAAATTGTTATTTCCTTTGTTTGTTCTTATGTAGTCTAGTGTTTTTTATTTTGCTTAAGGATAAGCATATTTTAAGTTTGGTGAAATTGTTGTGTCTAGTTTCTATTGCTTTTAGTTGCCTTCATATCTTGATTTTGGTTACAAATTCTTATGAGTTGATCCAAATGAGAGATAAATTGAATGAAAATGGTGTGAATGTTTCATGCATGTTAATTGGATTAATTTGTGAATTTTGCATGAAAAGATAAATAAAAAGGGAGAAAAGTGGTGACTTGGTCACCACCGTGACAAGTTCCCTTTTGGGGTGACTTAACTTGTCACCCCCGTGACTACTTTTTTGTATTCACTCAATCCTTACATATGCAGGTTAATGGTGTAACAACCTCAAAACCCTAAACCTAGACTCGTGCTATAAATGGAAAGAAATGAGAGGTAAAGGGAGGCTGAACTGAAATGGTAAGGGGCACAATCATTCAGTTGGGATAAAAAGAAGAAAGAGAGAAGTGTGGAGTTAGAGAAGAAACAAAGCTTTGGCTGAGAGAAGAAAGAAGAGAAAGTAGACAGTCGGGTGAGAAGAGAGAAACATAGCAGAGAGGTGGAAACTTAGGTCAAAGGTCAAGAGCTGAAGTTGAATCTCGGTGAACTTGACTAACCATTCATCTAGGCAAAAAGAGAATAGAGACAAAAGGCGAGAGCCAATGCCATAGAGCTTGAGATTGGTAGGATGCCCACCACCAACTTTTGCATCCGACTACTAATTAAGTGGTAATTAGTATTCAGTTTTCCATTATTAATTCAGATAATAACTTTTTGAATGCGAAAGATAGATTTAGTCTACTATTTGAGTTGATCTTAGAATCTGACTGTTAACTTTAGTATTAACCAATCAATTCCCCTTATTCATTTAAAGGAGATTAAATTAGTGAAATTAATTCTCAAGAGTTTTTCACTTTAATTTCTACTTGTTTTTGCTTCTGGTCAATTTAATTTACTTTTCAATATATTTTTTGATTTTCTTTAAAGCCTTAACTAAACAAATCGAGATAGAGTGTTTAAGATTGGATCTGTTTTTATTTTTCGTTCAAGATTAATTTAAGTTAACTAATTTTACCTTCATGAGAGAGGACCCTGGGTAATCACTACAACCAACTCTTATACTTACGAGTATGATGGCGTAAGTAATTTTTAGAAATTTTTGGGAACAATATAGGACAACCTACAAAATTACTTCCTTGATGATATGCAGGATGCATAACAATTCCTATATAAACCAGAAGTTACTTATCTTGACTCAGGTACAACTCTAAAAGATTTTCTTAATATTATGTCTACTAATAATATTAAACTTTAACAAAGTGTACATGAGTTCCAGTAGGAAGTAAGGCAATTTTCATTAGATAAAGGGTCTAGTATCCCATATTTGGAAAACCAACAAAACTCAAAAACTTTTGTGGAGGAATTAGTTAATGTTTATGTCGCTAATACTTTGTGATTACAATAGGAAGAGGTGCAATCCCAGTAAGAAACAAGTTTTAGGATCCAGAACCTGACAAGCCAGATGGGTCAGTTAACGGAAGCTCTCAACTACCTAGCATCATAATGCGAAGAAATGCAACCATCTCAACCTGAGGTGTACCCAAGAGACGTTAGCACAGAGGCCTTACAGAGTGGAAAAGATCTTGAGAATCTTGAGTGTAACACTCTAGGAATTGCTTGTGATGAAGAAGAAGTGGAGGAGGAACTTATAGTATAAAAAAAAATATCTTTTAGTTCAGAGGCAAATACTAAGTTCCATTTTGTTGTTGAGAATGACTCTTTACTTTTACCTAGCAAGTTAGAGGAATTAAACAAGAAAGAAAAAGGTGAAGAGACATTCGAGATCTTTCCAGAGTATATAGACTCAGTAGAGATTAAGAGTCTAAAGATAAGGAAGAGGCTGAATGGGAATGATTATCAACTAAGGCCTTATACGGAAGAACCTCACGTGAAGGAACCATATGTGCCACCAGAAGATCATAATTTTGTCATGTCAGAAGAAGTATGGAATTGAGCCAGCAATAGTAAAAAAAGGTGCTTCTTGGGAGGCAACCCAAGGGAAGTAAATTTCTTTTCCTTTATTTTTCGCACTAGTTAGATATGTATGTGTGTTTTTATGTTGGTTTGTTTCTTGCTTGTTTTAAGTTTTCAATCAAATTAAGAGAGAGAATAAAACAAACAAAAAAAAACATTTGCTTGTTTTCTATTGCTTTTAGGACTATATAGTCATGCGTAAAGAATGAATTGACTAGAGAATTTCATAGTAACTTTAGCATGTACTTTTAATTTTGTGATTGGTAATGTACATTATCTTTAGAAGAATAGTGATTAATGGTAAAAAAGCCAGTGAGATTTTAAGCCTTTATAGAATGACACATCCATATCAGTGTCATTGTCTTTTGATAATGTGTGATCTTCATAACATGTACATCCTGACTTTGCTTTGATTTTCTATTCAAGACCAGATTTATATCACATGCACTCATGTGCAAATGATTAGGCGTTCTTCGTTTCATAAGTTACATTAGTCAAATAACCTACCTATTATATGATTTTGTTTTTGACAAGCCCCTTTAAGCTTTATATCTTTCTTTGTGTACTAACCACATTACATGTTTTAAACTTAACCAAATGTTCTACCCAAGCTATAAAACTACTGGAACATTTGAGATTGTTGAGTTTGTGGATGTAAAAGTGCGCATGTGTGGGGATATATATATATATATATATGGGTTGGTTATAATGATTGGGATGTTATTTTATGTCTTATCATTGAAATTCCCATATTGATGTAGTTTGTTTTAATTTTCATAAGAGAAAAAAGAAAAAAAGAAGAAGAGAAAAGCAAAACAGAAGAAAAGAGAAATAAAGAAAGAAAAAGAAAAAGAAGAAAAATGTTTAAATAAATGTATCAAGGAGGAAGCGCATATGTTTTGAAAAGTTATTCATGATTAATGCACCCTCCTAAAGTTGTATTGAATGGGGTATTTGAATATATTGGGTATGAGGTAGATGTTGTCTTGGAAGGTTCACTCATTGCAATTCAATGTATTGTTATCATCAATCCTTATGAGTGATCCCTTTTGATTAGTTATAGTTCATGTGGTTTGTGTGTGAGAGCTTGAGTTTGAGTTGTGAAACATCATTTTTGCATTCATCATAACTGATGTATACAATTGTGAGGGAATGTTGGTTTTTGCACTAGATGTCACATTAAGTGTTGCTTTGTTTTACTAGATTTGATGGCTTTCATTCTACTTGACCTAAATACATCTCACCTTACCTTTACCCATATTACAACCTTGAAAATTCATTTGATTCATAATTAAACATGTGAATTTTAGTGGTGGAGAAATGAAATGATATGTAAAGTTGTGGAATGACATGATCATGAATGGTGTTGAGTGTACCCATGAACATATCTTGTTTAAATGCATTTTCCAAGTCTACCATTAGATTGCTAACTTGTTAAAGGTATTGAATGTTGATTGATTATGAGTGAAAGCTTGGAATGTTAATTTCTTGCTATATTTTTGAAAGTTAATCAACTTTGCATATGATTATGTATTATTGGAAAATATGGGAATTGAGTAAATTTTTTGGGTCTATGAGCTTAATTTTGATATTTTGCCCAAGGAAGACCAAAAGCTAAGTGTAGGAGAAATTGATATATGCTTAATTGATTATACATTTACTCCATTACACTTTGTGATTCATGATATGAAATTGCTTAATATACTCACTTTAGTTCGTATGTAGTTTTAGGCACAGTTCAGAGCCGATAGAGCTAAAGTGAGCTCAAAACACTATATTTAGGGTTATTTTCTAAAGATCCATATTCACTTGGCTTTATGGAGCAAGAAGAAGAAGATTAGAGCAAGAGAAGACAAGATAAAGCATAAAAGAATGAAGGGCTAGAGCATTACTCACGGTTGCTAGAAAAATTGCACAGTCATTAGTGTGCATAGATTTGCATGTGGAGGGCTAGTGTTTAATGGTTAAATAAGACAAGTGTGACATCAAGAGGGGATAAAATAAGGAGCAACTGAAAATGGAGAGAACTAGTTGCCATTCCACTAACATTTAAGGCATAAAGAATACATGTGTGTTAGGTTGCCAGTTGGGGCATTATTCATGATGTTGCACATTTGTCCTCTTCATTGTTTTGGAAAGAAACTTGTCCCATATACTAGGTTATAGTTGTATAAGAATTAGTGAAGAATTGAAATTGTAAGATGGCCAGTGAAACAAAGGTGACAGTTGCACTTGATGAATAATGGCTGAAGCAAATGCATAAGTATGTCAGCTAAGAAATAAAGGAGAATGTGTGAGGGCCAGTTGGTAAAACAACGATGGATGGTAGATGGACAAGAATGGAGAATAAAAGTGTTAGAGGGCTGCACAATCACTCACTCATGACCATGAATTAATTTCCTCATGCCCATGTAACTATATTGAATAGCTGTGAGGTGTGACGCACCATGCATAGGTGTGAGGAATAACTCACACCTAGCCCACGGCTATGCAACATAGTTATATGGCCATGAGTTATTCCTCACACCCATGCATGGTGTGTCACAGGTGTGACACAAATGCCACCTCACCTCGCATTTAATCTAGTGTTAATATATACTGAGGATTTGATAGGGCAAGGGTTTTATGAAAGTTTTGGAGTGTTTTTAGGATAAAGCTTCAGGAGCCTTCCGGAGAGAAGAGAGTGTGATAAAGCTCTCATATATGGAGAGCTTGGAGGGGTAGCTTTCCTGACATTAGTTTGGAAATGAAATCGATGTTGATGATTCGGTTAAGTGTATTTCTCCTTTTATTTGTTGTTTTCTTTGCCTTATTGATTGCTTTTATCGTTCGTTCAATGTTTTTGTCTTTTGTAAGAATGATTAAATGCTCTATTTCATTAGTTTTGTATAAGAACCCATTGCCATAATCGAATACAATACGTAATCATTGTTTTTTGATTCATTTGTAACTAACGGTTTCTAATCATTAAGGATAACAGAACCTTAGTAAATTAATCCAAGCTTGTGTGATTAGTATTTAGATTGGTTTATTTTTCTAACTCATAAGGTGACTATCCAATTAAGCTTGGGGAGCATCTCCTAGGTTATGCAATAGCAAGGGTTAATTAATAAGCTCTTCTTAATTAATTATGACCTAAGGAAAAATTAGGATTAACAGAGCTTGTTGTTAATCTATGACCAATAGTCCAAAGAGAGATATAAACAAAACAATTCAATGAAATATATTTAATTGGGTATAGACCAAGATTGAACCAATGAATTAGGTCCCTAACAAATTGAGAGTTAGATTATAATCAAGTTACATTTAATTAAACTCATGCAACAATTGTATATAATTTCATGAACAAACCTTAAGATCACTCCTCTCAACCTCTATAACTCTTCTGGATCCATAGCCTCTCAATGGAGTGTGTTTTTTGGCTAAATTTTGTTATGTGTACATAAAAGAATAACTCACTTATGTACCACTTATCATAAAGTGGGTCACGATCGTGACTTATAAATCATGATCGTGACTTGCTTAAAATAAAAGCCATACACACTTTGTTTTTCAATCGATCTTTAATGCATGTGACCCTTAGGTTCTCGGTTATTTTGGGCACTTGAATTAACTCTTAGTTCGAGCATATAATGAATGGTTTCATGCCATTTGAATTCATTCTTAGTCCAAGCAAATCATGAAGGGTTTCATGATGCCAATTTACTAGAACTTAAGTGAATTAACACATGAACTCTTTGATAGTTAATTATCTAACTTAAGAACCTTTCCATAGATAATTACTGTGTAATTCATCCTTTCACCATCCTATACTCCACTTGGTTTAGGGTACGGGCAATGTGCCAACTCCCACTAGACTGATCTTATTACATCTAGTTTAAGTGATATTAGTTCTTGTCATAGGGATCTCATTACTCTATATTTCATTAAAGAGTCTCTTTATGACACATAATTGCTCTAGCCAGATACTTTGGAGTAACGACCCAAACAGGAGGCTAGGGTATCATCTCCTTCTATCAGGCGTGGTGAATCCTTTATTGACTACCCAATTACCTTCAAATATCAATAGCTATACCCAATCACTACCCGATGAGCAACCTTATCTTGAGGCAAGAAGGAAAGGTGTCAAAGCGTAGGATCAGTATCCAAGCTTTACGGATATTTGCACCATTGCTATGATGAGATTAATCACTGATATTTGATACATTATCCATATGATAATCTTATAGCAGGTCATCTGTTGTACTTATAACTCTTAGTAAGCATCCATATGTTAACTCTAAACATCTCATGCTTACAGTTTATGAGATCCAATGCTTGATCAAATCAATGAGTATAACATATGCTAGTCTATCTGGATTAACAATGTCCTGTCACATTAATCGTATGACTAGGGACAATTTAGATACCAACATAATTGCACATGATAGGAATCTCATTATCATGATCTCATCATGATTTCCTTCATGCTATGTTTTGTATAATGGACTTTATTAATTCGATTTAAGATCGACATCAATTTATAAATAAATAAGCATAATATTAATGAAAATTACTTTTCACTTTGTTAATCAAAATAAAGTTCGTACAAAAGTGTTAAATGAGATTACCTTTAGAGCACTACTTTAATAGTTTTCATTAGGATATTTTTACTTTATTTTCTTATTTCAAACAAAACCAACCCCCATAACCTAAACACCGTTTAATTTCATTTCAAAAGCTTTACACACACTATCTGTGAGATTGAACTGGGCTTATCACTGCTATAGTAGTAGTCTAGTTTATTTTAAGTAGCATTATGATGCACTGTCACTTATTTAGTGGAGGAAACAAGTACATTTTATTTACATTATTTTGAGCTACAAGTTCACACAAGAGAAAGAAAATTTCCTTGTAATGGCGATGGGGGAGGAATGATTGATGTTGATGGTAAATTATCCATTTTCATATATCCTGGACAAACATATAGATGGTTAACAAGAAGAATGTTATCAGGGTAAGAAGTAGAGGTTGCCCATGGTTACATTTTATTAAACCGTCAAGAGGTTCAACCTTTCGTGCAGTAAGTTGAAGTTGATATTCAAATTGATTATTTGGGTTTTCGAAGTTAGTGTTGTTCATAACTAAATACATAATAATGCCTTTAGATTATATGAGGAATGGTTACATGAGCTAATGCCCGAAAAAACACAGGATGATATCAATAAAGAAGTTGAAAGACACTTTCCTCAATGGTTTGAGAAATATGCAAGTTATCACGTACAATTATTGAAATGGTTGAATTATCAGATTAAAGTGTTCAAATAATGTTATACTATTTATACGATAATTTTTTTGTAGGCCTAAAAAAATCTAATAGAGAATAAGTTAATATGTGATCTTGCGAAAGGTCCTTTGCAAACTGTTAAATCATATCCAGTGTATTTCATTCATGGGTACATATTTCAAACAAAATATCATGGTCATAGCATGGAAACAGTAAATAATGGGGTTTGCATATAGGAAGAATTGATGGATTATTATGTTAAAATTATTGAGATACTTGAAATTAAGTACCCTGTATTGCTAATAAAACGGAGTGTGATATTTAAGTGTGACTAATTCCATCCAACTCCTAATGTTGGTACAAAAGTGCATAATAGATACAATCTAGTTTCAATCAACTAGCGAAGAGATTTAGAAAATTTAAACTTTTCGTGTTGGCGATGCACGAGATAAGTCATATTGGTTGGCCGTTTACAAAGTAAAACCTAGAGGTGCTTTTGAATTGCATGGAAAAGGAGAAAATAAGAGAATTGAAAGTGAAACGTTTCAAAAAGATGTTTATGAAATAAATGTATGTGTTACATACGACGAGAATGAACCTTTGAACGATCCAAATAATGAATATGTTGACAATTTTACTGGTGAGGATGAGGAGGGCGAGAGATCTAAAGAGGAGTTTGAGTTTGATTCTAATTCTTTAAGAAAAGAAGATAATGATGATTTTGATTTACAGTTAAGTTATCATGATAGTGATTAATTTATATTGTAATAGAATATTATATGAATAAATCTATTATTGCATCAATAATTTATTGTTATATATTCATCAACAATATATTGTTATATATTCAATTTATATTTTTCTATTATTGGAATATTCAATAAAATGTGAATTTTAGGTTAAAATATGCCACCAAAGAGAAACCAGGATATGATGCGGCCAAGGTTAAGGTTACCACAATTCGAAGCCAGTTATTTTCTAAGTGAAGCATCACATTCTACAACTACTATATAATCAAGTGTTATACCTCTAGCTACTACACATCCAGATGAGGCATCACCTTCTGTACCTGCTGCTACATCATCCAACAGCCCTACTACACCATCTAACAACCCTGCTACACCATCCACCACCCATATGCTGATAGAGATATCAGGGGTAAACATTCTGGATGAAGGAAGCAAACTCTAGCTTTGAGCGAAAAGAGTAGATGGAAGAACTTACATCACAATTGTCAACATTCTGTGAGTGAAAATACATACATGATAACACCATAGGTTTATATTAAAGTTATAGGTTTTAATTTGAAAATGATCTAAAATTACTTTTATATTAGGTTGGTTCCATCTGGAACGTGCTCAAGAAACATGACATCCAAGTTCAAGGAGAAGATTGATCTTAAGGGTGATATATGGAAGAATATCTCTTAGACGCCAAAGGGTTTTTATTATCAGGAGTTTGAGGTATCAAAATATATTCTTTTGTATTTTTTTATCTAATTAAATTGATATAGATAAATATTATAGGTTTATTAAGTACTTATAGTATGTTTTTCTTTCTTTTTTAGAAAGATTTTTTTAGGATTCCAAAATTGATGCGGTAATTTATAAAATATGGGAGAGGCGAGCTCATACACATTGTAAAGACTTTCTTGGTGCAATGCATAAGGCTGGTGTATGACCTCCTTGTATATTTGAAGAAATATGGAGTCATTGACAACAGTATTGGAGTGAGTCTTTCGGTACACATTGGAGGATATATTACCCACTAGGAGTATGCAGAGAATCTTGTAAGTATCTACACTTTACATTTATATTTTGATTTTTTCTACTTTGTTGTATTTCAATTTAATTTGATGTGTGAATTTTGAAATGAAAATATATGTGTATTATGGAGAATGATAATGTTATAAATGTTTGGTGTCATATTTGACTATATTGTTGAGTAACTTTCTTTGTTCAACAGGGAGTATCATAAAAATAGAAGAAACTATGCCGAAATTTATGAAAATTGCAATTTATTTATAACATTTTATTTTGATGCAGGAAAAGTTTATAGGCAAGAAGCCTATTCCCCGTTAGCTCTTTTTGCACATTCACATTAAGAAGTATGATGGTGTGACCTTTATTAACACCCGATGTAGATAACTTAATGTTTATGAAATTTATGCTTTAATATTAATTCTTAATAATTATCACTTATTAACATAAACCTCCTAATAGGATCAAATACAAGAAAGCATTCAACAACAATCTCAGCACTCTGAAACAGTTGATGATAGTCAGCATATCTTAATGTAGTGGGTGGTAGGGACCGTCATGGAAGGATCTTCGGCTTAGGTTCATTTGTGAACACATGCTATGTGCAATCCTCCACATCTAGTTGGCAGTTTGTATCCAATGAGAGAGTCATTCAGCTTGAGTGCATAGTACAGATGCTGGCAATTCAGTTGCAACAGTTGATGGAGTACATAACTTAGCTCTATAATGAGGTGAATCAGATGAAGAGGAGGGGCAGGACCTCATCGTAACAATCAGATCATCTACCTTCATCAACTTTATAACTTAGTTTTGCTACTCTCAAGTCATTTTATATGACTTACAAATTTATTGTTATAGATAATAATTTTTGTATTATCAATTAAGATAAATTTTACTTTATGTTATCATTCAACTTACTGTTAGGTAAATTAAATGTAGAAAAAATTCAATATATTATCACCAGATAATTGTAGAAATTAAATATCAATCATAAGATTACAAATCAAAATTAAACTTACAACTTCAATGTATGAAAAATAAAAAATCAGCATTGATGTATTTACCGATAGAATTATAACATCCGTTGGTGCATTTACTATTAAATTTAATGACATAATAAGAACATTATGTTGGTGAATAATTTATTGACAGAAATTTACAAACGGAAAACTTACCGTCGCTAAATTTTCCAACAAAACGTCAACACTATGATTGTCGCTAAATTTACTAATGCATCTAAAAAACATCACATAATTTACCGACGACACATAACTTACTGTCGGTAAACTTTTTGATAAATTTTCAAAACTTTGTTTGTTAATATTTAGTGTCATAATAGAAATATTCTGTCAATAAAGTTACTGACGGACTTTAAAATTTCGTCACTATATGTAGCGACGGAAATAAAAATGTTCGTCTGTAAATTACCAATGAAATATTTCTATTCCATCACTAAAGATTACTGACGACTGTTTCTCTAATGATGACATTTCAGTCGCTAAACACCCATTTTCTTATAGTGTATAAACACATAGACAAACAATCATGCAACATGTAATAATGATATAATGGAATCAAATCATATGAATTTAAGTTAACCTCAAACATGAATCACTTAACATGTGCCAACATACTAAAATGCAATGATGATATAATGGCATCAAATCTTATGGAATGAACTTAACCTTAAACATCAATCACTCAAAATGTGCCAATATACTAACTTATTCCTTTCATGTTTAAGTGTTTTGATTTGTATATACATATAAACCAAAATATTAACACCCTATTCATATACCTATGGCACTTATAAACATGTATTTTTTATATTATTATTAATCAATCATAAAGGCAAACTGTCACTAAGTAATCTTTCCTGAGTATTTTGTTATTTTTATAAGATTAGTAGGTTTAATTTCATCATAACACCAATTTTTTAAATTTTCTTTATTGATCGCTTAGTCTTTTGTCAGGAAGGCAAACATCTTGTCATGAATGTGCCTTGATTACTTAACTAGGTCACTTTTTTTTATTTAGCTTGCTAGAAGTGTCATTTTATCCTTTTGATGCGAAGATAAACATTTTGTTATGAATGCTCCTAGTTATTCAGCTATATCACAACTCTCAACTAGTTACCAACTCCATTCTTAACCCAATTTTCTTAAAGGGCCAGTGGAATAGTTCATATATATATATATATATATATTTAATTTAAATTTTTTAGCCTACCACATGTCTTACCATTAATGCTAACTAATTCAATTGACTATAATTATAAATGTGAACAAACAAAAGTCATAAAGTGAATGAATAGGTTTCGTATCCTAATAAACATATATATTCATCCCTAAGACACTTAAATCAAAAAATTCATAAGTTACTATACCTTTACAATTTGAATGACCA
>JAOQMP010000005.1:27133750-27165633 GCA_027563575.1 Erythroxylum pedicellare
TTGTATGATGATGATTATCTTTGTTTATATTAATTGTGGTTATTATTTATATGTGAAATATTTAAAAATTATTGTTATTTCCTATTAATTGTCATTATTATTTATTATTAAGATTTTTGAAAACATGGTTGATGGAAACAGTAAATTAGTAAAATATACAGTAAAACTATACAATATACCAATGGATTATTTTGTAAATTTTAACAATTTTAGGGACTGTTTCATAAATTTAAAAAATTACCCGAAACGGTACCCAGTATTGTCTAGTACCGGTATAGTTCCGTTCCAGAATTCAATTCAGTACTAAACCCGATACAGTATTCATAACTTTGGGCGCAAGGCCATCTGAATAGGAAATCACTGAATTTAAGAGCTGAAAGTGGTGCGATCAAAAGAAAATGGTCAACTTACCGTCATGCCTTAGTCATTAATTCATCACGACATGCTACCGTAGCTTCAACTTTCAAACTCCTTTCTCCTGATATTTGATAAAAATAATCAAAAGGCAAAACAGAATTACGAAGTCAAAACATCCATTAGTCAGTCTCCGATAATACGAAGCTGTTCGATTGGAGAGATTGAGCACGTGCCTGATAATGTAATGTGACACTGCTGCCACTATCAGGGACTCAAATGCCAAACGGATACTTATTGATCATCACTCCTTTATCGTACAAGTAGGCGCAGAAAAATTCAGTTAATTGAATCATATGACCTTGAGAATTTCTCCTAGAACTAGACCCCACTGAGTCCAGTGAGTGCCACCCTGAGTCAAGATTGTGACAAACCAACATATCATATCTCCTCTGATACGTATGTAAATCCATAGGGAAAGGGAACAAACATAACCAAAATCACACCTGACAGAATACGGCAAATGGATCTCGTAGTGGCCCATCACACGACAACTCACTTGTACTCCCGTCAATGAAGGTTCCGTCAGCAAAAATCACCTAATTAATGGTCTTATATTAGTCTATCATCCCCATGGGGAACTAGACAACCTATGACTAGCCTTCATATCATTCAGCTCCATCTTAAAAATATAAAGAGTACAGTTCCTGGAGCAAGCAACTATATCAAATAGAACAACAATATTAACTCTAGACATGTCAGATGCAAACAAGAGAATTGCCCATGACAACAAAAATAATCACTCAAATGATCCTAATAATAAAAGCTATAATGCCCTTTAACAGGGTATACCAAGGGCTATATCAACACAAGGGTTAGCGAATAACTCATACAAGAACGTGGTAGAAAATGAACAAAAAATATGGCCAAACCTCTGATGCATATCCTGGAGTTCTCCCCGCAACCGGTTTGGTGAATGAACCTACTGGCGAGCTTCTTTGCACAGCCTCACAGAATGCAAGAAGACGCTCACAGTTTCCAAGCTGCACTGCCTGAAAAGCATTTTAAAATTATGTGAAAATCATGTTAAGTTTCTGTCTGTCTCTCCAGGTACTCTACTCAATTACTTTTAAGCTAATAATATACAAAAGAACCAATAGAACACAAAAGATGAACAACAAAAGCTTCTAAATTCCTACTAGGTTCATGCAGAAAGCATCCTTGAATTAACGTATCCCATCATGCAAACATTTTTATGCTGAGATACTATCTCTGGAGGTTCTGACAAGGTATAACGAGAACACACCTGGACTATATCATGACGGACGACACGAGGTAAGGGCTGCACCTTGTACCCTTTAGATGCCATGACTTCAGCAATTAGAAAAGTTCCCTTCAATATAGAAGAAAAGTTCAACTCCACTACCAGATACTGGACATGTATGTAGCCAATGAGCAGGCAGCCCCACTACCTTGATTGCCTCACCAACCATTTGAGGTGCAAGGAACAAACCCTGGAAATATGCTCGCATAACATTGCCAGGTGTTGAGCCACATTCTAATCCAAGCCCTGGTGCAGAGAGACGAGCTGCTGCTGCTTCTACCAAGCTTCTTCTCCCGGCAACATATCCACCACATGGCGCAATGGTTCCACCGGGATTTTTTATCAAACTGCCAGCAATCAAATCTGCACCCTGCCCGCCATTGATCAGAAATACTGTCATCTTTCATCAGGTCACGAAATGAAGAATGGATAACATACCACCATTGGAGGTTCAATGTTTTCAACAAATTCTCCATAGCAATTATCCACAATCACCAAGCAGTTAGGATTCTGCACCTGTAAGCATATATGTGAGACAGATTGATACGATAAAAGTCCCAGGTGTCTTAGGTGTGAAATAATAGTGCATGGTCAATGCATACGTGCTTCCATTATAAATTTGCACCAATATACTAGGGACTAAACATATCAGGCCATAAGGATCATCCTGTCAAAAGTGAAGGAATGTACTGCCCGATGCGGGACAGTAAAACCCAACAGTTTTTGTCTATAAATTATTAGCACTGAAATATTATAGATCTCAACAAATATAAAAGCTCTCACAAAGGTATTTTGCTGCGTGAAACATAAAATTGATGCCCTTTTGGTGTACCCAATAAGTTTAGATAGATCAGACAAAATTTAAAGCAAGAACTAAAATGCCAACAAGCTTACCTTGATCATCTTTATAGCTTTACCAATTTCATTCACACTTAAACTTTGGCGCCATGAATAACCACAAGACCTCTGTATGAGGGCACATTTTGTATGAGGTTTTACAGCACCCATCAAGACATCCCAATCAAGTCTACCACCTTCAGCAAGCTGCAAAACAACAGGGTCAGAGAATTTCTGAGCCGACAATGAAAAATTCACTATGGATATTTCCTAGAAACATACAGGAAGTTCTCGGTACTCCACTCCAAAATCTTTCAAGGAACCCATACCATGGGAGTCCCTCTTTCCAATAACTTCCTCTAATGTGTCATATGGAGCACCAACAACTGCTAAGAGCTGAAAATTATATTAGTCCAAACAATTTCCAAAAATCATATGACTGTAGAACAACCATAAGATTATAGAGGAACCTCATCTGAACGAAGAGAACATTAAAACAATCACTCACCTCATCCCCTGGCCTCAAAATTGCAAATAAAGCACAAGTGATGGCATGCGTTCCTGAGAAGAACTAATAATACAGGAGCAAAGCTTTAGTCTGTGGCATTTACGAAGGAATAAAAGTAATTTATAAAGATAAAAACACAAGATATGTCAAACCTGCGAGCGAACAATTGCAGACTCAGAACCCACAATATGTGCAAAAGCTTGGTCAAGTGCCTCACGACCACCAGCCTCATCATGACCATAGCCCGTGGATCCACCAAAATACTGATTTTATGACAAAAGCATAAACATACTTTTTTTTTTTGGTAAATAAGCGTAAACATACTTTTATGGGAACATAACCCTTTATCAACATCCAGAGAGGGCAGACACTTCCATGTAATCTACACTACCTTAGCTGGACATGTATAAGCCAAAATACCACACTGAAATCTGACATGCCTATGTTAGTCGTTTTAGTACACCATCTTTCATTCATCAAAAATGCCCTTGAAGACGTTGTGCAAGTGCTCAAGTTCATAACGAGCTATCATATGTGCTCACAAAGGATGTATTGAAGAAACTATTTATCAATGATGGAGCTTACAAAACAGAAGATGTCTATGCATTGCTTGCCATTTCATCTGCTTTTACAATGAAATTGCTATGCATCTGCTGTGGACTTATTTTTGTCCCCAAGCATGTTAGTCCATAGGAAAACATTCAAGACATAGAGCATTACCAAACTTTAGTGTCAAATACACCAAATACTCGGAGCATTACCAAACATAATATTGGCTTTTTAAATGATGTCCTCTTGTTTATATGGTAGTTGCTAGACATACAAATTGATAACTATTCAGGGAGTAAAGTGAAAAAAGGCTAAATTACAGGAGGTTTCAATGTATTCCATTCTGAAATGTATATTGACCTTCAAGCACATTACTTTACTCTTTTGCAGGTTAAATTTAGAGTATGTCTACTCACATGACTTCCAACTCGAGCAGTTCGGAAAGCTCTTAGAACACGGGTTGTATTGCATGCCACCAAATTATCTACAGCCTGAAACTCTGAATTCAAGGAATCCACTGCTTTCAAAACCTACCCACCAGAAAATAGAAGAAAGCTCTTATATTATCCATGTGCATCAAGGCTCAGCTCAAAAAATACTTAAAATAAACAGTAAGTGTCAATTTTGAAGTAGAAAGAGAGTCCAAGAATAATTGAATAATCACATATAAGTTAAAAATAGGTGCAAAGAAGAAGATAAATTACTGGATAAGAGTTTGATTACTTAGACACCTGAATCATTACAATGTTACAGTTATATTAACCCACTTAAGCTGCTGCTCCTGTCTGTTTCAAGAATCAGAGTTCCAAGTCAGCCTTCAGTCAATCAAGACATGAAAAAAAAGAAAGGCTCTCAAATCGAGAATGCTTTGTGAAACAAAGATATGAAAAATTGTTTCACTTAATATTTTATACATAGGTAAATTTATTATAATCAAGTTGTACAATATGTAACAACTACACAATTTGTAATATTCTAATTCACGCTGAACCATAGATATTAATCAAGCCTAGTTTGTTATAAATATAATTGACTTGATCTCTATTTAGAGAATTTATGAAAATATCTTTAAGTTGTTTTCTAATTTTCACATATTAAAGATCATGTTTTGCTGCACTTTTTCATGAACAAATGACCGTCAATCTCATTACGTTTATTTCTTTCATGAAACACAGGATTAGAAATAGTATGTAAAGCAGCTTGCTTGTCACCCCACAACTTTGTTGATATTGAGACTTTAAGATAAATTTCAGTTAAGAGCAAATATATCCACATTATCTGACACATTGATTGTGCCATAAATCTATATTCAAATTTTGCAATAGTTAGACAACATTTTGTTTCTTAATTTTCCATGACACCAAACTTTCTCCAATAAAGAAACAGTAGCTAATAGTGGATTTCTGGTCAATCTAGAAACCTGTCCAATTTGTATATGAGAAACACTCGATGTGGGTATGTCTATAATTTTCATACAATATCTCTCATTTAGACGGATTTGTTTTAGAGCAGCCCAACGATGAATTGTTAGGGAATACATGAATTTACTTATGCTTCTAATAGAATATGCAATATCAAACCAAGCCACTATAAGATAATTCAATTGTTCAACCAATCTTCCATACTTGTTAGGATCTTCAAGTAAATCTTCATCTTCTATGCATTGTAAATTACGAAGCATTGGAATACTGCATGGTTTAGCTCCCAATTTTTCAATATCAGTTAATAGGTCCAATACATATTTCCTCTAAGATAAAAGAAATGTCTTTCTTGCTTCTTGTCATTTTTACTCACAAAAATACTTTTAAACCACGCCAAATCTGTCTTATGAAATTGATTATAAGAAAAGGAGTTTAGAGATGAAATTCCTATGGTATAATTTCCTATAATAAAAATATCATCCACATACAAAATATGGAGAATGATGTTAGATGCAAATGTTTATAGAAAATCAAGTGGTCAAGCTTACTCTTATAGTAAAATGGTCAAATTGGACCTTAAGGTTTATCTAAATTTCAATTTAAACCCTAGCATTTCAATACGTACACACAAAAAAAAAAATCCTAACGTTCTACAAATGTTTAAAAAAGATCTCAATTCATCATCCTCCATTTCAAAAATCGAACAAGTAGGAAAGAAAGGAATGTGTTGTGAAAAGGTAATATCGGTTGATACAAGATACTTGTCAAGAATAGAATAGTAGCACCAACACCTCTTTTATAGACAAAAGTAATCCAAGAAAACACATTTAAAGAATTAAGATTTAACTTAGTTATTGGAGACTAATATTATGAAGAAACCAAGTACTACTAAATATTTAGGGTCTAATAAGGAGTAAGGGTTTAGTAGAAAAAAGAATACTATATAATAAAGGATTGAACACATAAGGATTTGTTCATGTTGTCCTCGACCTATTATGATTTGGTTATGTTGTCATATACCCATTAGGATTTGTTTCTATTTTATTTTATTTTAATTTTCCTAGTTATGCACGTTTTCTTGTCCAACAAAAAAAAAAAAAGTTAGCTTTAGAAAAGGATTTCACACTAGAATTAGGACTCTCATGTGCCACTTTAGGGGTATAAAAGGGAGGGTTAATAGATGTTTTGCGGGACCAAAAACATTGCTTTGAATAAAAGCTTCTGCAGGAAATTTTTCTCAAAGAAACTATCTGTATCTTGTTGATTAAATCCCAAGTTTTATGCTTGGATTTGGTTCAGAGATTAACCTAAAATCTCTACTTAACTACTTCCACTGTGTCAGTTGGTATTAGAGCTTTAAATCCAATTTTTTCTTGGATTTCTTTCCTGGTGCCTTGCCTCAGAAATTCCCACACCCTCCAGCCCATCTTCCAACCCTACCAACCCCGAAAATTCACCCAAAACCCAAAAAATTCACCCAAAACCTAGAAAAGTCAAACCAAACGTTTTAGTTTTGACCAACCAGTATAAATGGCTAATCAAGGAGATAACCAGAGATTTTACGAAGTTTTGGAGGCTATTAATGGATTAGCAACTTGTATGGATCAACTTCTAACCATTATGGGCCTTAATCAAGCCAATAATGGAGGAATACCAATTAATAGAGCTCAAGGCAAAGGTTTACCTCAACCCCAACCTATTGGCAGACCTGATCTTCCAAGGAATGCAGAAAATAAGAGAGCTCAAGGTCAGAATTAGATGCCTCTTATAGAAGATAGTTTGGATGAAGAAATTCTAGACCAAGAACGACCAAGAAGAGGCCAAAGGAATAAAGATGATTACAAGATTAAAGTTGAAGTCCCTTACTTTAGGGGAAATCTAAGCATTGAAAGCTTTCTTGATTGGATTGATGAGGTGGAAAGTTTTCAAGAGATGATGGAAGTCACAGATGATCAACTAGTAAGAATTGTGGGCTATAAATTAAAAGCTAAAGTTTGGTGGAGTAATCTTCAAAAGAATCGGGAGAGGAGTGGAAAACCACCAATTAGATCTTTGAGGAAATTGAAACAAGCCCTTTTCCTTAGATTTTTACCCCCTGATTATGAGCTGCACTTATTTGATCTTTATCAAAGTTGTGTCCAAGGTTCTAGGAGTGTGGAGGAGTATCATTCTGAGTTCTTGAGGCTGGAAGCGCGCAATAATCTTGAAGAATCCGACATGTAGCAAGTTTCAATGTATCTTAGAGGATTAAGATCATCCATAAGTGAAAGGCTTAGAATGCACACTATTTGGAACATAGAGGCGACCTACAAATTGGCCTTGAAAGCTAAAAAGATGGAAAAGGCACCTAAGAGGTTTGAATACCCTAGGAGAACAACTCAACAAATTCCAAACGAAGTGGTAGGAAGGAGGAAAGCATTAGTTGAAACATTGAAAATTAATAATGCCCCTAAAAATCAAAGAGTGGACAAAAGGAAGCCCTTTGAAGGAGTTGGCAGCAGCAGCAGCAATAGAGGAGTTCCTAAGGGTTCCAACCCCTATGGATGACCAAAAATACTGGTCCTCAGAAATACTCTTGAAGGAAATCTAAACAGTTAAGTGATTTTGGACAACACAGGAATGACATCATTCATAACTAAAGACATCATTCATAACTAAATTCTTTGATCGTCAGCCATAGGGATTCTATATCTAAAGAAGTCAAGAACAACTTAATTAGAAAATCTCACACTTTTAAAAAGTAACGAGAAACTCAAATTTGAGACAAAAAAAATTCTCCTCCTTATCGAGATATTAAAGCTGGATGAGGATCTAAACCTTTGGGAGATGTGTGAAGCTCACGTGCAGGGTTTTTGGTGACCAGACTTCAAGGAGAGGTCAGTTGATGAGTGGAACTCCTACAAACAAACGTTCACCTAAAAAGAGTGACCCAAAAGCTTTCCTAAATTCTGCTTACTATGGGCAGAATTTAAATGAAAAAATTTTCAGATAGCTTAGGCTCTGATACCATGAACCAAAGAAAAGAAAATGTGTTTTACTTAATATTTTTTATATAGGTAAAGCTTCATATATATACAAATTGCTCAACTACTAATTAGGTAAGTAACTAAGCCTTAAGATCCCTATAATCAAGCTATAAAATGTGTGATAATCTAAATAAGTATTTCTTTCTAAAGTTCATCTTGTAGCAGAAATTAAACAAAACAATAAACAAAGTTGACAGTAGTTTTAAGGCACGAGTAAGAGCTGCTGGAACTAGCCAGGGGAAACCGAGCTACGAGGCCAAATAAATTTGCTTTTGTTTAGTGCCATGTTCCAAGTAGTTCCAAAGTATTAAACAAATAATGGCATTGAACTATTGATAATTCCGGTTAATATGAAATATTATTCCGTTTTAATTGAGAATAATTTTACGGACACAAGGCATTACTGCAAGATTTGATTTGCTTTTCAGTTTCTCCTCTCGTTTTCTCCATCTTCTCAACAACTAATCATATCAATATCCCGAATTTCCTAACAAAATAAATACAATGACATCAAATGAAAACACCAACTTTAGATCATCAAACAGATAGCTGCATTGAATAGATAGATTTTTTGTCCGTATTTCATCCATCCAATCAGCAATCAAACAGAAAATCACATAGCAAATGAGCACTTGGGTACTAATACTTTCTTTGCATCCAAACATGGAGGAAAAACATAAGCTTCCTATATTTTTCACGGGAAAAAGAACAAAGCAGGTTAACAGCGTCAGTTTTAATCTCTTATTACCTCTGGCACAAATGGGTTGTCATGATGATGGAAGGCAACTTGGGAGCTTGAACAAACATTAACTGTGGGAGTAGGTGAGGAAACTGCCGTGGAATGCGCAGGACAGGCAGGGAAGGCGGATGATAAGACCCATGCATTCATTCTTCAGAGCACCCTTCAAGTCGTAGGATGCTGATTTTTGAAGAAATGACGTGCCCCCCTATCCTTCTAAAATTAAAATTAATAATTTTCACCCAATAAGCTTTTAGTGCGCGATGGCATTTCTCTCGTTCCCCAATTTCTAAATCTTTTTTTTAGAAGTTAAAAATAAATCAATGGAATCACCCAAAAACAAGAGAGTACAATAATATAAGAACATGCCCTTATTTATTATAAGTTAGTACCTAAAAATTATTTAAGAATTTATAAGATAGTGTATGACTTGAACAAGTTACCCAACATAAAGCAGGATGAGTGAGACTTTGGAAGTTTTCTAATCAGCTACCTTTCTTTAGTACCTGTTTGGATGGGCTTATAACAGGAGAGCTTTTATTAGTAGAGCTTTTTTTAATAGAGCTTTTTTCAGAAGCCAGTTGACTGTTTGGCTGCCAATTAAAAAAATAAATTTTTTAAAAGTGCTTCATACCGTAGACTGTTTGGCAACATAAAAATAAAAAGCACTTTTATTAATTTTAACTATACTTTATTTTGTAATAAAATTATTTATGCATATAAATAATATTTAAAGTATATTAAACAATGAGTTTACATTTGTTTTAGAATTATTTGACAAATTCACTTCCATCTTGTAGAAAATTATTTAAAGAGATGTCTTATTTTCTTATAGGAAATAAAACTAATATCAAAAATAAATATTAAAACATATAAAAAAGTAAATAATATTATAATCCCAAAATAAATATTCAAGTTGAGTAAATATTACAACGTCAGTGCATGCGCCGTACGAACTCCTAAGCTCTGTTTAGTTCGCCTATTTGACTCAAAAGCTTAACAATACAACCATAAGATTTCATATAAGGTTTTTCTACACTTCCAAAATATTCTAGTGCTTGATCTACCATCCCACTATGGGTACAAGCTAGTAAAAACCCCATAGAGCTTCCATGAGTTGGATGAACACCATCTCTCAACATTTCTGAGAAAATCGAAGGGCATGACCTGCAAAACCATTTAAAGCAAGGCCAGTGATAATTGATGTCCAAGAAACATTATCCTTCTATTTCATTTCATGGAAGATCTCTAATGCTTTCTCACCAGCTCCACAACTACAATACATATGTATTAAAGCATTCACTAGATGCATATCTACTCTTATCTCATGCTCGTTAATGTAGTCATGAATTATTTGTCCAAACTTGTGTATACCCAAATGACCACAGGCAGAAAGCACATTAGTTAGTGTAATCTCATCTGGCTTCACATTAGTCTTCATCATATCTTGAAAAAGGTTTACTGCATCAAAAATTGATTTGCATGACCATAACCTATGATTATAGAGCTCCAGAAAATGACATTCTTTTCAGGCATCTGATCAAAAAGTTCCTTCACTACAACAAAATTCCCTATTTTTTCCAAACCCATGATCATTGCAATCCAAGAAACTGTGTGTTGCCCAAGTAAATATCAACCTCCACATGATTAACATTAATGTAATCAACTACATAATCTACAAAAACCCAATCGCTTAGGTGACTACAAGCTAATATCACTTTAACCATCGTAACGACGTCGACTTTTACATTAGCTTCTAACATTGCACAAAATAAACCCAACAGCTCATTAAACATACTGCACTGACTAAAGCCACAAATCAACGAGATCCAAGAAACCAAGTCTCTCTCAACCATTTCATTAAACACCTGTAAAGCAAATCCGAAGTCACCCAAAGACGAATACAAATGGATCAAAGCATTTGACAGAAAAATATACGACCCAAATCCCAGTTTTAAGGCGCGAATGTGAAATATTTGACCATGCAACACATCCTTAACACGAGCATAAGCCTTAAACAAAGAGATGAACATCAAATTATCTCCACAAATTCCTCGATGATACACGAGATTATTGTACAAGTCAATTGCTTCAGTAGGTCGATCATTTTGAGATAACCCACGAATCAAGTGTTGAAATTTAGCAATGTGGGTCGTCGGATTTGATCGAAAATGAGACGTGCTTTATGGGCACGAAACGGAGATAAAGCACAGGAATTTAAGACGAGTTATTAAATATGGGTCAGTGCGGAGATGGGTTCTAATGAGAAGTGGAACCTATTTGTTAAGGCATGCGGGTGCAAATCGTAGAGCAAAGCAGAGTAGAGGCAGAAAGAAGAGAGAATGGACCAGATCGTAGAGCAGAGACAGAGAGAATAGAGAGTGTTTTTAAAACGTCGGATGTTATAAACGTAAACGACGCAAATTATAAACATTAAAGTCTACCCGAAAAAGCTAAAATAAGGGGTTTTTTTGAAAAGCTTCAAATTTGAGCTTATCAAAAAGCTATTTCTATTTAAAAAGTACTTTTGGATTTTGCAACCAAACACTCATTTTTCTTAAAAATAGCTTTTGCGGTGGAAAAAAGTGCTTTTCCACCCTCCAAAAGCTCAACCAAATGGGTACTTAGTCTATTAACATTTAGAATCAGATTATGTATTGGCATTTGAGGGAATTGTCACATAATCCTCTTTTGTTTGAGTGGCTTTATAAGAGTTGGAAATCACTCCAGCTTTTCAAATCGGAAGTATTTGACAATTGTATTAGTGGTAGTGTATCACAGAGTTAGTCTTGTATTTTCCTTGATACTTTCCATCTCAAAAGAGCGACATTTCCCTGAGGCTTTTGACCAAAAAACAATGGATGTTTGTTTGTGCTTTCCTAAATTTATGAACATTTCTCTCACTTAAAACTATATAAATGGAAAGTTAAGTGTCATTCCAAAAACTCCAACTCACTTTTACAGATGGTTGTTAGGTAAATAGAGTTACATCTTATTTGTACCTACTTCTAAAGTTTTGTTGCATATTGACGCTCAAAGAATATGCGTGAGATGTTCTCATCCTTTTGTTTGCATATCTCATATTTCAGGTTAAAGCTACCTTTGATTCTATCTTTAGCTCCAGGCTCTTCCTAACTATAATATACCAAAATAAAAGAGGTTTTTAGAATTTTTGATTATTCAAACAAGCTTAACCCAGATTACTTCCTATTTCTATTCCCTAATCAAATCTATGCATGATTTGTTTGTGAATTGGCCAAATTTATGCCTAAGCCATTTAATGTGATCTATGTTGCAGTGATTTAGCATAAAGGTTGGTAAATTATCTTTGATGAAGGAGAAATCTCACAAGTTATAGTGCCATTGATTGCTTTGATTGTCTCTTTAACTCTAGCATTATTAGTCAACATATGTCTAAGGGATCATGCTTTAGGTAGCCTATGTAGGGTGTCCCAATCCACTCTAATTATGATACTAAAGCCAACTGTTATTCTCATTTCCTATAATTTCTTTTAATTCCATTCTTATAAGCTCCTTTAACCTTATCATTTGAATTAGGGTCCAAGAGTTATCATGCTTTTATTTTATACTTCAAAATCTAGTAGCTTTTAAGTGATGGGAGTGCATTCATCTCACCCAAATAGACTACTTATTTTTGAACATCTTCCATATTCTCTTAATAATGAGCATTTTCTTTATAACATGTATCCTTATTAATCCTAGACCTTCTTTTTCCTTAGTAACACAAATGGCATAGACTATTTCACCTTTAAGTTTCTCCCTTTTATTGCATCACCTAACTAGAGAATTCTTTCAAATATTTTTTCAATTGATTTAACTAAGTTCTGGGTAACATAATGTGAGAGCTCCAACAATAATGGTTATTGTTGAGGACTGAACTAACATGTTACAATCTCTTAACATCAGAAAAAAGCCTATTTTACAATTTGCCTATTCTTTTATTGAACATGTTAAAGAGTAACAAGCAATCTCTGTATATTGATCTCCTTATAGTGGTTGATATGTCTAAGTGTTTGAATGGGATCACTTGTAACTAGCAGCTTGTAATTTTTGACATTTCCTTAACTAGATTGGCCACACTTATAGAAACATAGAGTTTGCTATTATAGTAGTTTATGCCTAACTTGAATTCTTTTTAAAAGCATGAAAAGAGTTTATTAGGATTTAAATTGAAATTTTATTAGTCTTACTCAGCAACACAAATCATTAACAAAGGTAAAGATAAACAGCTTAATCTCCTTACACTTTCTATGATATCTAAATTCGCCACTCCACTCATTGTTACAAAAATTAACCTATTTAAGACTTTCATATACATAGTTAAGGGTAAGGGGATAGGAGATCCCCTTGCCTTAATTATTGTAAAGAATTTGATTTAGTATAGTGAAGATTTGTTCTGACCTATCTTGAAGTGTTTGGATTCCCTAAGATTTCCATTGAATGAATATAACAATGCATTATATCTAATGTTCCTTCCTTTGGTAAATGAACTTTAACTTGGGTTCATTAGATTCATTATATCTCCCTCTGATATTTTTGCAAGCACCTTCAAGATGGTCTTATAAACTATGTTGCAACAAGAAAATCATAAAAAAGTTGGAGTAGTTATTTTAAGAACTAAGCTGGTATAGGTTTTCTTCATTCCCCTTATCATTCTTATATTAGATAAGAATCCTAATATAGTTTCTATTACCATGTCACCATCTTCATTCCTAGTTTTTTTAAAAAGAGTGCATTGTAATTATCTGGCCCTGGGGCTTTTTGGGGTCAAGATTGAATATAGTTCCTTAGTATCAGCTTTTGTGAATGGTTTCTTAAGGTAATCAGTTATAGTTTAGTCCAAAGGATCCTTGATGAAATGTTTCATGATCTAGGGAGGTGAAGAGCTTATAGAAGAGTCTCTTATGACGTCTTTGAATTGGTTATAAACTAGTCTTTTGACCTCCTTTTGTTCCGTAATAGTATGGCCTAGCACATCATGCAACAATGTTAGCTTGTTCAAATTTCTTCTAGCATTGATTAACCTGTGGAAGAATCTAGTGTTTCTATCTCCTTGGAGCTAAAGAATTTTTTTATTTTCATATCAAAAGAATGTTATGGGCTTTAAAAGCTAGAATGTAGTTATTAAGGTTATTTTTTTTCAATAGATCTTAATCTTTCATTATCAAAAGAGTTGTTCAAATCCTCTTATGCATTAGTAAGAGCCTCTATTGTTTCCCTAACAACCTCTTCAGTATCTAGAGCTTTATTTCTTCTTTGATACTTTAAAGTCTTTGTATGCAGATGCAAGCCTTAAAGCCCTTAAATTTCATTTGCATTCTTTTCCTGATTACATCAGCATGCCTTAGAGCATTGACCATCCATTCATTATTGACCAAAGTATAATCTAACTTCATTCTTGTTCTTTAAGTCCCCTCTTTTTTATTATCCAACATGAAGAATTGGCATCTAAATATAAGATCAAAAAGCTAATTCTTTCCCTATAGGTTATAAGGTCATCTTTCAATTGACTTTGATTTCCCTCAAGTCTTTCAACTTCTTAGGAAAAGATTATCCTATTAAAACCCCCATGATAATCCAAAGATGATGGCTTCTTACTTTGATTCCTCATAGTTCCTTCCACAAATTATTTCTTTGAAAGGCTAAGTTTTTTGCATAGAAAATGAATACAGTGATATGCATATGGTTTCTAGCCATGACAATTGTTAGGTTTATAACTTAATAAGTTGAATAGGAGTGTTGAACATGTATTTATTATTGTCAAAAGCCACTATGATTTTACCATTATAATGTTTTGGTGGTTGGTGGTTGGTGATTACTTTTTAATTCTCCCTAAAAGCCACCAGATATTCCTATTATAGTTCTTGCTTATTTTAGATTGAAGTAAGCCTATTACACAAGGATTTTTCTTTTGACACCTAGTCCCGAACTACTATTTATTTATTGGAGTTATTAGTTCCCCTCACACTAAAATTAGGAAGGAGATGAAGAGGGATTTACAAGATTTTCTTCTTGGCTTATATATACACTAGGACTTTTTACGATATAGTAAAGTCAAATTCTTTTGATATAGCTTTATTAATAGAAGAAGACTCTTTCTTTATCAATGTATTAACAATTTTCCCATTATGGATGTTCAATAGGGACCCTTTAACTTGGTTGCCAATATTTTCTATATAAGCATTTTAAGTTTCTTCCATTTTATTAGGATCTTTAATTTCTCTTTTTTTCTCTCCCTCTTGTATTGGCTTATTAGAGCCCTGATCAATACCCTAACACTCTACATTTAGTGTTACTGGTCATCAATTCCTTTGTATTTCCTATTTTGAAAACTTTTCTTGCTAGTCTTTATTCCTTTCTCTATGATTTTTTTATTTTTCATTAATAAGAGATTGAAATATAAGTTGATTCCATTCCTCCATCATCACTGAGTTTCATGTTTTTTAATTTCTCATGTAGCTTTTTATCGCACTTTATTTTCACATATTTTATCACATATGTTATCCTATTTAACTTACTGTCTATACATCAAGACTAATTAGTTTCTCTAGTATGCTTGTTAAATAAATTAGGCATGTTGTGTTCTAGAGTTCCAACTATATTTAATAAATGTTATCCCATATTAGTATGATTTGCTTCCCTTTTTATCTATTGATTGATTTTTTTTATGAATATAAGCTTTTAGGGTATAAAAGTATTTAACAAGTAGTTGAGTTAAACTTGAAAATGAAGAATTCCTCTTCATTAATCAATATTTTCTCAAGTACTAGCTTTTCCTAAGCTCTTTAAGCCCAAAAGTTCATTTAAGGGAAAGAAGGATTATTATCTACGAAGTAACCAACTAGTGTAGTGTACCACTTTATAAATCCCACTTAAAAAATATCTAATGGAGGGAAAACCACTTGCATTTCATATAAGATGGCTTGAGTTTTGCTAGAGCTTACTAAGAGGAGAGAGAATCTAATGTACCTTTTGAAAACTTAGGTTAAGTCCTTTGTAAAATTAAAAGAAAAATCATTTTAACAAAATATGTTTAGAATGCCATACACATAGGAAAAAAAGTATATTTTAAGCATTAAATAAGGTTGAGTTTTATAGTTTTTAGGAACTTTTAAAGATTCATATATGTGTTTGGTTTCCTAAGGCATGTTTCATATATGTTCACATCCATCTGGCGAACTAATCTCAAGTTCTTCAAGTTAAACATGCTTAAATGAGTAAACCCACTTTGATTCAAATTTGATTAAAGAGCAATTTCCAATTACCACGACAACCATGCACCACCTATGTCCATGTTACCGAAGGCACCCCTCTCTTTCAAGAGGATTTAGTAACTAAAATATAATGTTCAATTCAAAGTGAACTTAAAATATTGACACCAAAATCCTAAATATCATATCAAAGTTCATATTAGTTTCAGTACTAATCGATATCGATCAATATCATAAACTATTTTGATCAATTCTATAGATTAAATTATATTTAATCTTAAAATTTACATGGTTTTAGAATATTAATCAAAATTATCAAAAATAGTAATTAAATGCTCAAAATTTTAATTTGTTGCAACAATGGCCCATTATTAATTCTTTAATTGATAATAGTGATGTGGACCACTACGTAAACAAGATCCTTTACAAGTCAATAATAACATGATGTATAAAATAGTTATATTTGAAATGATGATAATAAAAAAAAGAAAAGCAATAGAATCAATTAGACAATGAAGAAAACAAATTGACCTTATGGCACTGGTTCTTTATTTCAATTCTTGAAAAGTTAACAAAAAATTAAAAGCTCAAGCATTTGATTGATGCTTTTGATAGTTCTACCTGATATTTCAAATTCAAGAAAAATTCATTATTTTAAATATAATTTATCATTTTAAAAAATTATAAAATAGTCATTTATTTTATATAATTAGAATGTAGTCCTTTATTATAAATTTATCTTTTAGAAGGTAAAGTTAATATGAAGTTTTTTTAGGTATTTTTAAAATTAAAAAATTGAATAATTAAATTATATAAATTTTGTTTTTTAGAAGTTGAAAAAGTTTATTAATAGAATTTGTTTGAAGTATAAATACAAGTTAGCTAAAGTAGTCATGAGAAACCTTTAGCTATACAAAAATTAGCTAACAGAAGAACTAATTATTATCAATTGAAGTAATGTATGGCTAAGTACAAATGTTATAGGAAATACCCTTAGACATAAATGAATTAATATAGGATATGAAGTAGAATTTGACAGTCCATTTGCTAGTAGCTTTCTCAGTTATCTAAAAGACAATGCCATGAGTTAAGGTTTATATCATTTTCTCTTTGCCTTGAAATGTTCTTATATTCTTTTTTTTTAAATTGTATACACCCTACACCTAAAAGTTTTTTTAAAGATGTATGGTCTCTTTTGCATAGCTGGTAAGATAGTTTTGGTCATTGTAAGATGTCACGTCATTCAATATATTAAACTTAAGAGTAAATTATAAAAAGTTTAAACTTTATTTAATTTTACAATATTAGTTAGAATTACCAAAAGTAGTAATAAAATACTTCAACTTGCAATTTGTTGCAAAAATATCTCATCCCTAATGGTATTAATGAGTTAAGTGACATTAGTAGTAGACCTATTTAACATATGGTAGATATATGCCAAAAAGAGACATGTCAAATTATTAAATTAAAAATTAAAAAATATGCACCTTTATCTCCCTTATAAGGGTATCAAAATCTAAATCTACCAAAACAATAGCAAATAACACTTTTTAAATATGAAGACAACACAATATAGTTCCACTATGGAAGATATGGAGCCCTATATTGAAAATATTAGGATTGAAAGTTGTTAGGAACAAGTTATATTTGGAATCAAATACCAAATTAAATATTTTGATAATGAAAAAAATATCTAAAGTATTTATAGATCACTCTGGCTACCCATTTGCTCAAACTATATTAATATCGTTAAGAAAACATTGTAACAGTAAAGAAAAGTGATAGTTCTCATTTATAGTCTTTTACAAGGGTTTAAACAAAATCTTAGATATAGAATCTATACCTACTATAAATGAGAAATACGAATAAACTTAATAGCCAAGATTACTATCTTAAACCTATTATAAGCAACAAAAACAACTAAGTATACCATATCACTTGATCTTTAACTCTTGAAACAAGAATGACATGTAAAAATAGGAGCAAAGCCAAAAACAAGTAACTAGTTTAATGTTAAACAAGCTCAATTATTGACTAAAATATTTTGACAACTTATAATGAAAAAAAGTCCTAGCATTTTTAAAGAGAACATAATTATGAAATTTGATAGGTTCTTATTACTAATAAATTTATATATTCTAGATATTAATGATGAAGAGGAAACCTCACTATTCTTAGATTAACCCTTTTATAGATATATTAGATGCAATAGTTCATATTAAGGATGGTGAATTAATACTAAGGGCTATAAACGAAGAACAAATATTAATCAATAATGAGATGCCACCTATGCCTATTACAGAATAGGGATAAGCTAATTGTTCTAATACTTTTTAGGGAATCATCAAGAAAAAATTCAAAGGGGAATGATGAGTAAAGATAAAGGTAAGAGTAAAGAAGAAGGTCCAAAATGAAGATGATTACACTTTGCATGGTGCTATTTAAGATGATAAATAAGGGAGGGATCACATTACTCCAAAAAGTAATTGAGTTTGAGAAAAGAGCCCAGCTAGAAACTTATAAAGAAGACAGCTAAATCACTACTTAATCTTATTAATTTTCTAATATATTTTTATATTAAGGACCAATAATTTGGATTTTTATTTGGTATTTGATTTATATTTGTTTTATTAAATTAATAAATAAGTTAAAGTCTCATTTTGGTTATTTATGTTTGATATATTTTGTTTTTTTATTTTTATTTTTTAATAGTTAGGAATATAAAAGAAGGAACTTATGAACTCGAGGAGGAAATTTAAAGAACATTATAGATAAAATAACTAAGAAATAGGCTAATATAAAGCTTAAAATTTAGGTATATGTTTAACTACGTTACTAAAAATAGCTTGGGATACAGTCATATAGCCATATTGATTTATGAGTTATTCTAGGCGAATCTATAGCCTAGGATACACCTATGGACTGGGTTATGTCTTTAATAAGATGAAGACAATAGAATCCATGGCTTAAGGACTTGCCTATACTCTAAGCTATATTGTTTAGAGTTAAGATAGTAGAATTCATGGCTTTGACACATAGCCATACCCTTAGTAACAAGTTTAGAAATTTTTTTAAAATGTCCCATAGTATAGGCAACACACATCTCCTAGTTTAAGTTCCTAAATTTCCAAAGTCATAACTCCTTAAGGTTTACGCCACAGTTATGTCATTGATTAGGTCCCAAAAATTGTGAAAGACAAAGGACTATGCCAAACTTGATTCTTGACATTCTCTCCACTTTTCTCCTAAATTCTCAAAGAACCAATATTCATCACAAGTCCCCATCAATTTCCATTATATTTTTGAAGTATCCCTCTAGTTTCACTAAGATTCATTAATTCATCTTAACTATCTAAGAGCAAGAGAAAGAGGGGATAACTATTTCAAGGTGACCTGAATAATAAAGTATACACACAAGCTAAGGATTTAACCCACAATTAACAACTATGCTTATATTATGTAACAATGACCGTACTACATGGTATGGTTACTTAAAACTTATACCTTTTGAATAAAATATAAACATAGACCGGAATTGTTTAGAAAGTGTGGGTTTAATGGATGTAGTTAGAAGTTATATAGATAATAAATGGTGAAAATTGGATTTAGATATAATTGATCATGCCTACAAAGAAATTGCTCTTGAAATCTTAATTATGTTTGACTTGATTAAGCATGCTAAACATGATCCAAGGGACGAAATAGAATTCATGTTAAACGAGTTAAATGGTCTATGTCTTTTAATGCATTAGTAAAGTGATACATATTTTGTATGCCTAAATAGTTGAAAATAGGGGAATTTCAAAATTTTGTAACAGGTTTCCCTCTGAACTTTATAATTGAGCACCTAAATAATTTTTTGAGACATTAAATATTGTATTAAGTCCAAAAAGTTGTACAAGGATAACTCAGGATTGTTTAACGAAACAAGAACACTAAGAAAAGCATTAAGAAACATCCTAACTAAGATTAGCTATAAACTAAAGGTTAAAAAATCCAATACTAGAATGTTAAGGAATAAGGATATATGTAAGTAACAAGTTATAAATTAAATGGTGAAAAGTCTAAATGAATTGCATTAGTGGATCTTAAAGAAGTTTGTCGAGTCTGTGCTTCTCTAAACATTATGGGCTGTTGTTAAATTAAGTTGAATTGTACCGCCTTTCACCATTTGCAACTCCTTCAACCATTTTCTCTGTCCTATTCATCTTCCATCCTTCTCTCATTAAAATGCTAAAAGGTTCTACATTTTGTTTCTCTCTATTTCCAATATACATAACAGTTGATTATTAATTTAAAAATCTTCTTGTATGCTGAGATTGGAAAGTATATATGCATTACCATGATAAATGTTACCTAGTTTATATTAAGGGTAATGGAGATTTCCCTACCATAATGCTAATCTCAATATATCTTTATAAAAGACACAACTGAAGAATAGGTGGTGTGGAGAATTTTGATCCATAATATACAGATAACATAAGTTATCAATATCCATTCCTTTGATCCTATCATTGGTGAGTAGTTTGTTCTCAGTTGCTAGTTATAAAATGAAGTTTGTCTTTGGCTTGTATCACTATTCTTACACTGACATGAACTATGTTAATTTAGTGCTTGAACTTCTGAATAAGGGTAAGCATGAGGCATTGGTAAAGGTTTCAAAAGATTTGGCTTTCTATATGATTTTATCTTCCTTTTCTATATTGGGGCTATAGTTTAGTACCTTTTCTATAATATCACTAAAAGCTCTAAGGTTGCAAATTCATTCTCTTCCCTTTACTACTTTTTGACATTAATATAGTTGTGCATTAAGTTTTGAGCTATTTGTAGAAGGGACTTTTAAATAAAGGTTAAAGCTTATTCCAATTGTTAAACAAAAATGAAGTATCATTACTATTACCAATGATTCTACATATCTTATGCTATAACTTACCCTTGAGCTTCAGTATTTTCAACATTTTCCAAGAAGAATTTGTAAGGGATTTGGTGTTATCTCCATATAAGTAGTTGAATTGGATCCATTCAACCCGTAGATACTCTTTATCCACTAGAAGTTTCCATATTCTTTTAGCTGTGAGCATATTGTTGACATCTTTAATGGAATGAATCCCTAATCCTACTTCATCCTTAAATTGACATACCTACTCCATTTACCTTAGCATGTGTATGGTTGTTTAGGTTTCTAGTCTAAAAGAAGTTTTTAATTAATTTTTTATAGCTTTGATGATGCTTCGAGGAAAAATATATATAAGAGCTTTAATGTATATGGATGTTATTGAGAATTGGTATAACTATGTGAAGTCTTTTAGTATATAATAAGTTTTTGTTCTTCCAACATCATATTCTCCTTTATATAATATTAGAAAGGGATTGACAATCCCTATTACTAAGTTTAGTGGATGTGATTGATACCCTAATTTAAAAGGGAGTCTTTAGTTTTAATGTAACAAAACTAGACAAATTCTCAATATGGGCTTGACTCTTGCCTAAAATATTTTAGATCTTTCTCCTAAATTAATCCTTAAACCATAAAGAGAGCTAGATTGGCTCATAGAGTCCTTAAGCTATTTTGTAGATTCTTCTTTAGTTGTACATAAGAGCATGAGATCTTTTGTAAAGGAAAGGTAAGAAATATTTTTCTTCCTATATTTGTAGTGATATTTAAAAATGAAATTCTCCCTTATATTTATGATCATTCTTGTGAGGACTTCGATACAAATGGTGAACATGTAGTAGGATAGAGGATCCCTTTATGGTATTATTTTTCCTCCTTTAAAGAACTAAGTGGTTTTCCTATTAATAAATAAGTTAAAAGTGGTGGATTTGATATATATTACAATCTAGTTGATAAAAAGAGTATGAAATCCCATCATTTACATAGTTTCAAGGATAAAGGATCATGAGACTGAGTAAAAGATTTATAAAGTTCTAGCTTAGTTTCATATATCTTGATAGTTTACACCTATGATAACCCTTGAGTAGCTTTTGGTTTAGTAAAATATTTTCCTTAATGATCTTACCTATAAAAGACCTTTAATATAGGTTGATGACATCCTTAAGAGAGCTTTTTAACTTATAAGTAGGCATCTTATCCAAGATTTTATAAATCAAATTGCAACATAAAATTGGAGTAAATTCATTTAATCTGATATGGTTAGTTTCCTTTGAAATCAAGTATATTTGAGTACAATTTATTTCCCTTAGTATGCAATAGTTGAAAAGGAGTTCAAGGATAACTACTGTTACCAAGTTTCGTAGTAAATGCCATGGCTTTTAGAAGAAATTAACATTTAGGCCATCTAGGTCATGAGCTTTCTTAGGGTTCAGACTCCATAGAACAATCTTGATGTCTCTTTTAGAGAAAGGAGCTATTAATGATCTAGCTTGCTCTTCCTTAATAAGGGAAAAAAGTCTTGGGCATTATATATCTGGTTTAACTTTTATAACTAATCTAATAGTTTCTTAAAGTAAGACAAGATAGCTTCCTTGAGGTTAGATTGATTTAATATGGTAGTGACATTAGGGCCTATAAAATATATGATTGTATTCTTTTTATTTCTTAATAAAAATAAATTATGGAAAAAGGTGGTATTCTTGTCACCATTTTTCAGCCATAAGATTATCGATTTGTGTTTCAAATAGATAAATGGCACTATAAAGCCTATAAGTAATTGAAGAGAGCTTCCTTCATAGGATACTTGAGACTCACCCCTTGGGTTATTATAAACTCTTTTTTAGATCTATTCTAGCATTTGCCTTTTAATGCTGACATTCTCTATGGTGCTTCTTACTTGTCTTCTATTAAGGGCTTTGAGTTCGTCCTTAACTTCCAATGAGTTTTCTCACAAATTTATAATCACCAAACCTTTATAAATGCATATTCAACCCTTTAGAAACTAGTACCTTAAAACCATCAAGATTTATAAGATAATTATTGAACCTAAAAGGGCAATTCTTTGGACTAAATGAAAATTTGATATGTGCTTCTACTAGAGAATGGTATGAAGATCTACGGTGACTGAAATATGCTTTACTATCTGAGCAAGTATTGATCTAAGGTGTATTCACCATTGCCCTATCCAACATTTTCTATTAAGTTAAGATCCTTGTTGCTTATTGCTCAAAGTTAAGAAATTTTTGTCAAAATTATGGTTTAAGGCTTAAATTTTGGTAATGCACTCATTAGATCCATCATTAAATAGGTTAGGGCCCTTATTGTCTACCTTTGCCTTATTTAAATAAAGGATACTATTAAAATCCCCAAGTATAATCCATTAGTTATTTATACTAACATGCAAATTACATAAATCTTTATATAGTTCAACTCTTTAAAATGCAAATTTTATTGCATATATATAAGAGACGTTGAGTGCTCTGAAGTTTTTAAGTAACTCAATCTCCATATGGATATGTTAAGATACGAATGAGGCATCTAATACTTTTTATTGGCTAAGTTATAATCAATGATAATACTCTTATTCACAGGATGTTGCTTATTGGTAAGAATATACTAGTTCTTCCCAAAAAATCATAAATAAGAGATTAGATTATGTTTCTTTTATTTTAATTTTTAAGAGTTCAACCAAAACATGTTTTCTTTCAATCAAGAAATCATTAACTATTTACTATTTTTTAGGGAGTTGATTCCCCTCACTTTTCATATGATGATGGACATAACTATTTGTTATTGAGTTTAATCCCTATCTTTCCCCCTAATTTCCTTTCACTACTAGATGGTTTTTTTAGAAATTATTTATAGATTTGATCTCAGTTATATGTTCAAATTTGATTCCTCGTTGCACTAATCTAAGCATTCCTCTTCACTAGTCTTAACTTTGGTGGTTAGTTCATGAAGATTCTTATTGGGGATGTATATGTTTATAGTGGTTTAGGTCTCATTCAAGGAATCAAAAAAGTTTGTAGGCTTTGATGTTTTCATTTAATATGTGGTTTCCTTCCTTGTTTACTTTATAATCCTTCTTATGCTTATGACATCTTTTGATTTTATTATCATAAGAGAATCAAAAATCTCTTTTTTGGTTATTTCCTTTTATCTTCATTATATCTCTTGTTTCTTCCTAAGGGAGCTTTTGAGCACTCTTAATACGGATTGAGTTTTTGTTTCTATTAGTGGAAAAGGTGTATATGTTGAATTCCTCAAAGTCTCTATAGTAAAACTCCTCCCTATTGGCCTCTAAATTAGTTTATTCTTTGGTTAAACTAGTTTCCATTAATAAAAAACTGAAATTTTAGATGCAAAAATTCTTAACTCTTCATCCAATCTTTTCAATCTAATAGATTTAGGTGATTCATTGGAAGTTTCCACATCTATACATATCCTTGTATAGCCTATTATGCTAAGAGAGGTTGTGTTATAGTCTATGTAAGAGGGTTTACCTATTAAGCTAGCAAGGCAGCTTAATCTTAGTGTACTATAATATTTGAGTGTAATGTTTTACAAATACATCCATATTGAAATCACCCTCAGTTTGCTTTTACAAAGGCTTATTCTAGGTTTCCACTACTGTAAAATGATAGGCTTTTTGATGATGTTCCAAGGATTTGGCTCAAAGATCATTAAGGTATAAGCTTCTTTTGTGAACCTAAAAATGAAGAAGTCTTCCTAATTAGTCAGGACAAGCTTTAGACCATTTTTTCCATTATCTTTATACCAAAGTTTTCATAATGGATTTATGGAGTCTTTTATCAAAGAAATATCCAACTAGGGAAGAGGACCATCATGTTGCTCTTACTTAAAACACTTCTTAAGGTAGAGAGACAATGGTTTAATCTCCTTCAAAAGGTAAGGGAATGGAAGACAACTTTAGGCTTGGTGTTGATTAACCCATTACTTGAGGTCAATATCTCTTTTTCATAGGAGCATCAAACCTATAGCCTTTGTGGAGCTCTCTAAGGTTAGAGGAAGAAGGATTGAGAGGTGGGGTAAGCTGGTTTTGGTTTTATGGTTCTTTAAATGGTGTAAGTAGAGAAAGAAGTGTAGGAGAGTTTAGATTGGATGCAATAGCTAAGAGGTTTAAAGATGAAGGGACAATAGTAACATAGCTTGAGATGGAAGGTTGAGAAGGTGTGTTCAATTTGGAAATGGAGGATAGTTTAGGAGAATTAGTAACAATGTTTGAGGAAAAAGGAGGAGGAGGAACATCTTCTCAACTCTCTATGGTAATTGGGGAAGATGGGGGGAGGTAGAAGGAAGAGTTCCCTAGTTTCCTTACCAAGAAAGGTAATAGAAAGAGAATTGAAATGATTTTCTCTCTCATCATTCCTCTTAAAAATGACGCCTAAATAATTTTGGAGAAATATCAAGCAAAAATTCTAATTATGACCTATCAATAACTAATACCACCAACTTTTGCCCTTCGATAATTATACATAATGATAACTTATACACTTTTAGAGGGAAAGGATAGTAAAAGAGTAGTTATATATAGGAATTTGTTTTATTTATGATACATAATCAGGAGGAGATGATATCACCTGGATTGCTATTTCATTATGTATCTAGAGCAAATGTTAAATAAAAAGCATGGTTTAATATATGAAGGCTACTATCTAATTAGATTGACAAAAAACTAGGTGTTTTTAGTTATCTTCCATAACTAATGGTTAGATGCTGCGTAGGTATTGTCAACCTAAAGATGATAAGTCATATATGGTTAGTTAGGAAGGTCGATATCACTTATGTTCTATTTTAGAGAGCCAAGATCCCTATGATGGTAGGAGTGGCATGAAAAAGAGTGGAGCTCGATCCAACAGTTGAAGTTCTAAAAGTAGCTAATGCACCTTAAGAAGTAGAGAGGGTAGAAGATCTTAGAGACATCAAACCCTCTCTATAATAGTTTCTTTATAAAAGGATTGGCAAAAATGTTCTTTACATAAAGATTGAGATGTATACTCAAAACTACATCCTACACATGTGGATGGAAAGAATTGACTAGAAATTATCTACCTTTGATTAAAAAAAAAAAAGGATACTAATCATGAATAATAGCATATTGCTAACTGAGCTCTTATTTACTTTCCTTATCCTCATATTTTGTATATATCAAGGATTCTATTCTTCCTTTTGTGATCTTTAACAATATTTTTAATTTAGTCATGATAGCTTCTTTGTGTTTAGTACTTTATATGGTTTAATTTAATATTAATCTCCTTTTACATTTTAATGTGTTTATAAGGTGTAAACAAATTCTATATCATGATCATAAATATTTTGGATAGGGGAGGGAAAATAAGACTAGATACCTTTTGTTTCCTCCCTTTCTAATTATTCTCATCAATGTTTATTTTCATTCTTTATATTTAGTACATTGAGGATAATGTACAACTCAAATGTTGAGGAGTAAACCAATTAATTTATATATACCTTGTTTGTTTTGCTTATCAATTTAAACAATTAGCTTAGAATAGAAAATTTTAAGAAAATTTGGGCCAATGAAAGAAGATTAATCAAGATGACACATTATAAGTTTGGTTATTCTATAATTCAATGATTATAGGTCAATATTTATGAGAATTGATAGCAAATTTAGTTTTAATTTTTCCTAAAAAATTGCGACAACAAAAATTTAATTTGTATTATGATATTTTTATATAATTTAAGCATATTATTAAGTTAGAAGTTAATTCTTTCTAAACATTTTAGTATTCTATTGAAAATAAATTATTATATAAATAAAATAAAATATGTGTATAAGTCAACATAAATAAATTCACTTCATAGCTTTAATATAAGTGAAAAGGTTAAAGTTAAAGAAACTGAGTAATCAACTTATTTATGATAAGGTATTTTCTTTATGTCAAAATATTAGGCAAATTTTTAAATAAGTCTTTACTTGCTCTTTTGTTAATTCAAATCTTAATGTTTAATTGTTTGTTTAATTCAGAATATTAAAATGGTTGAAAGATGAAGCATTTTTCTCATATATGTCTACTTTATACACTAGGTTGAATATTGTAAATCAAGTTGACGCTTGAAGGATTCTCGAAGTAAATTGAATTGATTTATGACTTAATGCAAATATCTGAAAGCCTAACTATTTGATGAATAATGCAACTGAATAAATGATACATAATATTGATTACTTATATTTATTTGTTGAATTCTCTCCTGAAATTGCTATATTTTAGCTTAATAGTGGTGAAATTGATTTGTTTAAGGAAAATCAAATGCTTAATATGGTGATGTTTGATATGCATGAAATATGCATATATTATCTTAAGTATTTTGTTTGATTTTAACATTAAATTACCTTGTCTTATTTTTTATTATCTTTTCAAGTAATTATGTAAATTTGAACCTCACAACAATATTATTCAAGAATTTAAGGCAATTATAAGGAATATCATGCAGAAATAAACAACTATTAAAGGAACACATTCTTGCCAACACTCATGTGTAAGCCTATACGTTAGAAGGATCAAGTACAATGAGTGAAATTTCCTAAGCCATGATCCTACAGGAGACTATGTGTAAGTTAGAGAGGAAATAGAAGGATCTACGGTTAAGGGACAATTATGTATTCATTTTCAAGAAAACAATGACATCTATAACTTGACGATATGAATATGTCTATTATCCAATGAATCACTAAGGTCCTTGAGGTCAAGATCATGTGGCAAACCATGGCATATGTGGAGTAGAATGTATTTAAGGGAGAAAATCCTAATTTTTATGAGACTTTAGTTGAATTTTGGAAAAACATATACAAGAAACATCATTTTCTCTCTAAAAGATAAGGCTAGACATCAAAAGGCTTCCCAACCTTTAGATGATTGATTTTATGATACTTTTCACTAGAGAATCAAGATCCCAATATCATCTTTTTGGTTCAAGTTGTCCATAAACTTAAGAAGTTCATTAAATTTATTTCCACTGTGATTTCTCAATTTATGTTTTTAAATTTTATTAATTTAATTATGTTTTGTGTCTAAACAAATTTTCTATGTTTAGATAAGGAAAACTTAATGATTTTTTATGCATTAATTTAATTTAATTATGATAGGAGATATATTTCTATAAGTTATTTTAGTTAGTCTTAATAATGATTTATTCATGTCAACATTTAAATTTGATCTCAATTCACTTGTGGATAACTTAAAGAGGGTTGGTTGTGAGTGGATTATGGCTTAGTGCAGTGAGTTAAATAAGGTGCTCGTGAGAGATGTAGTTCTCCCTAATGTTACGGTGAAACCTTCCATGGGATATATTATGCAAATGTTAGAAATCGAAGTCTAATATTTTATTCTTAAAGCAAATTTCATCATATTGATGTAACATTATTAAGATAACAAATAAGAGAATTTTTACAAAACATAAGGAACTTTCACAAAATTTTTAAATTATGGAAAATTTTAATGAAATTCATAAAATTATGAGGAAGGTTGGTATCTTTTACTAATAGAAAATACAAAAGATACCTTTCAATTAATATGATCTTTAACTTTCTTTTGAACTAAGTTTTCTATATGGCATTTTTTAAAAAGGAGAGTTTGGTGGTCAAAATAGTTCCATACCCTTCTCCTTTTTCCTTGCTTCCCTTTCCACAACCCTTTCTCATTGAAAACTTTGAGTTTTATCATATACATATTACCCACGTATTTCACTATGTGAGTTTTGCATCTCGTCCACATATTTTCATTTCCCTTATGTCAAAATCTGACAAGGAATCTTTGATTTTCAAAAGGAATAACCATTTATACAAAAACTGGAGTCTTCTCATAATAATGGGAATAATATAAGGAAATTGGAATGAGATCAGATCTTACATGTAATGAAAGAATTAAGAAACTTTTTTGTTTGTGTTGTTAAAAACAAAGATCACTTTAAATTCTATAACATGAAAAATGTACACAAAATACTAAGGCATGAATCATAAATTCATACTTATTATAAAGTTTAAATTTTTTCTTATGGCTCCCCTTTAGTCAAACTTTAAAAAAGATTAATCATAATCATCAAAGTTATACAAGTATTTATCCTTTAACTATATCTATAAGAACTAGTTGAAAAAAAATCCATAAGTGGAGTAGAGAGGGAACGAGTTCTAACTTTAGCTATTTATAATAGGGTCTTGACCTTTTAGTAATTTAATTAAAATATAATTTTAATTAAAATTTTATTAGTATTAAATTAATTCTAATTAAATAGCAATTGGGTTTAATAATCCAATATCTTATAACAATAATTATTTATTGGATATCTTATATTTAATCTTAAAGTTTATCAAATTTTACAATCAACTCCAACTTGATTAAATTACGTTTTCTCTCATTAAGCATTTTATGTGTGTGACTTATTAAGTTCCTAAATATGTTGGCAATTGATATAAATTATAACTCAAATCATATTTAAGATTAGATAACTTAAAATATTTTTATTTATCATTAATTTTTTAATTAAATAATTTATATCTATATATCAAGATTGACATTTAGCAATGCTTTATAACTACCCAAATACTAGAAATGTCAAAGTAATTTGCGTTAACCTTTTTATGCAAGATTGTTTTTGTATAATTTAATTCTTTCATCACATAATGTTTCGATTAAACATAGAGCATATAGTTCAATTATATTAGTTATCTACCATTAGTAATTGATTATAATAATGACATTTGAAAAGTATTTCCAAAGTGTCATTCCACCTTTAGCTATGGAGGGATCATCCAAACTTTAGCTATGGAAACCAAGAAGGGCAACAAAGATATTAACCTTACAATTTCAATAGACAACCTCAAGCTCCTATATATGCTCAATCTTAATCTCAATCTTCAAATTCAGGTATGTCTTTGGATGAAATTGCTGAGGCACTACTGTTAATACTTAACAATTTCAATATGAAATTAGAATAAGCCTTTAAAACGTAAGAAATTAGATCACTCAATTAGTAAATTGGAAGTGCAAGCATCAATAAAATTAATTTCCTAATGGCAAATCCTAAGGCAAATCTGAATGTAATGACTTCGAGAAATGATAAGAAAATTTAATCTAGATCTTCCTCACTAATAGAGGTAGAAAAGCATGAAAAAGGAGAAACGAAAGATGAACCTCCAACTCAAGAATCAATAAAGATGAAAAATGATTTATCTTCATTGATATCAACTAACGCATGTGTGCCTTCTTTCCATAGTAGATTAGATAGATCAAAAGAAGAACATAAAAGAGAGATCCCATAAACCTTCAGGAAGATGGACATCAATATACCATTTTTGAAAGTCATCAAGCAAATTCTAAAATATGCAAAGTATTTGAAAGAACTATGCACAAATAAAAGAAAGTTGAAGGACAAAGAGATAATAATTTTAGGTCAGAATGTATTACCTGTGATAAATATAAAATTACTAGAAAAATGCAAAGATCTAGATATGTTTACACTTCTAATGAGATGTTTGGTATAAGGGAATAGCTATTCTATTCCCTTCCTATTCCTAACAGAATATTAAACCTCTGTTTGGTTTCTAATTAAACATAGAATAAGTAATACGCAGATTACGTATTCTTAAAATTCGCATAATAGCTAAAACGCTCTGCTAACTATCTTTATCTATTCTAAGAATACCCATTACTACTGAAGATAACTTTTTCCTTCTACTTTAACCCTCCCGAAACTCTTTATCCCTGTTCAACGTCTTCCACTTTGAGCCTCCCTCCCAAAGCTTCTTCTTTCCTTCTTTCATTCATTTTTTTTCCAGATTTTCTCACCATTTCTAACTTATTTTTACTACATATCCACTCCCATTTTAACTTCTCTTACCCGTATTTTACCATCTACAACTTTCTCTCACTACTGTAACTTTGTTTTCAAACCATAACCGAAGCTGCAATTTTCTTTTCTCCTTCCTTTCTTATACTTAAACAACATTTCTAACTTATATCTACCCTTATTTTCTCTACATTTTGACTCCCATTTCAGCTCAACACATTCATAATAAATCAAAATCCATGACAAAACACATTGACGCATATTCTTCAAGTTTTCTACACCTCCTCCTTTTTTTCTGCATTTTTTCATTTTCTTTCCACCTTAATTCCACGGCTCTCTATCACCTTAATCTTTTTTAAACCACGACATCACCTTACAAAATGTTTTCCTTATCTCCATACTCATTTTAAAACATCTCTAAGAACACCCAAAAATTCTCACGTATACACAGTAAAAACAAAACATGTACGTATATCACCAAAAACTTGTTCGCGATATGCTTTCAGATCTAAAGATTTGCTCTTTATCTTCTTCTTTGTTATATCTTCTTCATTTCCAACGTTTTTTAAGTTGTATTTGTTTACTTCTTCCTGCTTTTCGTTGCTGTCTTGATGTTGCTTGTGGAACAACGTAAATTATAAGGAATAAGAAGAAGAAGAAGAATAATAATAAATTACAAAAATTAATAAGAATAAGAATACGAATAATAAAGTTCATAATAATAAGAATAATAACGTAATTAATTTCATATAATAAAAATAAAATAAAAATAAAGTTAACAATAATAATAATAATAACAAATAAATAAATAAATAAACAATTTTGTATAATAATAATAATAAAATAGAAGAAGAAGAAAATTAATCATTATAAGAATTTTAATAATAAAAATAAGAATAAAATTAATAATAAAATTAATAATAAAAAGAATAATAATAAGTAGAAAATTTATAATAATAATTAATAATAATAAGAATAATAAAGTTAATAAAATAATAATAATGATAATAATAATAATAAGGATATTTTGATCTTTTTGATAGTTATTCATTTTCTATTCCAAGTTTATATTTTCAAACCAAACAATGGAATAAAAATTCTTTATCTATTTCATTCCTTGAACCAAACAAAATAATACATATTATATTCTATTTCTCATCTTTTCTATTCC
>JAOQMP010000005.1:27171082-27187969 GCA_027563575.1 Erythroxylum pedicellare
ACTTAATTCATAAACATAATTTATCTTTAAATTTTATCTAATATTTTACTATCATTAAATAAAAATATAGGTTGGAAAAAAATAAAGCCACAAAATAATGTAATTATTAGATAGATATTCTTTTTCTTCTCTCTATTAAATCTGTTCGAGCTAGATGAATTGCTTGAATATTGTTGCTTGTTTACTTCGTGATTTTACCCTTACTCTACTCCTTTTTATTAAATCTATATGACCTCCTTAAACTACTTAATTATTGTTATATGTGTGCCTTACTTTTTTGCTTCCTTTTTTTTTTTCTCCCTTCTTTTTCATAGTCCATTACAACCTTACATCACTCCTTATCTCTAGTCTTAAATAGGTCACCAATTGTCATAAACTTCACATCTTCTTCTAGCTCCTCTACTAACCCCCTCCCCTTGCTTGAAAATATCTTAGATTCGTCCAATTCTTACATATGTTTTTCGCTCTCCTCCTGTGAGTTTTCCTTCTTTAATTGATAATTTAGAGCATGGGATCCCTTACACTTGAAATCTTTCCTTCTTTTAACTTAGAAAACATGACCTTAAACCTTTTGGAATAAGATTCCTCTTTACGCTCTGAACCTCCTTGACCTGAAGGTCTTTTAAATTGTGGTGCGATACCTCTAAAACCATTACTACATCTGCATCCCGGACTAGCAATAGTCTGAAGAAAACATGGAAATAGGTGCTTGATGGTTCTATCCCCACACTTAAGCTACACTTTTACCCCTAACTAAGACTAAGGGAAGAACCTTATTGCTCTAGACTTAGAAATCTTGCAAAAGGGACTTTAAAATGGGAGTCCACTATCATCATATTTTTTTAGACAAGAGACATCCTACCAGGTGATCAAAACATAGCTTCACCATAATTAGGGAACAATGAGACAAACTGGGGTACTAATGAATGATGAGGACCAAATTTTCTTCAAATTAACATATCAGCTTAAGGCCTAAAGGTCCTAGAAACAAACTTCTAACATTTCAACTCCGCCTACTCCTTTAATCTTAGAAACTAGGTACCAAAATGTTGAATATCAAACAAAATAACATCCCAATCCGACTAAATATCCACAACATACCCTTAGAATACTAAACTGTTATGGTTTAAGTCACTTGGCTAACTTTATAAGCAAACTCTTTACCTATTATTGCATTCAAAAGAAGAGTTAACTATACCAGGTTATATATGTTAGTTGAATCATATCAGAAGTTACTTGAGATTATTCCTATCATTAGACTTGATGAAGAAAACTAGATGGTAGAAGACAAAGTCTTAGTCACTTACAACTAGAGACCTATTATATCTCAAATAAAACAAATGTTGAAACTAACAGAAATAATGTTCCAAATAGGAGCATACTCAAAACTATCCTAACTAGGGAATGACCAATAACAAACTAAATCAATAGAGGTTAGTAAGGAAACAATAATCGAAAATGTAGCTCAGAATAATGCAAGAATACAAGGAAACCTAACAAACAAAACACTAGTCAAATCGAGGGCATATATGTGATAAATCATTAACAATTCCAATAACATTATGGAACTTCAAGAGTTAAGGAATCAAATGAGAACCAAAAGACTACAAATGCATGATGTAAAAATGGTGAAAGAGATGAACCTTGAGATTAAAGGAACTTTTATGTACCTCCCATCTAGCAACTTTCCCACAACTCCCTTAAATTTAGGTGCTAAGAAAGATGAACATAAGGACTTCAAAAGTGTAATAAGAAGGAGCTCCAAAAGGAAAAAGAAATCCTACTCACCTAGATAAGTATCTTATCTTAGGATATTAGAGGACATAATAGTCCTAATGATTAACAGTTAGTTTTTGATTATATAAAGGATGATAATCCATTTTTATTAGTCTTTTAAAGAAGAAGATAAAAGAAAGTAACTGGAAAAATCTAAGCTTCCTAGCTAAAACCTTTTTAGAAATAGTCTATAAAGAAATAAGTACTCCAAATTCTCTATAGAAGTTGACTAAATCCATTAATATACATGTTCTTCATATTTTTTTTCCCCCTTTCTCCCTTCCCACCTTCATAAATCCTTCAGCATTTCACTACCTTACTACATTTTCTAGTTCTATGATGCCTTCTTATCACTCAGCATCACTCCCATCACCCCATTAGCTGCGACATACTAAGGACATTTTAGTCCATATACATCACCTTTTATTTCCCTCGCTTTTATGTTAATATTTATGGTACAAAATTTTAAATATCTTAGTCTATCATTGCTTTTTCCCTAACCATGATTACATTAACGATCCAACCAGACATTGGATTCTACTCAAACCTTTCATCTCTATCAAACTAGAATGAACCTTTCTCCTTATAACTAATAGGAGACCCTAATCCCCAGTAGAAGAATAAGCGAGCTAAACATACTTGGAAAGCAATCCTTGGAGACAATTCATCGACCTTCTATTATATACCTCATTATTTGGTTAATGGTGAAATGATGATATCCTTTTCTATAAAGGTATTGAAAAAAGAAGCAGCTTCCTGGTCGACTACTTAGTTGGTTTTTTTCCTTGATAGGCACCTACCTTTTGTAGTGATGAAACAATGAATGATGAAGAATTATAAGACATGAGCTTTGATGGACACAATGTTGAAGATAACATCTTCCTATTTAGATTCAACACAACATCCTCAGTCATAAGAAATAATAGAAGCTGGACCTTGGCATATGCAAAACTAACCTCTTCTTCTCTAAATATGGAAACCAGATATTAAACTATAGGAGATCTACCACATTATGGGTAAAATTCGACCAATTTCTACTTGAATACTAGAGCATAGAGGGTTTAATTTCTCTAGTTAGTTACATTGGGAAACCTCTTTTCATGGATGAAGCCACATCTATAAGAAACATGTTGGATATGCTAGACTTTGTATCAATGAAGATATCTCCAAGGATCTTTCATAAGTAATCCCTCTTCTTCAACTAAATGATGAAGATTAGTTATTACATGATTCAATCTTAGTAACATACAAATAGTGACCTTCTTTACATGCCCTGGGAAAGGAATGGATGCCTACTAGTAGAACAAAGTACTATGAGGACCTTATGGGAATTGAGAAGGAGCCCATTGTGGAAACATTCATTATTAAGAACCATGTTACTCCTAACACTCAATAGGAATCATAAGCTATAGTGGTAATTGATGTTGCAAATGAAGACAATAACTCCCCTTCAAAAGAAATTGCAAATGACACTCCACAAATAAATGATTTTGCCAATGCCAAATGGCATTAACAATGTAACAGACAGAGGAGATAACTAAAAATCATGAAACCTTGAATGGAAATCTGGTGAAGCAACTCTTGAGAAAGAAGAGTTCACAATTGTAGAAGAAGAGAAAATCTAGGTGTAAAGCCAAAAATAAAATAAAAAATACATATAAGATGAAAATAGTAGTATGGCATATTAAAGGTACAAATGATCTCAAAAAGCATCTTTTCATAGTAGATTTTATTAATAAAGTTAGACCATTTTACTTTTTGGTTTGTTTAAAGCTGAGTATTGAGGAATGTGAAAAATTATGGTTCTTAAACAAATAGAGAAAAATACAAATCACAACCATCACCATAGGGGGAGGATAGTAGTTATTTAAAACTTTGATCAGGTCAAAGTACTCCAACTGCAAAGCTCAATGCAAGGAATTCATTTGAACGTAGAGAAAGGAGAGTTGGGGAAGTTTCAGATCAACTTTATATATACTTCCTACCACCAATTTCAGAGGGAGGACCTGTGAAAGTAGCTTACCAATCTTAGCTCACTGATCTTAAGTACTTGGTTACTCTTTAATGACTTTTAACTACACAATTTACAATTATGAGTCAAAGGGAGTAAGATGCAATACCCAACCAAGTAAGGAACTAGGATCCTAGTTATCCTTAATAGGAGTGAATCAGCTTTAGGTTCCTTTTAACTAGGACAAACAAACAAGAAGGATACAGGAACATTAGAAGGAAGCTTGATAAAAGTGTAGCAAACCAAGATTGGTTTTAACACTTTCTAGACTATAAAGGCCACTTTTATAAGAGCGTAGGTTCTAATCATTGTCCCATTATTGTTCAAAATTTAAGTAAAACAAGTAAAGGTTCCTCCTTATTTAATTTTTTCAATTATCTAATAAAAAAAGGGGAGTTCAAAGAAGCAATCTAAAAGGGAATTAAAACCCAAGTCATGGAATACAGATCCTTCCAAATTTATAATAAGTTATAGGTTATCAGGAAAGAATTAAAGAAGCTACATCTAAAGCTAAATTTTGACTACAAGAAGAACAATAAAATGCTAAGGAAAAATTCAAAAGCATATAAGGCAAACTCTATAACAATCCTGGCTATAGAGTAAAAACAAGAGCAACAACCCCTTGAAAACTACCTAGATACCGTTAAAATTTAAACACACTTTATTTCCACAAGAGTATACACATAAGAAGGAACAAAAATAGTATTTTATTTATTTAGGATGGCTTAAGATCTTCCTTCTCTAATCATGAGGATATCCTTTATTACTTTAAAAGCTACTTTGCAAGAATCCTAGACATTAAAGAAGGCATAACTCATTACCCCAATATGGATTCCTTAATTCAGAATGTTTTAACCCCTCAGTAATTTGAGGATCTGAGCAAACTTGTCATATTGGAAGAAATTGAGAAAGTTTTAATAAGCATTAGTTTTAATAAAGCACCTATGATAGATGAGTTTAATGTTCACGTTTTCCACAAAGCTTGGCCACTAATAAGAAGAGATGTACATGAAGCAATTGAGGAATTCTTCTCCATGGGTAAACTTATGAAAGAATGGAACAAAACTATAATATGTTTAGTGCCTAAAATAACCAATCCCAACTCTTTCAGAGATTATAGACCAATCTCTTATTGCATTATTTTCTACAAAATCATCTAAAAAATTCTTATTGATAGAATGAAAATAGTTTGGCATAAAATTATAAGCTTTCCCCAAGTTGCTTTCATGATAGGTAGATCAATAAGTGACAACCTATTTATAGCTAAAGATTTGTTTAAGCAACACAATGTCAGAGATGTAGGGAAGCAAAGTGCTTCCATGGTTGATATCAACAAGGCGTTTGATTTAGTAAACTAGGACTTCCTAATAACTATTCTATAGAAGATGGGTTTCCCAGATAGGCGAGTTATTTGGATCAATACATGCATTCATCTATCTACTAATATATGGTCGTTAATGGGGAAATATCCAAAACTTTCCAAAGAGATAGAAGGCTAAGGCAAAGGATCCCTTTATCCCCTTTACCATTTACAATAACTATGAAGATGCTATCTAAAAATACTTGGCTAGGATATTGTAAGGTTTAGTAGCTTCAAATTTTGCAAAAAAATGCCATTAATAAGGAATCACTCAATTATCCTTTACAGATGACATACTCCTATTCATTCATAGAGATGCAGACTTAGTAAATTGCTTATTGAACTCCTTGAATCACTTCTTTATCCTATCAGGATTGAGCATAAATAGATGGAAAAGCTTCATTTTCCTTTCCAAGCACTGTGAACAAGTTTTTCGTGAGCTATCTAATTTAATAGGGTTTGAACAAGCCTCTCTCCTATTTATATATCTTATATTTCCCATATGCTCAAGGAAACTAAGTTATGAGGACAAAAAAGAATTATATGAAAAAATTTCGTCAAGAATGAATAGATGGAAGAGCAAGTCTCTCTTATTCTCTGGGATACTTTAGCTACTATCCTCAGTGGTAACAAATTTGACCACATACTAGAGTTTTAATTATCTCATACGTATGAGGATTATGAAAGACATTGAAAAGATAATAAGGAATTTACTAAGGACTAGTGACATGTTTAATAAGCCATTTGCCAAATTAGGCTGGAAGGAGGTGCAACTTTTAAAGAAGGACGAAGGCCTAGGTTTGATTTCCCTAAAAATCATCAACTTAGCACTTTTATTACAATAGATATGGAGAATTCTCATAAAGAAGACTTACCTATAGATTAAATTATTTAATGGATTTTATCTTCGAGGGGATAGTCTATGGAATCAAAAATGAGAGGAGATGCTTTATGAACAATTAAGCAAATCTTCAAATATATAACAACAAGACAACATTGCATAAAAGTGAAGATTAGTAGTGGTTTGTCCTTATTTCTATGGATTAATAAATAGAGCCCTATAGTCCTCTCTACATGCTCCAAAGCTTCCATGCACTAATATCCTTCTTCCTAAATAATGACAAGGTTTATTTACTAGTCTAAGAAAGCAGTTGGGTGGAAGTTGGAAGATTCACAAATGGTTTACTTAATTAGATGCTAGATTACTAACAAAATTATTCCGCTGAAGACATAATCAAATGGAAACTTGATCCCACTAGAGAGTTCAATGTAAAATTTTGTAAAATATACTCAAACCTAAAGAAAAATTAGTTTCATTGTATATTCTAGTGTAGAGCTCTCTACTGCCTTGAAAGAAGAAGTTGTCTACATTGGTTAAGCTTAATAATCTGACTTATTTAAATGCCAACTTTATATGCAAGCTTTATAAAAGAAGTGTAGAAACAAGTGATCACTTATTCTTTAAGTGAAGTTTCTCAAAACCAGTATGAAGGAGCACATTGCAAAAATGTGCGGCCCTTAAACCCCTTCAAGCTGAAAACAACCAACACAATAGCTTCTAAAACTACAAAGAATGAGGGAAGATGACAAGAGAATGCTTCAAATGTCATAGGCTTATCTAGTCTATTGGATATGGAATGAAAGAAATTCAAGGACATTTAAAATATTTAACAATAAAAGGGTTAGAATTTTAAAAAAAAATTCCACTATTTTAGGGAAATCTTTATAACTAGGGGTAGCAACATGACAATCTCAGTAAAGATACAAAGCAATTGGTCCTTGTAAATTCTCATTAATTAACTAGCTCTATTTTTTTTTTTCTGTAGAAGATGTATGGGAACATTCCTATGTAACTAAACTATTGCTTTGGTTAATATAATTCTTTAACTTTAAAATCTAAGCTTCCTTGGTAAATAATGAACTCTTTTACAAACCATTAAAATCATCATAATGGAAGAATAATCATCTTGTTTGATCCCTCAAGACTAGATATTGATAATCCATTAATAGAAGACCAATTTATGTGTCTCTATATGGGAGTGAAATAATATCATACCAGCTTCTTCATAACTTTTATTATATATTTAACCTATCTTTTTAAAGAATTCCCTTTTGGAATAGACTCGGGAGCTTAAAAGACACTATTTAAGAAACATGAATGCTAATAGGTGACTTTAATAGCATCATATCACCTTTAGAGGTAGAGGGATATATAGGTACAAAGCTTTTCATTGATCACTTTAGGAATCACACAAAATCAATTATAAGTCATAAACCTAAGCATGGAAGGAAACAACTATAGCTAAAGAAATAAATTAAAAGGGGAATGGTACCTAGGGAATAAGTTGGATAGGCCTTAATGAATAACCAATGGCTAGTGTCTTATCTAGATAGCAAAGATACTTTTAATAACCCCTTAATATCTGATCACTCACCTGTCCTAGTTTCACGCATGTTCAATGTATAAAAGAAACATTTTCCTTACAAAATTAACAATTACTTAGAGAATATTGTAGGCTTTGAAGAACTATCATGAAAGGCATAAGAAACATATTGCAAGGAAAGAAATTATATATTTACATAATGAAACTAAAGTTAATTAAGATGGAGCTTAAATATCTTAAAAAGTTCTCAAATACTTAAACAACTATAAAGAAGCATAAAATAAATTAAAGACAATATAAAGCTCTTTTTATAACTCACCTGATGATTTGATTTTGTAAGAACTGTAAAAGGTAGTTTTGATCAACTATAACTAAGGAGTTGAGTGTCACCATTCTCTCATGAAACAAAGGTCCAAGATCCACTAGTTATAAGAAGGTGACAAGAATACTAGTTTTATTTCCATAAGACTCTATTATTTAAGAGAAACACTAATATAATTGTATATACTCACAAAAAGAGATAAAAAATGAGGTAATCACTTTCTTCTTCAGTACAATAAGACTTTTATAAATGTAAATTCCGTATTCATCTTATTGAAGAACATCATTGTAGAACATATCTTGGACCAAGATGTAACTAAACTAATTGGGCCTTTTATCTTAAATGATGTAGAAAAGCCTATATTTTCCTTAAAAGTAAACAATTGAAGCTAAATGGACTCAATGCCTATTCTTTTTTTATAATAACTAAGAACACACCAAAACTATGCTAAGAGAAATTAACAAGTGTCTGGAGTGCTCTATTGACTAATAATAGCTCACGGAGTTGGAGAAATCTTCTATATATTAGCGACCTCATTGAGAACCAATTCAGGATAGGAAATGGAAAATTTACTTTCTTATGACAGGAACCTTGGCATCTTAGAGGTATCGTAAAGGATCTCTCAACTCTTAGAGTAATCAATGGATTAGAAGTCTCAATGAATGCAAAAGTAGCTGGTGTTATCAGAGGCAACGGATGGTGCTGGCAAGATGCCACAAATGAGATCATTCGTATGCTAGAGCCAAAAATGTATCAGCTAGATTGTTCCTGTTCTAATATATTGGAATGGATTGTTAGCCCTTCGAAAGCATACACAAATGCTTCAGCTTACAATTTTATGAGACCTACTATTTCGAGAGTGCCTTGGTATAAACTAGTGTGGCATAAAGGTACAAATCTAAGGCATTCTTTCATCCTATGGTTAGATTTTCTTGATAAACTTCAAGAACAACTCTGCGTAAACACTAGGAGAAGGTAATTATGCTGTTTTGTGTTCTGTTTTGTCTAATGAAATGTTTTCCATGTTGGTTTTAGGTTAAGGAAAGTTGAGGTAAAGAGGAGTTATCTCTCTCTTTGAAAGTTATAGCAATGCTAAACCCAATCATCAGGATAGTGTTCTTAAATGTCAGGTTTATTTAGATGAGTAGGTATGGATAGATTGGATGCAAGTATTAGAGGGATAGGTTTGTGTGTTCTACGAAGGACCTTACTTTTCAGGTATCCTTGATGAAGAGAAGCTATAAGAGTTCAGTAAGCATAAATGATAGAAACAGCTTGAACCAGTTTGGGATAGTTAAGAGGTCTTAAGAGGAGATTTTTCTCCTCCTCATCCTCAGTATCTGTAGAATTGGAGAGTCTAGTCATGAGTTTTAAGGCTGTGAAGTCTTTACCATGAGATTTTTGGTTTTGGCTATAGAACTGTTGTAATATTTCAATTTGTAAATATGTGTGTCTAGTTAATGTTTTACCTTTTCTAGATTTTCTAAGGATGCCTTAGGTGGAAGGTTTCAAAAGTTCATGAATGTAGTTTTCTACTTCTTTATGTAATTCTAGTTTCCTTATATTATTCATTAAGGGAGTTGCAAATGTAGGTTTCTTGATTCTTTTTAGTTCCAATAGTTCATTTTGGCTTCGAAATAAGACTTGCTTCTTTGGGCAGTCTCTACCTTTGTACATAAATCTTCTCTTTTGATTTATCATACTTACTGATTTACTAGAAACAACCTTTATAACCCTTATATTGAAAACACAATTGCAAGCTTTACAAGGGACTTTTAACCCATCTCTTACTGTAATATAAAAGATAGAGTGATATCAAAAATGTCAGCTAGCAAGTTAAAGATCATAGTGTCTAAAATTGTAGATGCATCTCAAAAAGCTATTTTTAAAAGACAAGCCAATAGGAGATAACATCCTTATAATCCAAAAGCTCCTTAAAAACTATAATAGGAAAGGATTAAGCAAAACTTATGTTATCAAAGTGGATTTTAAACAAACCTTTGACTTCCTAGATTAGTCTTTATTTATGAACTCAATGAATTTTTTCTTTTAATTATGGAATAGACATCTTAAAGCATCACCACAGTCGATTATAGTGTGAACTAAAAAACTTGATTCAAGGGGTTATAGGGCTAACGTAAGGGGATCCCCTCTCCCCTTACATGTTCACTCTTAGTATGACAATCTTGACTAGATTATTATTTTGGGGGTTATTTGGGAACAAAAATTCATATTCCATTCTAAATGCAAGGACATGGGGATCAATAATCTATCCTTTACTAATGATCTAATTTTATTTTCAAAGTTTGACACAAAATCTATGCTTTTCCTAAGATTGCTTTAAATCCATTCAAGGCTATCTTAGGCCTCTCTATTAAAGTGCAGAAGAGTCAATTATTTCTATCTTTGAGAGCCTCATCTTATGCATCATGTTTAAAAGTCATCTTGGGATCCTAACTGCAACTAAAAGGTCTATATATACAAATTAAAAACCTTTAATTAATAGGATAATCTTAAGGATTACCAAATAGTTAAAATGAGCTTACTCTTGGCTGATAGAGTAATGCTAGTTAACTCATTTCTTAATAAAATACATATGTATTAGACCTCAGATATCTGGCTCCTTGAAATTATAATCAAGATAATTAAGCAGATATTAAGGAAATTCATACTAAGAAAATAACTAATCTATAGCCAAGGTAAGATGTTCTAGTCTCTATTTACCTGAGAAAGACAAAGGGTTAGGAATCATGTCAATTAGGATTACAAACGAAACAAAGTTTATCAAGAGGATCTAGTGTATCATAACATATAAAAGATCATTATAGGTAAGGTGGACATATGCTTTCTATATAAAAAGGGGAAGCTTTTGAGGAATCAAGCCTGGTTATAACACATTCTAGACTATGACACACATTCTAAAGCTAAGAGTAAAGGCTCACACTAAAATCAAACATCAAGTAAGAGATAGGAAATCAACTTTATTTTACTATGAAAATTGGTCTTCATTAGGGCCTTTAACTTGAGTTAGCTTAACAGATTCTCTATATAACTCAGTTACAAAAAATGTAACTATTGAGTCTTAAAATTCAAATTCCTTAGCTTCATTATCATTACATAACCTAATTATACGTCTAAACCTAAAGAACCTTTAGATCCTTAATACCATGAGATCTTTCACTAATTACTTGTATAAGAATTTTCTTAAACATAAGCAATAAAAGTCCTGTAAAGCAAACTTATTTGGTATCCATAAGCTAGACTATTAATAGCAAAATCAATTACTTATTTTAAGCTAAAAACCATAAGTATACTGGTCGTTACTTATAGTAAAAAGCAAATATCGTCCTACAGAGATTGTGCTTACGCACCACTTAATTCAGGTTGTGCTTTGTTTAAGACTCAAATTTGATTAATAACTGAAAATTAAACTAAATCAAAACAAACTAGCAAGAATCGAATAATGTAATAATGGAAATCCATAAAGAGACTTAATTAAGTTATAGGAGAGGGGATTTTACCTATTATCAATGGTAATCTAGCCTTTTATGTGTTTATGGGGTGTCAGTTCTAGACGATCGTAGAGTTGATTACTCTCTCTCGAGTTATAATCATTCCCTAAATTATAAACCCTAATCAAATTATGGACTTGCAATCTCTCAATTCACAAATTACCCACAATTCTAATTAGTTCTAAAGCTCTCTAAAAAATAATTAGGTCTCACATGGGATATCTCTCCATGAAATTACTGACTAGATTGATTAAGTGGTCAATTAGATCACCCAACTCTCGTTAATCAAATCTAATCATTTTTATCTAGTTTTTATTACTGAAATATGCAAATACATCAATCAATCATAGCACCCAACTCAAGTAAACACAAATAAACTAGATTAACATTAAAGATAAGAAAAATCCCAAAGGAAAAGTTAAAACATCATGAATAAATCAAAATCTATGTCCATACAACCCATCTTAATCTTACACATTTAAATGAATAAAAACATAAATAGGAAGGAAATGAAATTTAGGTTGGATGATTCAGGAGAGCAACGTCATTGGGAGATCACCTATTTCGGGAAGCTTCGGTGTCGAAACCCTCTTGTTCTTTCTCTCTCTCCTTTGGGTTTCCAAATGTAGGCAGAAATGTAAGCTCCTTTTTAGGGTTATATCATAATCCTTTTATAGTATCAATTAAGGTAACCCTAGTGTCCTTTCGGGGTCTAAAATGTCCCTCGAAAACTTGAATATAAAAGTGACTTCGCAATTGTCTTCATTTAGGTGGCAATCGTGGCCCTTAGTGCACGGTCGTGGCCTAGTTATCTACTTTCTGTCACGATTATGGCAGATCTCCCACAATCATGGCCCTATGCTTGAGTTTCGGTCATGATCGTGGCAGGTCCCCTATAATCGTGCCCTAGTGTTTTGGTTAGAGTCTCCTTTGAAACTCTTCTGAATGCCCTGAAACATTATCAAATCCGTCACGAAAGCTCATATATATATAATTGAAACTCAAAAACATGTTATCACCCAAAGAACACTTAAACATAAATGTTTAGGAACTAACAAATTCTTAAGCTAAACACACACGAAATAATCAACTTAACTACTAAACACATATCAAATTACCTATAAAAATACAATGCAATCTACACCTATCAATATCCCCATACTTAAACTTTTGCTTGTCTTCAAGCAAAGATTAGATACAACCAATAAGATTCTATCACTTCATTTTCACAAAGATTAAAGCATACAATCCCTCAAACATTGGCTAACTCAAGTTTCAAGCTACTACACACATTATGACTAATTTTCATTAGTGCACATAAGCAAACTCAACCTATGAAACCATCACTCAAAGATAAGTATAAATTCAAAATGGACCTTCCTTATAGATTTCACTCATTTCTCTCAAGTGTTTGATGATTAATGTTTCTCTCAAACTTCTTATATGAAACCACACTATCATAGACTTGCCAATACACTAATTCCTCTCCACAATGATTAAATGCTAGGATAGATCAAAAGGGCTGTGTTTCAGGTTATAATGTGGCTAGGGTTAAGGTGGGTTAAACAGGTTTTATAGGTTTATCAAAAGCATTTATCAACTACTAAGTGTACAAAGGGATGATAAAGACAAAATTCTAAGATATGCAATACTTCTCCGCACTTATTGAAGCTACTACATGTTATACCTTTTTCTTTTCTTTTTCTTCTTTTCTCTTTTTTAAACACAATTAAGAAACAATGAACAGAAAACATCGGCTATATGCAATGTGCTTTTAACTTATGATTCCACACTAAACTATCACTTATCACTCTATTAACTTGTGATTAGGTAAGCTAATGGAGTTTGTGGGTTTTAAAATTGGGTGATTTCAAGGAACAAAAGGTTAAAGCCTCAATAAGGCTAGCAAGGGATAATAAAAGGATAGGTTATTTAAGCTAAATGTTAAAGTAAGAAGGACTTAATCATTTCTATCTAGCATGCATCCAGTAGATTTAAACAGATTAAAAGCAAGTTCTAAAGGTAATTACCTAAAGAAGCATCACAAAAACAAGGAAATGAAATGACTATAGAATGGAGTCATAAAGGCCTAATTCCTTATATAGACTTAAATGAAAATCCATTATGCTTCTATACATTACTTTATTATTTAAGTGTCAAGTTCTGAGTAAGCTTATGTTGTCAAGTACTTTCATCACTCCACATGGTTCACTCTCTACTCAAGTAGCCTAATTTAAGTTCACCATGCATTTAATCTCATTCCAACTAGCATAATAGAATCTCATGGCAACACATTCATCATAAAGATTCAAATGTAAGGGAAATGACACAACTAATACTTACAACTTAATATACATCCTAAATGACATGCAAAATTGCAATCATAAATACAAAGATTACCTCCCCACACTTAAACAAAACATTGTCCTCAATGTGAAAAAGAGAACATCTAAAACCAGCAAACAACACCATGAAAAACAAAACACATAACATAAAAAGAATAATAGAAGAGATTAAGGATAAGATGGGCTTATGGTAGTGGTGCTGATGGACGTGGTGCATTTTTCCTCTCATCCTTTGGTCCTCCAATAAGCTATAATGCACAATAAATCTTCAATTAACCTCAAAACGTATCATTGGGGACCTACACAACAAGAGAATGAAGTGTGAAAACAATTAAACAAAACTAGATATTATTAAATTAGAACAACACCATACTAACACAAAGACAAATGAATTACAGTCAAACATGCTAACTTAAGGTCATTAGCTTGACCATTCCATATGAAGTCATAGAAGTGTGGGTGAAAGTCAAGAAAGTACTTCACTTTTTTATGAGAGTGGCCCTCCAAAGAAAAGCTTACATCTATTCCCATTAGCCTTAAAAGTTCACCCTTTTCATTTTCTAACTCCAACGCTCTATGGGAAAACACTTGAATAACCTTGAATGGGCCACTGCATCTCGACTTGCGCTTTCCGGGGAATAAATGATGCCTTGAATTAAATAAAAGCAATAAGTCTCCACTCTTGAATTCCTTCTTCTTGATATGGCTATCATGCCACTTCTTAGCCCTTTTTTTGTATAACTTGGCATTTTCATATGCATCATATCCTAATTCTTCCAATTCATTAAGTTCTAACAATATCTTCTCTCTTGCTAGCTTCCAATCTTCCCTTGAAGTTCTCATTACCTTCTCTAAAATCTTTTTCAACTTTCTATTCACCATCTCTACTTGACTACTCGTCTGCAGATGGTAAGGGTTGCGACTCCATGATGAACATTATATCTTCTCAAAAGAGCCTCAAAAGATTTGTTGCAAAGTGACTCCCTCCATCACTATGATAGCTCTAGGCACCCCAAATCGAGTAAAGATCTTCTTGATGAATCATTGCACTACCTTGCCATCATTTGTTAGAGTAGCTATTGCTTCAACCCACCTAGACACATATTCAACTCAAACCAAAATATAAGACTTACCTAGGGAAGATGGGAATGGTCCCATGGAATACAAGTCCTACACATCAAATATCTCCATCTCTATGATGTTTGAAAGTGGCATCTCATCTCTCTTTGAAATGTTGCCCATTCTTTGGCACCTATCACAATGTAATACAAAATCTCGGGCATGCTTGAACAAGTTTGGCCAATAGAATCCACACTCTAAATGCGAGCAGTCGTTTTTTTCTCTATAGTGTCCCATATAAACTGAACTATGATACTGAGTCAAAACTTCAGGCATTTCATCTTCAGGGATACACCTGTGAATTAAACTGTCAGCATATATTTTATATAACATAGGTTCATCCTAAATATAGTGAGAACGCTAAAATAAGAACCGCTTCCTTTTTTTGATGAGAGAGATTAAGGGGAAGAATACCACCTGAGATATAATTGGCAATATCTGTAAACTAAGGAAGGAAAGGATTTTCTATAATTATTAAAGCCTCGTCAGGAAAACACTCTTCAATTTCCTCTTCTTTTTTATTTTATTCCCCTTTAACCCTTGATAGGTGGTCTGCCACAATATTTTTTGCTCCTTTCTTATCTTTAATCTTAATGTTGAACTCTTAAAGCAGAAGCACCAATGGATGAGCCTAGCCTTGGCGTCCTTCTTTGTAAAGAGATAACGCAATGCCACATGATCTGTAAAAATAAAAACTTCTAAGCCCAAAAGTAAGAACAAAATTTTTCACATGCAAATACCGTTGTAAGCAAATCATTCTCAGTGGTGGCGTAGTTTAGTTGTGCTCATGTCAAGGTCCTACTGGTATAGTAAATTGCATGTAACTTCTTCTCCTTTCGCCATCCAAGTATATAGTCAATGTCATGGTGACTTGCATCACACATGATCTCGAAGAGAAGTGACCAATTTGGTTTCATCAAAATAGGTGTTATTGTAAGTTTCATATCTAACCTATTAAAAGCATATAAACAATCATCATAAAACACAAAAGGCACATCTTTAACTAACAAGTTAGTTAATGGTCTAACAATAGTAGAAAAATCCTTAATGAACCATATATAAAACCCTGCATGACCAAAGAATGCTCAGATGCCCTTAATGTTTGTAGGAGATGGAAGCTTTTCATTCACTTCATTCTTAGCATGATCTACCTCAATCTCCCTGTATGAGATCTTATAGCCCAAAACGATTCCCTCTTGGACCATGAATTGAAATTTTCCCAGTTTAAGACTAAGTGAGACTCGTCATATCTTTGTAACACTCTATCCAAATTAAACAAATAATGATCAAAAGAATCTCTAAAAAATAGAAGTTGTTCATAAATACCTCCATGAAGTCCTCATATTTACCCGCAAAGATGGCCATCATGCACCTTTAGAATGTGGCTGGTGCATTGCATAGAACAAAAGGCATCCTCCTATAAGCAAAAGTCCTATAAGGACAAGTGAAAATGGTTTTCTCTTGGTCTTGTAGGTCTATGAACATCTGATTATATCCTAAATATCGATCAAGAAATGCCAACCACCCTCTTAGTCATTTAGTCCATAAAAGGTAACGAAAAATGGTCTTTCTTAGTGGCCAAATTAAGCTTCCTATAATCAATGCACACTCTCCAACCTGTGATGGTTTTAGTGGAAATCTGTTTATCTTTTTCATTTTCCATCACTGTCATGCCTCCCTTTTTAGGCACATATTACACCAGACTTACCCACTTACTATTTGAAATTGGGTATATAATACCTACATCTAAAAGCTTCATCACTTCCTTATGCACATCCTCTTGCATGTTTGGATTTAACCTTTTTTGCGTCTCCCTCACTGTCTTGCATCCTTCTTCAAGGTTAATCCTATGCATCACCACATTAGGGCTAATCCCCCTAATATCAGAAATTTGCCACCCCATGGATCCTGTTCTTTTCTTAATGGTCTCTACCACTTTTTCTTCTTGCTCAACATCCAATTGGTTAGAAATGAAGATGGGTAAGGTGTGGTCCTTGCCTAAAAATGTGTATCTCAGGTGAGAAGGTAAGGGTTTTAGTTCTAAAGTGGGAGGCTTTA
>JAOQMP010000005.1:27199555-27210322 GCA_027563575.1 Erythroxylum pedicellare
ACCTTGGAATACTTAGTGTGTGGGTACTAGGAACGACTCTGTTCACTTGCAGATTAATTTGACCACTTTCTCAGTAAATTTAAGGCCCATGCACGATTGTAGATAAACTTGGTCACCCTTTTTTCTTTCTATACAATGTCTTCTATATAGGAAAATACCTAGCATCCCTTATATTTTCTAGCATTAAGTCAATGCAATGTGCAACATAGGAAATCTAAGACAAAAATTATCTTGCTTTATAATCTTCTTCCAATCACTTTATAAGTGGAATCATTGTCCATAATGAACTGAATAATATTTTATAGTCTTACTTCATTTACAACTTCATCAAATATTTCAAATAAAGTATTAGCATTCCTAATAAGACTAAATGCACTAATAGACTTAAAAAACATTAAGCTCTTCATAGAATAAACCCAAGAAAAGGTTCATGACTCCTAGTTATCCAACCACCACACATAATTAAATAACCATAAGTAGCCTAAGTCGTTCTTCTTTCATCCAGATAACTTTTAATTTCATAATCAGAGCTACTCAAAAGTTTACCTCTATAGTCATCAATTGAAGGAGCTTTGTATCTTAAACCATGAGAGGCTATAGGATCTACGAGAGGCTGATAATAATAAGATTGGGAAGTATTAAATGCTCTACCTAAATCATACCACAATCTAGACATTGTCACATCCATATTATAAGCCGTTTTTCTTGATTGTAGGGCACTACAAATTGAAGTATGAGCTCCAGAAGTTGTTCATGGTGTAAAAAAAAATAGACACTAGTCTTCTTCTTTTCCTAACGCCAAGTTTAGATGCAACATTTACTTCTTGTTGGGTAGGAATACTACCACCTTCAACATTTCTGTTATCATCTTGAACACCAACAAATGAACTTTTACAACCAATTTCACAATTCAATCTATCCGTTTTATCTTTCTCATATTGATACTTCTCATGTGAAGTCTTCATTTTCCATTTCACATCATGGCTCACTTTTTTACAAGGTTCCACATCTTTTTTAACCCCAACTAAATGCTTATTTAATCTGGTGATTCTTACACCTTTCAAATGCTTGTTACAAAACAAACAAATGGTATGGTTCTTCATACTGATACAACATAAGCCCAAGTTAGATCATTATATCTTCTTGAAGAGGTTGAATTATCAAGAGTACTTGAACTTCCTTCCGTTTATCTGTAAAAATAAATGAAGACTCGTATCAATATAAAGAACATATAATTTCATTATCAATTACTATCACAAAATATATATTGTTTAACTCAAAAGTCCAAACTAATACAATTACACTATACACATATACATCTTATATAATATAACTCATCTGTATGATTATATCATACACAATTGAATTTTATCCATCACAATTCATCAATAAGTTAAAAAAACCAATAATTCAAGTATTCAACATATACAATTACATAATACACGTATACATCTTATATAATATAACTCATTTTATATGATTACATCATTCAACCATAAACTAAGGACATACACTCACAACTATAACGTATTAAACTTTAACTGTAACTCACAATTATAAGTTTACAACTTACTTTATGTAATCTCATAATTTAACTAAAAACTAATATATTTTGTTTACTTGTACAGTTCAATTTGTAATGCTTATAATTAGTTTGTTTTCTTAACTAATTTTAATCAACATTGTTACTAAAATCCTAATTTCTAAATTTAATTTAATAATCTTTCATTCACCAATTTTAATCAACATTCTTAGTTTTTTACCCAAATTATCCAAAACATTAATTTTCTTCGTAAATTGATAATGTTTAAATTACATAAAAATAGAACCAACTCACACAAACAATTCCAACTTTCAATGCATTAATTATCTTCGTAAATTGACAATATTTAAATCACACTGAAATTGAACCAACTCAGACAAAAAATTCCAAGTTTCAAATCCAAAATTTTCAATGCATTAATTTTCTTCATAAATTGACAATGCTTAAATTAGATTGAAATTGAAACAACTCACATAAACAATTCTAACTTTCAAACCCAAATTTTCCAGCTTACACAAACAATTCCAACAATTCTAGCCATCACAAAACACACATACAAAACAAATATAATGCATTTAGCAATTTAGAGAAAAAACATACCTAAAAAATAAAAAAATGTAATTAAAAGTCGGGTAGGTTCGATTCAGTTTGGTCAAGCCGGGTAGGGTTTATATCTGGATTTGGAAAATTGAAATGCTAAATCTACATATTTTGCACTCTACATTCTATAGACGCAATAGGAAGTGGATGGTTGGAACTTGTAAGCGATGGAAAGTAGTTGGGCAATGGATGGTTGGTCAGTGGTGCACACAGATGGATAAAGAGACGATATGTTTTGTGCATGCGTGAGTTATTATCGTGAGGAAGAGACAATGATGGGGATGTGGGATAGTGCTGAGTGCATGGTGGAGAGTCATCAGAGAGGAGAGATCGAGAGATAAATGGAAATGTTAGATAAAGAGAGAGAATTGTAGAGAGACTTGTAGGGGGGAGGGGAAGGCTTAAGTTATTATTTTTTCTTTTTGCAAAATGGTCCTTCATCTTTTTGAAGTTTACCGTACCGGCTATATTCAACCTATACTTTAAATATTGGCTGGTACTAGCTAGTGTCACTCAAAATCATGGGTACTGATTGGTATCGATGACTGATACCCATAGGACAAGTTTTGTACTATTTTTTGGCTAGTATAATAAGAAACTGAAAACTCTGCATAGACCTCTCATCTAATATTCTTCTTCTAAAGTACAAAATTAGAGAAATTTTGAAGAAAAAATATTTCTCTTGATTTCTGAAAAATTAATCTGTACAAATTTTCTCCAAGATATATGTATATATAGTTGTATTATAATTAAAAGGTAATGTTTTACGTTATTTATTGGTAGTATTGGAAAATACCAATGTTTAAAAACCAGATCAGACATCGAACCGATCAAAGGAAAGGTTTAAGGTTTAGAGGTTCAACCGGTAGTGAACTACTATAAAACCAGTATATAATAAATAAGAAGTAAAACTTATAAAATAGGTAAAAATAAAATATTTTATTGAAATAAAAACACACCAATGCCTAGTATTATATAATGAATTAATAATAAATAAATATGACCGGATCGGACATCGAACCGGTCGAAGGAAAGGTTTAAGGTTTAGAGGTTCAACCGGTAGTGAACCGTTATAAAATCTGTATATATTAAATAAGAAATAAAACTTATAAAATAAGTAAAAATAAAATATTTTATTGAAATAAAAATACACCAATGTCTATTATTATATACTGAATTAATAATAAATGAATATGAGTGTAATTTAAATATCAAAATAACAATAAAAATTAAAATTAAAATTGTATTTCTGAAAGAGATTGTGTCTCATCATCGTCAAAAGCTCCAAATTCTCCAACACTATCTCAAGATTCGTAAATTACGCTTTCATCTAAAGTATTTGCATCAACTTCTTCTACTGCATTAAAATAAATTACAATTTAGTAATGTATAAAATTATTCTCAATTGTAAACTTGTAATACAGTATAATTTTAACTTAAATATGGTCAAAATAAGATATGAACTGATCATCAGTAGATGTTTTTAATTCATTCGTTGTGACAAATACATTTTCTTCATAAATCGTCTTGACAAGGTTTTACTCTATTTAAATTTTTGCGGTCAAATTTGAACAGTTGCAAATGTTAGAATTCATTTAAATGTCTCAAAATATTAGAAATTAACTTGTAACTTTATGAAATAATAGTTAAATTTGCATCTTTTGCCTATAGAAGAAAATTGACCAAGATCTAGAGTTTGGCATTAATACATGTATAACTAACCATGTATGTATATTTCTTTTATGTTTATATACGAGCAATGAATATTTTTTGAAAGTATAATTAAGATAATAATTCAAAGTTTAATATGTTTATGTTTGTAAGTTTCATGAATGTACTTTAAAATAAGTATTAGTGTTGGTGTTGTATGTAACCAGAAGAAAGAGAGATAATAATTTTCAGTTTAAATAAAATAGAGGATGTTGTGAAGAAGTATGCGACTGGAGCATTTCATAGGTGATAATATGATTTATATAATGTTTCTAGCAAAATTATAGTAAGGTCACGAGGGATACTTGATATGTAAGATTTTTTTTCTCATTTCTAAGGTCGAGCTTACTACTTATATTTGAATTATTATTCAATAAATTATATATATAAAATTATGAAATCATATGCTTCAATAGTTTAAATTATTAATTACAAAATCAGCTTCATAATTCTTACAAATTAATCCAATACCATTAGACTATAATTACAATCACTCATACTGTAAACAAAGGCCATCTTTTTTTAATTTTCATTTACCAATTGATAAACACATGTTATAACCAGTGTTAAAATGATAATTTGGAATATAATTTTCTGTCTTTTATATCTAAATTAATCTAAGTAAAATATATAAAAATAAAATCAATTATAAATTTCTTATAAAATTGAAATACTTCTCTAATATTTAAAATTTTTTAAAATTAATTCTTAATATTAATGTTCATTTACAATATAAAATTTAATAATATAGAATTAATAATTTTTATATAATAACAATAAAAGATATTATAATCAAGAATTATTTTACAAAGATCTATATTTAGTTTTAAGTCAAAAAAAAGAAAGAGGTAAATACTAAAGATCAAGAGTTTAAGACTGATACAAAGAACTGACGGCTTTATATGATCCAACCCACAAATGGAACCACAAAACCAGCGAGACAAAGCAATTTTAATGAAATCCAAGGTTATAAAAATCAGACCGGACCATTCGGCCAAACCGGAAAAGGTTAAACCTGTCAGTTTTTAGGTAAAAACTGAACCAAACTATTGACTAATTCAAACTTTTCCGGTCATACCGAACGGCCTAGTCTGATTTTTAAACCCTGGAATAATAATTGCTGCCTCTTATAATCATGATATTCAACTATCGTCACCTCTGCCATCACTGTTGCCCAAGTCGTCACTCTTCCATTGCAACCCATGTCATCTTATGTCTTTCCTGTTGCAATAATACATGCAAAAAGATTTCATTGAGTTGATGTCACCCTCATTGATGGAGTTGCAACTTTTCTCTCATTGAGCTATTACCTTCCGCTTTAAAAAATGGGAAAAAATATGATGACCAATAGGAATTGGAAAGATTATCTCCTTTGAATGCAACAAAAGGCGCAATCAAAAGCTAAAGCGTGGATTTTTATTAGGTTCAAATTACCTTTTCCCATTATTTTATCCCTGAGTATCCATTCATTTAATTTTTGTAAGTTCTATTTATTGAATGAATAGATGTTCTTCCCTCTCTTATCGGCTCTATCAGAATCTCGAACACAAACAAACGTCAAATCACGTACTAGAGTGCACTTAGGGAAAGGCAACTGCATTTTAACTCTTAGAGTTAAATTTGAATGGACAACTTCAATTTTAATAACAAAGTGAAAAAAGAGGGAGTCAAGTTTCACAGTCCAGCATTCCCTGTAGGTATATTCATCACCCTATTATGGATGTTTTAGGCATTAGAACTGTTGTTCTTGAATTTATTGATAAAATTCGGTGGCAAAGTTATGTTTCCATTCAGTATCCTGCCTATATTGAGCTTGTGCGTGACTTTACTTTGAATACTTTTACAATGGTGAATTTTACAATGATAAGTAAGGAATTTAAACTTTATATTATTAAGCAATCTTGCATTCAGTTTTATTACTACAGAACATGCCACCACTAAAGAATATTCGGATAATACTTATGATTATAATTCTAATTTCGAACCTGTTGCACTTTATTCAGCATTGTCATTTCTTAATAACCTATTCAAATCAAAAGACATTTTTCTCAAAGATCCTGCCTTGAAATATGCTCATAATTTTTTAGCTTTTTCATTTTTGTAGAGAGTGAGACAGAAGTTTTGGAAGACAAAATACTCTTGCTTTTACATTAATACCGTGTTTAGATATACAAACTTTTCAACGAAAAAGAATAAAAATTGTATATAACAAATTTCCTAACGAACTACTGACAAGTATGAGGATGCAAGGGCATCATGTGTTTTTACAGAGTGGAAAAATGATGATACGGTTTGTTATTGTGAGGGTGCAGTGGTTGTCTGTGGGTGATGGTGTTGTCGGTGAATAACATGGATGCTACAGCCCCTCTTCAAGTTGGAGGGTGAGTAATCCCAACTTGACAAGAATAACCGAGAGGGTTTGCCTCAAGAGAGCTTTGGTGAAGGCATCTGTTAATTGATGTTTGGAAGATAGGTGTGTCGTTTGAATAAAACTTTCATGGACAGCACTACGAACTAAATAGTAATCAATGTCGAGATGTTTGGTGCGTTTGTGAAATACAGGATTGTTGGAGATATGAACGGTAGCCAAGTTGTCGCATTGGAGAGGAATAGGAAGTGGGAGAGTGACTTGTAGGTCTCGGAGAAGAAAGCTGTTCCATTTAATTTCGCAGAAGGTGCTGGCCATGCTCCGATATTCAACTTCTGCGGATGATCTGTTCATTGTGGCCTGTTTCTTGGTTTTCCATGAAATTAGGGAGGAACCAAAAAATACGCAGAAGCCGGTCAGAGATTTTCTGGTGAATTTACAGCCAGTACAGTTGGCATTAGAGAAAGCATGGAGAGAAGGGGTGGCCGTGACTGAGTAGAGCAGGGCCTTATGGATGATGCCCGATAAGTACGTAGGACATATAGGAGTACTTTCTAGTGAGAATGGCATGGTGTGGCAGTAAATTGGCTAAGTTATTGGGTGGAAAAGGCGATGTCGGGGCGAGTAAAATTCAGATAAAGGAGTTGACCAATAACTCGTCTATATTTTTTAGGATTAGTCAACAATGGGCTATCAATGTCGAGTTTGGAAGTTGGACTCATGGGAACCTCGGTGGGTTGTAATTCTGTCAATCGGAGATTAGCTAAAATATCACGTATGTATTTCTGTTGAGACAGTAACATATCAGTTAGTGGTCTAGCGATTTCGATGCCAACAAAGTACTTGACATTGCCCATGTCTTTAATGGTGAAAGCACGATTGAGGAATCATTTGACATCAGAAATCAATTCTTCGGAGGGACTGGTGATTAATACATCGTCAACATAAATAACCAAAGCAACAAATTGATGATGCATACCTTTCATGAAGAGACAGTGGTCTGATTCCCTCTGAGTGAAACCAAAAGTCGTGAGAGTTGAAGTGAGCTCCTTGTTCCATTGCCGCCCTACTTGTTTAAGACCGTAAAGCGATTTTCGTAGTTGTAAAAATTCTCCCATCTAAGTTTTATTGTACCCTTGTGGTGGAGTGATGTAGATTGCTTCGTCAATGCGCTTGTGTAAGTATGTGTTGTTGATGTCACAATGAATTGGCCACTATTGGGTTGCGGCTACTGCAAGGACGGTGTGGATGGTTGTGATTTTGGAAACTGGGAAAAACACGTCGAAGTAATCAAATCCCATAGTTTGCTTGAAACCTTTCACCATGAGGCATGCTTTTCGGCGATTAATGAAGCCATCTGGATGGCGCTTGATGCGGTATACCCATTTTATCGTCAACGATTTCTTCCCTTCAGGCAAAAAAACTGAAACCCAAGTCTCATTATTTTCTAGTGTTTCAATCTCTACCTGTATGGACTCAAAGCTATAGTGGGTCATGTTTAGAAGTATCGTATGAAAATGGTTCATGGTTGGTGGATATATTTGCCAGAAAGGTGGTGTGGTGTTTGGAAAAAGTGAGTTTGGTCGTGTCTATAGGGTGGTCTGGTGTGGTAACCGTAAAGGAAGTATTTGGAAGGTTGGTGACATAATCGTTGAGGTAAGAAGGGTATTTGCGTGGTCTGGTGCTAAAATGAGTGGAGATGTGTGTTAGGTGGAGGTGAGTCGGCGACGGTGAAGAGGAAGATGAAGATAGGAGATCTGGGTTTTCGGGTATATTTAGTGGATGTGGTAAGGTGGGGTCGGGTAGGTTGGGGTATGATGTATCTGGGCTTTGTGATTATTTTGGGTTAAAAGTAATGTGTGGGTCTTGGGGTTCAAAAAGGGGTTTTTCTTTTGGTGTTTCTAGTTGGGTGTAAGGAAAAATTTGTTCATGGAAGGTAACATCTCGATTAGATATTATTTGTCATGGATCAATTACGAATAGTTTATAAGCCTTCCGGTTGGTCGCGTATTTAAGTAGTAACCATTTTATGGCCTTAGCTTCTAATTTTTCTTTGTGGGGGGTTTTGTGTTTGTTGCATAGCATAAACATCCAAAAGTCCTAAAGTGGTCTTAAGTGGGTGGCTTGGAATATAATTTTTCATATGGTGTTCCTAAGATAGAATTTTTGTTGGTAGGCGATTTATGATGTGGGTTGCGGTTAAGATTGCGTCCCCTTAAAATTCTTTTAATAAGTTGGCTTTAAACATAAGAGCTTGGGTTATTTGAAGTAGGTGTTTATGCATACGTTCTATGACACCATTTTGTTGGGGTGTATAAGCATAGGTTTTTTGGTGGATAATCCCCTTTGACTCAAATAATTGTTAGTTGGAAGTGTTGACAAACTCGGTTCCATTATCTGTTCGTATTTTTGTGATTTTTTGGCTAAATTGGGTTTCGATCATGGAGATAAAAACACTGATTGTATGGTGTACTTGGGCTTTGCTACTTAAAAGGAAAGTCCAAGTAGCTCTACTAAATTCATCCATAATGATTAAAAAATACGAGAAGCTGTCAAGGACTTTTGTTCTGTACGGGCCCCAAAGGTATATGTGAATTAGCTCAAAAGATCTATTAACTGTTATAATATGTTTTCTGAATGATTTCCGTGCTTGTTTTGCTAAGGGACTTGTTTTGGAAAAGAAGTCGTGTGGCAGCTTAATATGGCGAAAATGTAAATGTCCTAAAACCTAAGTGGATACGTGACTGAGTAGAAAATGCCATAAACTAAAAGTATCAATAAAATGTTCGTTGAGATAGAATCGCAAAGATGAACCTTTCTTCGAATTTGGTGGTAGGAAGTGATGAGGTTTGAGCCTGTAAATGCCCCCGATTTCTTCACAACTTGCTACAATGGAATTAGTCCTCGAGTCTTTGAATATAACCTTATTTGATATAAATATGACAGCTAAGTTATTTTCCTTAACAAGTTTGCAGACTGATAAGAGGTTATGGAGGAAGGTAGGAATATACAACACGTTTTCTAATTGAATTAAATCAGTTAACTCTATGCTTCCCATTTGGGTCACAGATTTAAATGAGCCATCTGGTAACATTACGGGACAAAAATTAGGTATGGGATCGATGTGTTTGAGTAAGTTCTGGTTGTAGGTCATATGGGTTGGTGTATATGAATCCACTATCTATGAAACACATTCATACTTAAAGCTAACATTATCATTATGGTTAGAATGCATACTTGCGTAGCTGTTAAGAGCTACGTGATTCACTTCATTAATACCTTTTCCCTTGACTAGACGCATCAACCCCTGGACTTGTTTGTTTAAAACAATGAATCGTGACTCTTGCTCAATGCCTTCACTGTTTAAGTTCCTTTGCCCAATGTCGATGGGACTTTCAGCCACTGCTCCAATATAGTCATTCCTTTCCCTCGTGCATTTTTGCTTAGTTCCTTGAACCATTCGGGCTCTCCATGGATCTTAAAACACGTATCCACTGTATGTCCCCTCTCATGGTAGTGGGTGCAATATTTATCTTCCTTCCTCACGTATCTCCTTTTTCAGGTCATCGAGCAAGCTTCTTTGTTCTATGTTTTCTTGTTTCTAATGGGTTTTGTTGTGAGAGCTACATTCATTTGTCCCATTTTTTTTGTGGACAGTCCAGCAACTTTTCTCTGTTTTTCGATGGTAAGGATCATCGAGTATGCTTTATTCACAGCTGGTAGAGGATCATTTAACATCACTTGGCTTACTACACTTCCGTACTCCTCCCTAAGCCCCATAAAAAATTGGACCAACCTTGTGTTATCTTCCACTGTGCTGTTAAGTTTACCAACCTCACACGGACAACTCCTATAAGTCATGACGCATCTGACATCATCCCAAAGTCACTTAAATTAGCTTTGTGAAGTAGTTTGTCATAGACTCATTTCCCTGCCTCGTATTGTTGATTTCCTACATTACAGATTTGAGGTCCATTGCACTCACCGTACCTGGATCTTATCTCTTCCCATAAATCTCTAGCAGCGGTCACAATAAGAAACGATTTTGCTAAGTCCTTAACCGTAGAGTTTAAAAGCCACGAGATTACCATATTATCAGTTGTTCTCCATTTTTCTATAGAGTCGAGTTGTTCTCTGGCTCCTTGCAACAGCCATTCACAAAGCCTATTTTGTCTTTTTCTTTTAGAGCAATGATAATCGCTCTACTTTATGAGAGGTAGTTTGTTTCGTCTAATAGCGTTGTTACCAAGACAGCACCTGGGTTTTCTGAAGTAGACAGCTCATACGGTTCTCTTTCATCGTCATTTACATTGGGTTGTGATTGGAAGGTGCTAGAATCTCCTTCACGTTCGGTAGTCATTATATATTAAGAGCCTTTGGCTCTGATACCATGTAGAGAGTGAGACAGAAGTTTTGGAAGACAAAACTCTCTTTCTTTTGCATTAATGTCGTGGTGTTTATATATACAAACTTTACAATTTGTTAGGATATATGTTTTGGCATTATTTATTAATTGGACATATAAGATATCAGTTAGATATTGACT
>JAOQMP010000005.1:27242888-27253965 GCA_027563575.1 Erythroxylum pedicellare
TAATATAACTAGTTATAAGGCATCAAGATTCTTTTGTAAGTAATATACATATACATGAATATGTATGGGAAACATGTATATTATTAGAATCTAAAATAATCGATTCACAGTTGAATAATTAAGTTGGTCGCTTAAATATGGTTTAGACTGTAGTGTTGCGATTCATCACCGTGCAAGTAAAGGAGTTTACTTTAAGGGAATGATGAGTTTCATATTATGATAGTAGTTGATTATCAATAATGGAACTATTAAATGAATCTGGAATCACATATATTTTAAAGAATAAAGTAGGTTGTTACTTTAATCTTAAAACATATTCCTTAACTTTATTTATTATAAACCATAATCTTGATGAGTGGTGAACTCATAAGTGTTACGTTATAATTCTTGATATGATCGGAATGGATTTTTATAGAGTATCAATCCAGTGTTTGCATGTTGGAATTATTAATTGAAACATGTATCAAGGAATATTCACTCAAATAAAGAGTTTATAGTGAAATCATCACTTCTAGATGTTTTATGAAGATTGGCGATTAGACTGGCTCCAATAGTTTGATGGACTAGCTACCCATCAATTCTTAACACCAAGATGAGATCTTGTATGTTAATCATCGTATAGAGTGAAATGGGAGATCTAGAAGGAAAAATCAACATAAGGGAAAAAAGGTAATTTCACGCTTTATTGTGTGGATGGCTATAATATGACTCATAATAGAGTTTGCAATTAGACATCTTATTTGAAAAATGTGTTCTCATAATATTTAGTAATTCAAGAGTTCAACTAATTGTCTTTAGTGGAATGGTATTTGGTTAATAAGCTAGAATTAATTATAACGAAATTAAAGTAATTTCAGGCTTATTGGAGCTTGAATTATCTAAGTCCTATTAGATTCCCCACTTGGCTTCTAGGAAGGTTATCAAACAAAGTAAGAGATATAAATAAAGATTATCGAAAATAAGAAAGAAGAAAGGACCAAATTAGATTCGAAATAAGAATAATACCGGAACAATTTAATTAAGAGTTAATTAAATTGGGTATTAAAGCCTATGATTGAATTTTGGGCTTACACTAATTAATTGTTAATTAGAAGCCCAAATGAACATTTAATATTAGGATGGAATTTAGTTTGATTTGATTAATTGGATTAACTAAATTGAAACAAATTATTAAGGAAAAAGGAAGGGCAAATTTCAGTTTTATAGCTAAATGTGTAGCTGCACATTTAGCATTCAATTGCTAAATTTAAGATGGTTTTTATCATGCCTCACCATCATTAAATGGAGTAACGATCTTATCATTAAATGGTTTAATGGTTGTCTTTTAATGATGGCATATAACCTTTTAGCATTCATTTGATTAAAGAAGGAGGAGGTGCATTTGATGTACTCTCTCCATTCTTTCATCTTATAACCAAAAATGAGAGGGTCTCATTTAGGTTATTGGTCTTTTCATATAGCCATCTTAAACAAATGAGAGTGTCTCATTTATTGGCTTCTTTATTGTTGATTAAAGAATGAAGTGATGCATTGGATGCACATCACTTCTTTCTTTCATCTTTAACCGAAATTGAGAGAAGGAGAAGTGTGGTTGTTGCATTTTGGACTCTCTCTCTCTTCTTTTGCATGTGATAGTCGAAACTTGAATGAGAAGAGTCTTATTTTTAGCTTCTTTCTTCTAAAGAAAGTCTCTTCAAGGTTTCTTCTCCCTTCCTACCAAAGGATCTTATTAACTAAGTTGTCCAAGGAGAACAAGTGGTAGATCGGATTGGTCAAGGATATAATAATGAGGAGAGGATATAAAAGCTAGGAGTCAAAGCTGTAGCACAGAGTCTGTATCATGTATGGCATAAACATGTTGATTTGGTTATTATATTTCCACTGCATTTTGATTTCGAAAAAAGTTTTTGAAATCTACCATTTTATCTAAATCTAGTATGCTTTTGTTTTTAATACAACAATTGGTATCAGAGCCATTTTATTATGCATAATTTTGGTTCCTATATGTGATGCATGGTTTGGCAATTAAATTTTGTATGCTGCATTGTTTTATGTGATAAAAATATATATGGTGTCTGTGTTGCTCTTTTAGTTATCTATAGAATATTGTTTTACCTTGTAAGTTTTCTTCGTTTGGTTTGTAACAAGGACGATGGCCTATCATTGTCATGTTTCCTCTTTAGCTTCATTTTTCTATTTTATTTGATTTTGTAATGTACAAATTTCTATAATATTGAAGATGGAGCAACCATAGATTGAAGAAAAGACTAGGTAATAGTTTCAGTGTATCCCCTGGTGTATTGGCAAAGTTTCAGTTTTGATGAAAACAAAAATACTGGAATTTTTGGTGTATTGGTAAAGTTTCGGTTGTATGAAAACAAAAATACTGGATTTTTTATTGTAACAAAGTTTTGGTTTTATGAAACTCAAGTGCTGGAAATTTTGAGTTTCGATTTTTCCAAAACAAGTGCTGGAATTTTTTAGTTTTAGTTTTGCCAAAACAAGTGCTGGAATTTTTTAAGTTTCGGATACCAAAATCAAGTGCTAGAATTTATGTTTTCAAAGTGACAAATTTTGATTTTATTAAAATTCCATTAGAAACTTTTTACCAAATGGGTCGGGTCATGTGAGCAAAGAGTTTGAAGTGGATGTGACATGTGTTTAATTGTTGATATATTTAATTATTTATAATTAGCGATTAATGATACGAAAATGCTTAAGATACTCACTTTAATTCATATGTGATTTTAGGTACAATTTGGAAGCAAATAAATTAAAGTGAGATAAAAGTACTGAATTTGGGTTATTTACTGAAGATCAAATTTAGCTGTTTTCATGAGGCGAGAGGAAGAAAATTTTAAAAGAAAGCAACTTTTAAAAAAATCAGCCTAAAACGACAGTGCCAGATGAAGAAAACACAGGTGGATGTCTGTGTTTCTGCGTAAAATGCAAACCATGAGGACAGGAGCCAAAACGCAGGCGCGCACTACGTTACATGTTGTTTGCTATGTTTCACACACTGCATTGCACGTTGTGCATTATGCATTTTGATAAAAACGCACAAGCAGAAGGCAGCGCAAGAGGTTTAAAAGGGAGGCGATCTTTATTTGTTAAATCACACAACAATAAGCGTTACAGGGGATGGCACAACAGAGAGGAGAAGCGTCCGGCTACGTTGCTGGTAAAGGGCTGCATCTGCAGCTTGGCTAGAGAGCAGGCTTGCAGCTTGGCTGGAGCGTGCAGACGAGGAGCACATAGCTAAATAGTTGCATGAATAAAGACCCTCCCATGTTATTTGTTCCATCAACCTACAATGCACAAGGGAATAGTGCATAGAACAGTGAAGGCTTGGTGTGGTCGGAGAAGTTGGAGAGCTTCGTAAATGGGTTGAACCAAAAGAAGTTTCGGCTAGGGATTGGAATAAGGGATGAAGTATTTTTTGGGAAAGACCTAAGAAAGGCTAGGCATCCCGATGATAGTTCGAAGGTGACATCAACGCCGACAGCCCAGGTTAAGTATTTTTTTATTATTTTGTTGTTTCTTTCTCTAATTAGGAATTGATTGTGTTATCCTATATTAATTAATTTGGGTACTGTGTATGGATAATCGGATTTTCATTATCATTCGGTTATTTGTGTATAAACCCATTGGGTATTGTGAATTGATGATTTTAATGCTTTCATTGAATCGTTAATTTCAAACCCATTGCTAGAATTTTGACATAATCCGTAATTGTTATGTTGAAATTCATATGTAGCGACTAATGATTTGTAATCATTAGGGATAACATGACCTAGGTTAAATGATGCATCATATGTGGTTGTTGCCTTGATTAATCAGTTTTCTTAATTCATAATGCTACTGCCTAATTAAATCTAGAGATCGTATCCTAGGTTGTTCGGTGGTTAGGATTAATTAATGATCGTATCTTGGTTAAGCAAAGCCTAAGGGAAAACTCAGGTTAATTTTTAACCCATGATTAATAATTACTAGGAGAGGTTAAAGAACAAAAAATTAATAAAATAAACTTAGTTAGGGTGTAGGCCGAGATTGAACCAAAGAATCAGGTCCCTACTAAATTCCCCATATTTATCATTTTTGCATGTTTTCTTTAATTTGATTTTATTAGTTAGTTTTATTTTATTTTCTTCTCTTAAAATCTAAAATCCCCTTTTTCCTAAACACTGGTTAATTTCATTTTATAAACTTTACACACGCTCTCTGTGGGATTGACCTAGACTCGCCAGTGCTACAGTAGTAGTCTAGTTATTTTATTTTGACTAGCGTAACGACGCACGGTCAATATGCTAGGCTATGTTCACTCAAATACTTTTAAGAAACATTCATGCTATTCTAAAAACACTTTAGGATTACACCTACATATATGAGACATACATAAAAGTCTAAAACTAGTTTATTGAAATTCTAAGTAATTAATTATCTATTAATTTATTGCAATTTCATATTATTTTACAAATATTTCATTCCATACCACTATAAGCTCCTATATGATCTTTCTTTCATTTTTATTCCATAAATGAAAATCTTAAATATAAGAAGATTAGCACATAACTTATTATTATAGCAAATATTCATATTGATTATCAAACAACCTTTTCAATGTTTTATGAATTTTTCATTTTTCCTTCTATTAACCTTTTAAAACTTAAAATACATGAAAGGGAAAAGGAAATTTTTTATAGGAAAAAGTTTTAAATTGTGTATTACAAGTTATACCACATTTTTAAGCTATTATAATAAATATGGATAATGTAGATTCAATTTCTCAAAATGTGACCAAAATTATGGTAAAATGTCTGCAAAATGTAATTTAAAATCATGATATAGACCTTTATAATTGTTGAAAAAGAAGCCTCATAGAATTTCTTCTTAATACTAATTTTGAAACATGATTAATGTATTAGAAACTTGTATTATTTTGCTTACAGTTCTTCCATATCTTGCATTCTCTTTTGGGTTCACTAATAAATTCATCTTAATTTTGAAAAAGGATTATTGAAGAAGAAGAAAATATATAATATAGTCAAGGCTCTTCTATTTTGCTTTGAACTTTATTTGGGTATTTATCATGAAGGCAAAAGGTATAAATTAATCCCCTAACATTTCTGAAAAATTTTAAGTTAATCCCTACTATTATCTATGGTTTCACATTACTCCTTAATGTTTTCAAATTAGTATTAATAGCACACTAAATCCTAACAAAGTAAAATTTTTGACATTTTCTACTATATGGGTCATTAATTTAGCCTATATAATGTGACAACTAGATAATTCAAACCCACCAAATGTTGATGTGATCTTAAAAATTTCTTTAAACAATGGCTAAAGGTGTGATTTTCACCTTAATGTTTTATAAAAAAGGTCTAAATAAACCTCTACTATTATCTCTGTTATCACCTTTGCACTATTTTTAGGGCACAATGAGTATTATTTTAGTAATATTAGGAAGCAAAGTGATACTAGTGATAATAGTACAGACTTAATTAGATATTTTGTAAAACATTGAGATGTAAATTACACTTTTGGCTTTGTCATAAAAATTTAAAAGGTTCTCAAATATAATAATCGTTAAGTAGTTTACTAGAAACCAAAGGGAAGTATTGAATGAAGATAATGTGGAATGCTAATCTCATAAGGAATAATGAGATTGTACTGCAGAGAATAATCAGACATGTTTGGTAAAAAGAATAATCTTTTTCTTTGAGAATAATCAAAAAGAAAAGTGTTCAATAATATTTTGATGTGAATGAAATTTGTATCTTCATTACCATTATTTAGAAAAATATTTGACATTGGAAAATTGATGTACGTGAGGTTTGTTTTGATAAAAATTGTTTAGTAAGTTTTTTAAATTCCAAATAGGAAAAAAAAATATTGAAAAGCATTAGGGACCACAAGGACGGGTATGTTGAAGGCAGGATTAATGGTTAGAGTGAAGTCATAACAATATAATCGTAATAAGTTTGTTATACTAACCATCCATTTAAACTTATTCTTTTGCTTCTTTTGTTTTATTATGCTCTTTTATTTTATTAACTCACTTTCACCATACTTTAGACCAAAATAGTTAGAAGAAAACTCTCTTGCATGACTACTTCATCCTTATTTCCTTTCTTATTTACTTTGTAATTGAATTTTTATTTTTATTTTATCTTCCATTTTCTATATTGTAAATAATATTTTATTTTTATCTTATTTAATTTAATTTTTCATCTCTTTTTAACATTATATTAAAAATGTTCACAAAAAATTAGTTAACTTTTTAAAGAAATAAATTGTCTTAACTAAAATATGAAAATTTCTTATTATGAGAAGTTTCCTACTCAATAGGAATTTCATTCTGCTTAGCTAAAGATAAAAGCTCTTACTTCTCTTTAGTTACCACGATCATCTTCCTTAATCTTCCTTTACTTTTTCTCCTTAACACAACATCCTAGTTCTTTTTGCCTCCTTCTACTTATCCTTGTTTGTTCAAATCCTACTTGTTTTCTCATCAGTAATCTCTAGTTTCTTCTCCTTAAAAAAACCCCCTTACTTCACTAGTTTAGTTGTTATTCTGTTTAATCATATTGTTCAAGTTTTGTCTTTCTTCCTATATTTTGTTATCTTGCTTTCAACTTGCTTTTACTTCCTTTCTTCTTGTTTCTTTTAATAGGATCCTTTTTGTCTTATTTAGCTATGGTTTTAGCTTGGAATTGCATCAACACCTCAAATTCCAACTTGGATTCCACAATTTTTTTCTCCTTAACTTTTTAAAATGGTTTTTTTAAAAGACTTTTAGTTGCCAATTTTTATACTTTAAAACAATGCCAAACTCAATGCCTTTTTTGGCTTATCTCACACTTAAACCATAAAGCTTTACCTCCTTTGATTCCTTTCTCTCACCACCCTTTAAGAAGCTACAACACATCAAGTTCCATCTCCCATTGTAATGTACCATCTTCTTTTTCCAACCTTAGTCATTCATCTATCTTGCCTAGTAACATTAACACCATTACACATTCTGACCTTGAACTTCTAACCAAAAAGCTCTCTTTGCATTAGGTTATAAGAGACTCATGTCCTTCAAATAAGGTACATTTTTATCCTCCAAAACTCATAGGTGGAAGCACCATAATGATCCCTTTTATGGACGTTCTAAAAGCTAGAGCCTATAAATAGGAATCAAAATAGTTGGTTTTTTTAGACAAATGACCACTTTCACCTTGATCAGCTCTTAGGCTTAATTTCAATGGAGAAAGTTAGGCTTAAGGGAAGTTTTATTCAATGAGAAAAATCCTTTTCTTTCCAACTTTCAATTAGAATCAAAAGCTCAAAGAATTCTAGAAGCTAATCTTTGGCACTTTAGTAACAAATTGTTGTTTCTCCAAAAGTGGAAACCAGACATTCAAATGAAAAATCTAAAGTAGCAACACGTACCATTATGTATTAACATTTATAATGTGCCTTCAAAATTAGGGACTACTAAAGGGATGAATCACTTAGCCAGATACATTAAGAAGTCAGTTTGTATGGATGAAGCCACAACTAGAATGAAGCGTGTGAGTTATGAAAGAATTTATTTAGTTGTAGATATACAATAAGACTTACATGAGCTAATCTCAATAATGAGGCTAGGAGAAGAGGATAAAATTTTTTATGATTATATCTCAATCACATATCAATGGATACCTAGACTAGATCAGCAAAGAAAGAAATGGATATTTAAAGGCAAGAATTTTTGGAGAGGGGATTCTATGAAATGTAAATTAAATTATCATAAGGAAATATTAGTTTCACTTAAAAGGAACTTAGCCTCAAGTAAGTCATCTTAATAGAAAGTAATGAAGTTATGATCACAACCATATAAAGAGATTTAGAATCTCACACTAAGGGGACAGAGATTATGTTTATTCCAATTTTATCCTTTCTAGAGAGCATAAAGAGAATAGGATAGCTAACTCTCCTTTGCCACTTGTAAGCCAAGTTATGATCCTACTTTCTCTTACTGAACCTGTCAATTCCTAATGATCAATAAGAAAATGATTAAAAAAAAGAACTTGCTTTTCAGTTGGTGAGGTCGAACTTTCCATTGGGAAGAAATCAAACAGAAAACATAAATGAAATAACTCTGAAGCCTTTCCCTATTTTTTATTTTCTCTTAGAATATTAAAAGGGTTAATATCCCTATAAAGTAGTAAATAGTGCAAAATACTTGTAAGAATCAAACCTTTCTTAATTACACTCTTGGAAACTAAACTCAAAGAGGAGAATTTTAAGAACTTAAAATTCTTAGAGAAACACTAGTCTATTAGCTCCAACCACTTGTCACATTAAATTGGTAGACTAATTGTTGCTTTTTATTCCAATAAAATTGAGATTTTGCATTTTATTATCACCAATTAAGTTATACGCTTGTCTATAAGAATTTTAGATGAGAATAATCCTCTCCATGATTTTGATTTAGCATTTCAAAGGTTCTCATTATGAAATAATTGAAGAAAATACATGCCAACATGAACATCTTTTGGATCATTCTTGGAGATTTCAATAGTAAAACTCACCCTACTAAGTTAAAGGAAATTCTTATCTAAAAAACCACTTTAATGATCTTAGGAAGTGTAGTAGCTATATTGAGGTGATTGATTTATAGATGGAAGGGAACTTCTATAGTTGGAACAACAAACAGAATGTGAGGTAGTCTTTAAGGAAGAAAATTGACCATGCTCTTATCAATGTTTAATGGCTATCAAATCTTCCAAAAAGTGAGAAACTTTTCAACTACCCTTTGTTTTTCATATCACGGTCCCATTCAAGTTCACAATTTTGCCTCAAATCAATTGATGAAAATTCCTTTTAGTTTTAACACTTTCTTAGTAGAAGCTGAAGAATTCGATGAAGCAATCACTAGAGATATAAACTATGAATTAAAAAGGCATAAACCCTTCTTTTGTATAAGGAAACTTCAAAAAAAAAAAATCAAGGAGAAGCTTAAGAATCTCAATCACAAAGTCTATAATAACACTTATTATGCATTCATTGATGCTTAGGCAAAGTTAATTCAAGTTCAAAACATCCCTTTTCTTAGCTTTAATAGTTGTAACTAGTTATGAAGAAAAAATAGCATTACATAACTACACGTTGGCACTATAAGTGAATCTTTCCTTTTTAAAGGAGAGATGACGAATTAAGTATCTTAAAGAAGGGGATATAAATACTAGCTTCTCTAAAAAATATCTCCTTTTAAGGAAAAACTGTAATAGAATTATTTCACTTTAAAAGGAAAATGGAAACATGGCTTAATCTCAGGATGAAACTATGTAAGAAACTCACAACTATGTCACAAACAAACTTTGTACTCCTTATAACTAACACTCTTTTATATACGCTCAAAACTCTTTCATCTCTAAGCAAATCTTTGGCTAGGTGGTGGAATTCTTCCTTAGACTCTTTAAGGCTGTAGATGTGTTGAAAACATTATTTGATCCAAAACCTAATAAAGCTCTAGATCCTAATCATATAAATACATTTTTCTTTCAGAAGACTTAGTCTCGTATTAAGAACATTTTCATTGAAGTAGTATTAGAGTTCTTCAATTATAGAAAGCTATCAAAGGAACTAAATAATTCTTCCATTTTCCTTATTCCAAATGAACCAAATCTAACTTTTTTAAAGATTTCAGGCCCACTTCATACTTAATATAATTTATAGCATCATTGCTAAGCTCTGAGCCTTCAAACTCAAAGATATATTAGAACCTTATATCAATCCATAAGAAAGTGCCTTTATTGAGGGGAGCAAATTAGATGTAAGATCTCATTATCACATAAGGTATTTAAGATCTCAAAATATGAAGCATTCAAAAAAGGGTTACACAATCAAGATTAATTTTCAAAAGGCCTTTAAAATCATCAATTGGAAATTTATTCTAAACCTTTTGAAAGCCTTTAGGTTTCTAACAAAATTCATATGTTAAATAGATTAATGCACCACAAATATCTCTTATGACATCTTAGTAAATGGAGAACTAACAAAACTTATTAAAGTATCTACCTAGGAAATCCCATCTCCCCATGATTATTCATACTTAACATGGAAGTCCTCACTAGACTAGTTAGACATGTGATTAGTTAGGAAGGAAACTTTAAATACAATAATAAATGTAAGAAATTGAGAATTTATAACTTATCTTAGGGGCTTATTCAAGTTTAATTAGTGTTTGAATGATTACTAATCACACCTTTAAAGAGTTATTTGGTCTTCTAATAAATAAAGGTAAGACTTAGCTTTTTATAGAAGTTAATCATATATCTAGTTGGAGTCACCGTTTACTTAACTAGGCATACCTATCTCTTCCAAAAGGCTAACATATATTGAGTTTCAAAACCTTATTGAAAGGATTTTCGAAACCTAGTTGAAAGAATTCAGAGAATAGTCAACAATTAGTGTAATATGAGCATTTATTTTATAGGAAGAACACAACTTTTTAGCTTAGTACTAGGTAGTTGTATATGTACTACTACTCATTTGATGTTTCTGGAAATACTTGATCAAAGCAATATAATAGGCAATGAGGAGGTTATTGTGTTCAATGTCAAATAGAGTGATGTATGCTTTGCAAAGGAGGAAAGAGGATTAGGAATTATTCTTATTAGAACCATAAACATGGTTATAATGATTAAGTGAATTTGGAGAGTCCTCAATGATCTATGGCTCAGATGGATCTATACATAATACTTAAGAAAGGATAGCTTTTGGAATATTAAGACAAAAACCAATACATCCTGGACAATGTCGTTAATTACAACTTTAACTCTTATAAATAAGACCCAGCATTCTTCATAGATCTAAGTGATTAATGAAAGCAACTTTTAAGAATCTGAGCTCTAAAAGTAAACTAGTGTAGAGTATTATTGTTTAAGTAGGCTAATTAAAAGGTCTCCTTCATCCTTTGGCTTACTATAAAGAGAAGACTATAGCTGATTGACAAGCTAAAAGGTAATTACATAAGAAAAAATGAGTGAGAGATTCAAACTCTTGCTTACATGGAATGCAACAACTCAGTGAGTTGTTGCAT
>JAOQMP010000005.1:27254608-27265809 GCA_027563575.1 Erythroxylum pedicellare
TAAAGATAAATTAAATAACTTTAATTATCTATTCCTAAATATAATTTAAGGCTATAACGTACATCTATTGTCAAAATATTTAGAAATCTAATGGGTCACACATAAGAAATAGCTTGAAGAGAGAAAAAATATTTTAATTAACTTAGACTTGATTGTAAAGTTTAAGAAACTTTATAATTAAATGTGAAATATTTAATAAATAAGAATCAATATGAGATATTAGATCTTATTGGTCATAATTAGTTTTTAATTAGATTTTTGTATTTTAATTAAATCTTAATTAAAATTAGAATTTAATTTTAATTAAATTATTAAAATGTTTAAAACCTATTATAAATAAGATTAAACTCTACGGAAATTGGCGTTTCTTGTCTAACTCTCTCTAAAAGTTACAGAGTTCTTTCAACACATTCTGTAGATATTATTAAAAGTCGGATAGCTATACGACTATGGTGGTTGACATGTGCCTATTTTAAAAATGGTTAGAGGGTTACAATAAAAAAAGGATTAAGCTTCATAATAAAGTGCAAATTACAAATCATTTTATAGAATTTAATGAAATCTTAACTTTTGAGAAATCAAAATATGAAAAGTTTTATAATTATTTCAGTACATGTTAAATTAGATTTCGATCCAATTTTTCAATAATGATCAAAGTCATCATAATTCTATAACCAATTTTCCAATATTGATATCAAAGCCATAATAATTCTATAAAGGATTAATTACTAAAAAAAGTTCAATTTTTGTCAATTTTTTAATTATAACCCAAACTTTAAAAAATAACAATAAAATACCTAAACTTTCAATTTTTCAATTCTAACCTGAACTTCAAAAAGTAGCAATAAATATTCAAACATTTAATTTTTTAATTCTAGCCTAACATTAATGTTTTTGTTAAATTTGTTGGCATAACTTACCACGTGTTTAAAAAACCTTAACTATCAATACACCTCATCCAAAATTAACGCAATAAACGAAGATTAATAAAATGTTGTTTTAAAATGACTTAAATCAGATTACGAAGCTTCTATGACCTTACGTTTTGATTTTAATTTTTTCTTTATTTTTTGTTTATTCTATCGTCGCCTTCACTCTTCGATTTTCAACTTACGCAACTCTAACGCCCTCACACTAAGAGCATCAAGAGAATTAACTTAAAAGAAGAGTTTATTGATATAGTACGTTATAATGTGATAATAGCTTAGAACGTTAGAAAAAAAAACATAAAATAAAGAGTTGAGAGCAAAAGGAGAATATCAAATAACATCGAGATAGAATTCTAGAAAATTAAAATTTTAAGTATTTTATTCTCATTTAGGTTACAATTAAAAAATTAAATATTTAAATATTTTATTATCATTTAAAGTTTAGACTATAATTAAAATTTGACAAAAAATTAAATTTTTTTAATAATTATCGTGGTTCAAATTTTGAACGTTACTAATCTTAAATTTTAGAATTAAAATTATAAACCTTAATTTCAAATTGATTTAAATTCTAACTTTAAAATTTGAAATGTTTAAATTAAACGTTTGAAATTTACAATTCAATTTAGAATTGAAATAGGAACCTAAAAACCATATTTATGAAATCTGAAAATTCTCGCTTGTGGATGCAACATGAGCTCGAGGTATTAAGGATTTGTAATTTTGTGTTTAAGAGACACAGTGTTTAGCTTATGTTGCTTGTGTGATGGGTGTTGTTGGGCTACGAGTGCTGGTTGTGTGTTTTACTAATTTGGTGCTGCCGGAGACGCACCTGAAGCCCCATGAGATAGGGCTGTCGTTGACGGCTCCTGGTTGTGGGAGGTGCCGTCTGTAAGTGCTGCTTCTGTTAGAAGTCACCAGTGGCGTGCTTCAGTTAATTGGAGGAGGCACCACATCGGAGTAATGGTAGTAAGTAACTGTGCATGTGGAGATGATGTCTCGCTAGTGATTTACGGTGGTAGAAGATGCACGCTGGCAGTGAAGGAGCAGGATAGGTGGTCGCTACAACTGGGTGCTTGGACGTTGATGAAGGGTAGTAGGGTGGTTTTGCAATTGACCGTAGCGTGCAAATTAACTAATATCTCATAAACTTCAAGGACATCATGTATGATGTATGTTAGCAAAATGCAAATCGGTGCATGAAGTTAAGCTGAAAGGCATAATACTTTAATGGAATTGTTCCACTTAATATACCCTATTAAAATCATAAACATAGACGTCAATTAAAGGCTTTTCTATAATATGATAACAATTAACATAAGAAGAAAATGATTCCATAATTTTTCTTGCCTATACGTGATATAATAAAGATTATATGTATTCCTAATTTATGTTTATGAGTATTTGATATTGAATTTGGATTCAACATTATTATAATATTCAATTTATGATGAGAAATAAATTGTTAAATAAAAGTAGTTGGTTCAATCTTATACAAATAGTTTGTTATATTAAATCAAGAGATATTTACACTTAACATAAGTGACAGGAATACAAAGTAGGATAACCGAGGCTATCCTTTTATGCCACGTTAGTTAAATTAACATAATAAGAATCATAAAGTTATATACTAGGTATATGTATCCTTTTGATTATATCTTGAAATTTGTAAAACTTATTAAGTTAAAGAAAAACCAAATCAACCTTTTAGTGAAAGGATTATGAATGTATGGAATTGTTAAATCAATACATGTGATCTATTGGATTAAATAACAATTTATAAAAGGTTGACTCTTATATTTCTTTAGATTACTAATGTCTTTATGTGATATAATCATATGCATTAAATGAAATAATGATTTAAATTTTTGAAAAGTCCAAATTGTTTAAATCTAAGTAAAAATTAAGCATTAAGAATGTCGAATCACTTCAATAATATCAATGTAATGAGATATAAATTTTTCAGCTACCTACAGATGATGAGATTCTCTATTGAATATCTAAATAATTAAATTTCATAAGATTAGGAATTTTTATAAGGAGAAAAATCCAAAATGAGATATTGTATGATGCAATATTTATTTCTTCTATAACCAAACCTAGTAGTACAATGACTTATGTATAGTAGCTCTAATTAAATCAATTAGCAAGATTTCATATTAGATATGAAATGCTAGGACTTTCAAAAGTAAATGATTTATAGTTGAAGTATATATTATCCGCTAAGTTTAAAACTAAATTGGATAATAAAGATTATGAGATATCTAAAAGTTTAGATATAATCTTACAGACCCATTGATCAAATTATTTGTTTCAATATATACCTATAAGAGGATGGTTTTCAGGATAAGAAGTTAGAGTAAGGTGAAATTTGTAAAGTCCAAATCTCTTGACAATCCATACAACTGGAACCAATACCTTTATTGATACATTTAATGTACAGTTAAAAGGTTATAAGACTTTGAAAGATTCACTTTAATGATAAATTCAAAAATTTTATTTTGGAGATGATTATGAATTTATCATGTCTACAAGAAGGTTAGTGGAGTATAGTTGTCCTCTTTAGTGGGAGTATGTAAAGAGATATCGTTGGCAAAGAACAATAATTCATTTTTCAATTATTGCAAATATAATTATCCATGAACAGTTCATATTGGACATGAAAATGTAATAACTTAATTATATGAATAAGATCTATAGAGATAGATTAAAAGTTGTTTACCTATTCTAGTCTAAGTATATAGTACTAATGCTGTTTATTATTTGAGATATCTAATACTTATAAAATATTAAAAAATATCCATTCTTTTATGTATAAGTTGATATTTGAGTTCAATGTTATATGGATATTATCTTTAGAAATAAATCTTTATAAAAGTATATTTTACTTAGAACAATATTATTTTAAGATTAGAAAGGTTTCAATATAGTAATGATTGTTAATGAAGCCATTATACAATTTTCATTTAGTGAAAATGATTATATGGATCATAAGTTCTTTAGTGAACTTGGTATAGTTCCTTGCATTATTTAGACAGTAATGTACTATAGAATATTAGAGTCATTAGGCATGCAAATGCGAGCTAAGGTCTCATTAAAAATCCAATAATGTATTTAAGCAGTTCCTTTTAATTATGATGATAATAGAGATTAAAGTGGAAAGATTTTAAGTACTCATTATAAAGAATCATGTTGAATTCTCTCACTAAACCATTGTCATCCTAGCAATAACATGATCATCATATGGTGATATGATATATAATGCTTACATGATTAGCTTATTGCAAGTGGAAAATTGTTGGTTTATACTTTATAGCCAATCGGTTGATTGCAGTTTAGTAATATAATTATTTAAAGACATTCTTTATCTTACATATATTTAGATGTATATGATAAAATCAATAGGATATATGTACATTGCAAATAAAATTATGATGAGATTATAATTATAAGATTCATATTTCATTTATATATTATCTCTAAATTGTTTCTAGTTATTGTTTAAGATTAAGCATTAATAAGGTATAAAAAACCTAGCATATGTCTTTTTTTTTTTTTCTTACGAAGGAAGTGGTCGATTTCATAGACTAAAGTATCAAGATACTTTAAACAAACGTATGTATGCTTATTATAGAACAAATTCACTAAACTGATCTCATATGAGAAATCCATTTGAAACATTACTTGTACGTTTATGAAAATTCTTATTGTGATGATTGCATAAGTGATTATTAGATTTGAGATCTCCAAAGTTATCTTGTATGGGGATTGTTATGTTTTGATACTACTTATGACTTGCTCTAGTAAAGGATAATTCAATCAGTAGTTATTGGATATAGTATGAATTATATAGAGATAGTTGATTGATCAGTATAAGATTTATCACTTTAAAGTAATTAAGAAAAATGTTCCACCGTTCTCGATGAGTATGATTCAGAAAATCTTTCGTTAAGGTAGATTAACACTTTGTAAAATAGTTTATAAATGTCATTAATTGAAATAATTAGTAATGATAAAAAGTCAATATGGTTAGACTTAAATAGAGTGCACGTTATTTCTAGTCTCTATGTCTAATTGAAACATTGTATGGTAAAATTATTGAATTATACGAAAAAAATCATGCACGAAAAGGTTAGTTAAAATTACTTTGACATTCTTAAATATTTAAGTGGCTATAATGTGTTGTTAAACGTCAATCTTAATCTATGAATATAAATTGTTTAACTAGATAATTATTTAATTCTAAATATAATTTAGGGTTATAATTTATATTCATTGCTAACATATTTAAGAACCTAATGGATCATTGATAAAGAACGAGTTGAAGAAAGAAAGAAATATTTTAATTGAGTTGGTCTTGATTGTAAAATTTGAGAAATTTTGTGATTAAATATGAGATATTTAATAAATAAGGATCAATATAAAATAGTGGATCTTGTTTGAGCATAATTAGTATTTAATTAGCATTATATATTATGATTTAATTTCAATTAAATTATTAAAATATTCAAAACCGTTATAAATAGGCTTAAGTTGTAAGAGAGTTAACACTCTTTCTCTAACTCTCTCTGTAATAATTACAGAATTCTTTCAACACATTCTGTGGATATTATTAGAGAACAGACACTTGTACATCTATGAGTTAAGATGAAATAATTTGGGAAACGATTCGAGGGATATGATAAAAAAAATGATCAAGCTTCAAAATAAAGTGCGAATTATGATTTACGTGTCAATTATTTTATAAAATTTAAAGTGATCTTAGTTTTCAAAAATTAAAATACAAAAAGTTTCATAATTATTTTACTGCAAGCAAGATGGGATCTCAATGTGATTTCTGAATAGATTTTTGTTAAATGTATAGAGGAATAGATAACTGTATGTCTATCCTTGCGACGTAAAAAGAAAATGACGTTCTAATGATTTCTACGAAATACGACTCAATCTTCCAGATAAATCATGTTTTCAAACTGAAAATGGAGTTCCAGCAACTAAAAAAGTGCAAGATCACAGCAGGAATTTTAATCATTCATTAAGCAAAGAAATATGGAAGTACACCAGATAATTAAATCATAAGCTGTGCGTTATTTCTAGTTTTCCAGTTAAGAAAAGAGTGAAATTGTCAACACGTTATACATTGTAATACCTATTACTTGTATAAAAACAATAAAGAGGGCAACTGAAACCCACAATGGATTTCGAATCAAGACAATGAGTCACGACAGTCATCGGAGATCTGATGGATGAAACGGTATCCATCATTAACACGTTAATGGAAAATTGAAGGCAAAAGAACATAACCATTTTACAAAAACTAACCTTCTTTTATCACTTGGTATCCTTTTGAGAACTTCGTGTTCAAAATAGCCAAATCTTGCAAAGAAATGCTGTATCTGTTGCTTCTCATCTTCCACGAGGATTGACTAGTTGGGAAAATACAGCACTTGTAGCAGCATCTTCTGCATCATCATCTGTTCCTGATCCTCCATCAATTATGCTTACACTGTTGTCAAACGGTTCAAGGGGCGCCAAAGGGATTCCAGGGATATGATTTGTACTGTTATCCTCAGGCTCCCTGAGTGCAGATGATGTTTCCTCAAGCTGGAGTGCATACTCGAGATTCCACAAGACATCTCCCATAGATGGCCTATCAACACCATGTTCAGCAAGGCACTTCTCAGCTGTCTCACCGAATTTTTTTAGAGAAGCTGGATTAACCTTTCCAACCAGAATGGAGTCCATAATTTGATCCAGCATCCCCTTCTTTTGCCAGGTCATTGCCCATTCCGCTATATTAACTTGCTCCCTAGGGAGAACAGGATTTAGAGCTGGTCTGGTACATAGAACTTCCATTAGAACCACCCCAAATGAATAGACATCAGATTTCTCAGTGAGTTGTTGCCTTCTGAAGTATTCAGGATCAAGGTAGCCAAAGCTACCTTTAACAGCAGTACTTACATGTGTCTGATCAAGGGCAGGGCCTGTTTTTGAGAGGCCAAAATCAGCAACTTTGGCTACAAAGTTCTCATCCAAGAGAATATTAGTTGTCTTCACATCTCGATGAATAATGCTTTGAGCTGCACCAGTGTGGAGATAATGGAGTCCTCTTGCAGCCCCAATACATATTTCAAGTCGTTGCTTCCAGGATAATGATGGTAGATCCGATCCATAGAGATGACTCCTGAGTGGTCCATTAGCCATATACTCATAGACAAGAACCATTTCTGATCGTTCATCACAATAACCAATAAGAGAGACAAGATGACGATGGCGGAGCTTGGACAACATTTCAATCTCAGTTCGGAATTCAGCAAGACCTTGTTCAGATCTGGGGTTACCTCTTTTGACAGCTACATTTGTCCCATCTTCAAGAGTTCCCTTGTAGACTCTGCCAAATCCACCTACACCAAGAAGCAGGCTCTCATCAAATTTATTGGTTGCATCAAGGATTTCTTGAAATGTAAAAGGCCGACCAAGGTTGGATGAAGCCAATGAAATGCAGCTTGCTGTAGCACTCTTTTGAGAAGTTGTAGACACCTTTGTCATTGTTTGAGAGTTCCCATATAAGGGCAAAGGAAGCCATGGATGTCCCTGTTGAGTAGTCTTTAACTTCCGGGCTATAAAGCAACAGGAACATAGTCCAATTAAAGCAAAAGCAACAACGGCTCCAACAATTGAACCAACTATAATTCCGATCTTGTTTGCCTTTGAGGCTGATTCAAGGAGGAGGTCTCCAACAGAAGAAAGCCCATCTAAGCTTTTGGCTTCATTGCTTATCTTCAGAATCTCCAAACCATTCATAGTTGCGTTTGTAATATCAGATTGCATATCTGGACCAATGCTGACATTCAGAGTACCTGACTGCACCGAGGAGTTGGATACAAAGTCTCTGTAGTATGGAACGCCTAAGCCATTTGCGAAAGTTGACAGATCAAGACTCTCAACAGCCGTGTTGTCATTGATGTAGAGACTAAACACAAGATTGTTCAGAGAGATGCTGATGATATCACAGAAATGAACCCGAACAAAGTAACTAAAATTTGGATTAACAGAGAAGACCCAAGTTATATTGAAGTTCAAGTTTGCTACGTTTGCATCTCCCATGGCTTCAGCTGTGGCGTAAACCCAATTCGGTGCTATTTCAGTTGTAACTGTAGCTGGATATTTTATAGATGCAGGACTAACTGAAACGTTAACAGCAGAGCTGTTCACATGGAGGTAATTGGCATCATTCTCCCAAGTTCTTCCAAGTGTATCATTTTCAGCTGTGATCAGTGGACCTCCCATGTTTAAACGGTAAACAGTTTCAAAGGCAAGTTGAGAAAGACCATTTAAAGGAGTAGATGGATTTAGAGCCAGTGCTTGGTCAGGGAGGACAGCATCCGGAACAGAGACAACTTCAATTGCATTAACAAACGTGAAAGAACTGTTGGAAGGAATGAAGGAGAGAGTTAAGGAATCTGAGGTCACATTGACTGTATACTCTTTGAACAAATATGAACTTTTATAGTTCTTGAACGTGAAATTGTTCAAAAGCACAAAAGCATCTGTGACTACAGTAATGGACGCAGATGTCAAGTTGTGGTCAGGAATCGGATAAAAGTAAAGGCGGATCCAATGCCTACCCTGTTGCTGAATGACAAATTCATATGAAGCTATGCCTGAAAAGACTCGAGCAGATTGATAGATTGGAGCTGGGGGAGTAGAATTGGAGGTAATAACAAAAGAAGTTCCAGTTTTTAATGTGAGAGAAGAGTGCCGAGAATCAGGAACATAAGTTATACCTCGATATGTTACATTTTGTGAAGAGCCACAGGCAATCAAGTAGTTGTCAGGAGGAATGAATGCAGCAGATGATGTGTTGAAACAAAAAAGGTGCAATAAAAGAAGAGTAACAACTACATGCAAGCATTTCACTAATTTCATCTTCTTCGTCTGCAGACCCTCAAGCTCCAAAGAAACAAAGCAATTACCAACTACCATCTCAAGGAACAATAATCCAATCCAACAAAAACTTGCTACAATCCCAAGGAAAGACCAATCCTTATAACTCTTTTCACAATTCCAAATACTTCAACAAACAATGCACCAAACATCAAATGCTACAAGCCCAGTTCTGAATCACTAAATCCCAATAAAGCAGTGTTCTCAGAACCAGATCTAACTGAACAAGTTTCAACCTAACTGCGCTATCATAAAGCAGAAAAGAAAAGAACTTGTACAATCTTGAACTTGCGAAAGAACGCAAAAAATGAAAACTTTGCTCAAATGTACACCCTTACCTGAACGGAGGAGGTAGAAAGAAAGATAAAAAACTTAAGCAGAGAAAGAACCGTGCGTCGGGTCAAAGAATAAAAACAAGTTTGACAATAAGTGGCTTTTGCTGCCAACTCCATGAAGCAGTGAGCCTTTTAGTGGGCAACTGTGGAGCTATGATTAAAAACAACCCTTTCCAGGCTGGTAATTAGGCTGTCAAAGGCCTAATAAAAGCCCAAATTCAGGACCCCACAACATAGGAATAGGGATATGATAATGAAATTAGACTTAAGAGGTGCTATTGTTGAAGGAAAAGTAAATTGGTCGTAGAAGTTTTTTGGTTTGTTTTTACTTTTTAATTAGAAGAAGAAATATGGAGGGAGGGTCACTGGAGAGGGGTTTAGCTGTACAAGGACCAAAGATTTCTGGGACCCGCTTCAACACGGCTTTGAGACTAGCAGCTGGCTCGCAGAGTTTGGTGCTGCGCCAAAGCTAACGGCACCAAGATAGAATGGTCCTTTTCTTTTTGTCAGTTGCAACTTGCATGAAGTGCTTTTGTGCTAAATAGCAACACACACACCCCAACCCTGTACGATAATTGCAAAGAGAAATTACAATTTACAGTGGTTGATATTGATGTTGATAGTAATAAGTATATTATTTGAACGGAAAGAAGAGATTTGCTGTGGCAAGGGATAAAATTTATTGGCACAAAATTGGAGCTGAATAACTAACTCTCGTCCCATTTGAATGTTTGTTAAAATCACAAGGCAAATGATGAAATCCAGACCATCCTCATAGCTGACGTTGATATGACAGTTCATGTTTTTTTATTAAAGAAACCGCCGCTTATGCACATGGCCACCAACGCTTTCGTCTACGTCAGTTCCATTTCATATTTGTCATTTTGCAAATATGTTCAAGTAGACAATTGAAGACCATGCGCTTGCTTTATTGTTCGAGACTATGCCAATCAATCACATATGCATGAAAAGGTCAACCGATTGCAAACTCTACCGCTGATTAAACTGTAAACTTCGGTTAGGGGTGACAACGACCAATCCAGGAGCCTGCCACGTTAATGTTTCTAAAATAATTTTTCAATTAAAAATATAAAATAATATTTTTTATAATTAAATTCAAATTTGGATTATTCAAGCTCAGGTTTAGCTGAAACTCAACTCGTTTAAACAAAACAAGATCATTTTATTTATAATAATTGAGTCTCAAACAAACTTGAACCGAGGCTTGGCCTATAAACTACTCATTAATAAAAATATGACTAATAGGAAACAAATATTAAGAATATCAGCGGTACGATGTGAACTAAGAAATAATATTTTACTTTATGTTTAAAATAAAGTCAATTTCTAAAACTGATTTAAAATAAATGTTCAACATAAAAGTTACTTATTGTTGTATTTTGCGCTAGTTTATTGGTGATATTTGCCAATTATAATCATTTCTTTATGTCTCTAATCTAAAGCTTATACAAAAGAAAAACAAGGATAATGACAACAACAAGTGCTTTTATTTTTAAAAAATTATTATATATTTATTTTTACTTAGTGTTTGTTAGGATGGATTTTTGGGAGGTTAATACATTCTTTTCTCTACCACAAAAGCCTTTTTTTAAATAAATATTTGACTGTAAAATAAAAAAACACTTCTTTAATATATATGACTTTTTTGGCAGTTAAAATATAACTTTTTAATAAGCTTAAATTTGGAGCTTCTCCAAAAGGTCTCTCAAATGACTTTTTCTTGTAGATTTTTCATATCAACTAATGAGCCTTTTTTAGTCATATTTGCCCTTATGTTTTATACATAATTTTCACAATATTTACAAACTCATCTTCACATTTATTTTGAGATTTCTATAATATTATTTAGATTTTTTATATGTTTTAATTTATTTTTGATATTAGTTTTACTTATATTATAATCTATATAAAAGATTTGGTTAGATATATTTTCATTTATGTTTCATATAGTTTAAAATTATATAATAATTAA
>JAOQMP010000005.1:27274961-27286203 GCA_027563575.1 Erythroxylum pedicellare
TTGAATTGAATTGGATTGGATTGAATTGGATTGAATTGGATTGGAATTGAATTGAATTGGATTGGAATTGAATTGGATTGGAATTGAATTGAATTGGATTGGAATTGAATTGGATTGGAATTGAATTGGAATTGGAATTGAATTGAATTGAGTTGAATTGAATTGGATTGGATTGAATTGGATTGGAATTGAATTGAATTGAATTGAATTTGATTGGAATTGAAGTATTTAACTGGTAGTGAATCAAATTAAAAAAAACCTTTCAGTAAATATATATTTTTACTTAATTAAACCAAAACGGTCCCGTAGTTAATGTTCTTTTATTTGTTAATTAATATTTTCATTAAAAAAAAGGAAAAACAGTGTATAGTTGGGCTCCAGTTGGCTTAGAGTTAGAACCGTTTCACCAAACCCCTATCCGAGGCCAGAAAGTCAATAACCTCACCTACTTTGTGCCTTTCTTTGCCTCTCTCCTTTCAACCTATGTTTCAAACCCACTCCACAAGATCTGGTGGGTCTAGGACTTGAAGAGTGAAAGAGCTCCTTTTTTTGTCCTAAAAGCCAAAGTTGCCGTCTTTGTTTTGGGTTTAAGCGGAAACATCATGGGTGGTGAAACAAAGGTCTTCACTTTAGCTCAGGTCTCCGAGCACAACCACCGCAAGGATTGTTGGGTTGTTATAAATGGCAAGGTATTTGTTTGAATCCATTTCAAGTTACTAGATCTACGAAGTTTACCCTTTTTTTAAAAATGAAAATGGCATTTCTTGAACTGGGTCATGGGAGATTACCTTCTCTTTTCTTTGCATCTGGATTCTTGTTCATTATTTGAATAGTAGAATAGGTTAATCATGAAATGAGTTATATTCACTTTAAGATGATTCCATTCTGCTCTGATTGATCCTTTCTTTTGGTATATAGCATTTCGATTTGGTTCAGTGGGAAATTTCAGATTTGAATATATAGATCTATCCTTACTACTTTTACATGATAATGGAAGTGAAGATTTTGTCTCCTTGTTATTTTTGTGCTCAATTTGATGTGTTAAGGTATTATCTCTTTTATACTCAATTTGGCTGTAACTTGTTTGCGAAGTGTGATTCTCCATATATGATTTTACTTCTCTTGCAATCGTTGCATCTATGCTTAAAATTTGTTGTCCTAGCGGTATATATATGTGACCGACATTTGTTTCGTTAAATCCCTTTTCTGCTATGTTTCTCTGCTTATTTCGTATAGCTTTGATTTGTTCTGGTAGATTTTATGTTTCTGTGAGTAGATGGGAAATCGTTAATTTCACTGGGGGTTTGATCCTGTTCGGCTTGAATTACATAAAATTACCTGCAAGTTGTCGTCTTTAATTGATTTGTGGTTTCTTTGTTTTCGCGGATGGTTTATCGAGATGGAGATAGGGTAATACATGTAAAGTTCATTTCTTTAAAGGATCAGGTATAGTGTCTGTTGTTCATTTCTTTAGCTTCCCCAACCCTCGACCCATTTTTCCTATAGAGAAATCCCAGATATGAGAAAAACAAGAAGGCATAAAAGTTGTATGTGATTGTGTTCTCTGGTTTGGGTTTTGGGTTTTGATTTTGTTGTCGCATTGATGCGTTGAATAAGAACAACCCAGATTTGGATGCAAAACCCAGATCTGTGACTCTGTGTTCTGGTTGCGAATGTATGCTTGCATGTATGTAGTTTCTTGTTGTTTTGTAGATTGTGTGGGTTGTTGTTGCCGGAGTAGTTTCATAGGATGATGTGAATGGAGAAAACGCAAAGGTTAGGTGCTGAAAAAACGTTGTGTTTGGCTGGAGAAGCTCTTAGCAACGGCGGCAAACAGAGGTAGTTTGGAGGTTTGAACAGTAGACAATATAGAGAGGATGTGAAACGTGAGCTTGTCATTGGCACGCTCCTTGGCTCCATCTTACCAGATGACACCGTCGATATCCGTAACTCTTACGTCGTTCCCCACAATGAGTTTTCCGATCAATCAGGTAGGGTCTTTTGGGATAGCTACTCTTTAATTTCAGTCTGAAGCTTAGCATGTATTTGTAGTTCTAGCCATCATCAGGTATATCTTTTCGTTATCTCTACGTTGCTTTCCCATTTACGTTTTTGTCTTGCATGCTTGAATTGTTCACTACTGATGATATTATCATTATTGTCGGGTACTAGTTTAATTATTGTTATTATTATTATTATTATCGATTATATTGTTTTTTCTCCTATTTTTTTATTAACTGGATCTTCTCTTTTATCAATGTTTTCACTATTATTCTTATTATTATTGTCATTGTTATTATTAATCCACTACTTTTATCCTTTTATTGATTTATGTATTACCTTTTTTGTCTTGTATTGTTATTTTGTTTTCTTAATTTTCTCTCTCTGCATCATTCTTATTATTGTCTCATTTGCATGTGAGTTCACCGGAAACAGCCTCTCTATTATGTAAGGGTAAAGTTGCATATTATCGGATCTCCCTAGACCCTGCTTTATTGCAGGATTTCGGACTGAGTGATGACGACGACGATGATGATCAACTTTGTCCCGTTTAGGAGGCAGTGATGAATATTTTAAATTGGGTACAACTGCTATTACACACTTTGAGTGCGTATTAATTTAATCATCAAGTATGCTTAATAACTCATTGATTATGTGTTCTAAAAAATATTTGACAAATTAGCAATTGAATACTAAAGATGTGGTAAAATGGTAGGCACATGAGACTCAAAATATGGTACCAAAGAATATGAAGGTTCGAATCCTCTTCAAAGAATAATATTGAGAATATTCATTAGATGAACAATTGAATAAGAGATTTTGGATCGAATCAATATTGATATATCGATTTGATATCAAATATTGGAATAAGTTCGACAACGGATTAAATGATAAATTATTTTCCAAATTAATAATTAAAAATCAAGTGATAACTTAAGTATTTATAAACTCTATACTTGACTTAAAATAGCAAAAGTTAAGAACTTATAGTTGTCATTTTTAATTCAATTTTTATTTTTATTTTTAAGTGTGTATTAATTTAATTATCGATTGAATATAATAAATTTGAAAATTATGTACTCTTTAAAAATTATTTGATGAACTAATGATTTAATACTTAATAAAAAAGTTTAGTGACGAGCCAATAACTTAAAATAAGTAATGATTTAATCTAATTGATATTTATAAACTTTGCATGTAATCGTAACTTATCAAAGGTTAAGACAAAAGAGAATTGTAGTTCATTTCATTTTTAAAAATTTGATTATCAATATTAATTAAATGTAAATTTGTGACTTAAATTTAAAATATTAATTTGATAAATTATTTATTTTAAATATATAATTTATAATCTGTTATTTACATCCGTACAAACTATTGAATTGAATGTGTAAGCTGGATAACGTGATCTGTAGAGAGGCAGAGTAGCCATGCAATTTCTGCACACATAGCCATGGCTTGCCACAGCTTCCCGTACGAATGGACCACGGTCTTTACATTGCAAATTCTCTTTTTGAGCCTGATGGTATATTAAATTATAATAATTTGTTTTAATTTTGAAACAACTGCAACTTTTTATTTTAACAAAATATCAAATCTAATTCAAGCCATAAGTAATTTTGGTTCAATAAAAAATGGACTCCACTTTGAGAATAAATTAATATTTATTTTAACAAAATATCAAATCTAATTCAATCCATAAGTAATTTTGGTTCAATAAAAAATGGACTCCACTTTGAGAATAAATTAATATATTCGATTTAAATTGGTTAAATTTTAAATTAAATTAAAAATTTTAACATTAAGTTTAAATCGGAATCGAATATGTTAAAATTTTTAGATTGAATTTGAACTATTTTGAATTCCAAACTTCTTTTACATTCATGATGCAATGTCCTTTTGTGTAGAGATAAATAAAATTGAAATTTTCAAAAACATACTTTTAGGTAAAATTTTCAGATCAATTAATGAATATATTTTTTAGTCTCTTTTGTTTTTATGTTTTACACATAATTTTCACAACACCCACAAACTTATCTTCACGTTTATTTTGAGATTTATATAATATTATTTGACTTTTTTATATGTTTTAATATTTATTTTTATATGTTTTACTTATTTCATATGGTTTAAATTTTTATAGTAATTAATATATTGTGCTTTGCATATTATTTAATATACTTTAAATAATATTTATATGCATAAATAATTTTTATTACAAAATAAAATATAATTAAAATTAAAAATGTCTTTTATTTTTATGTTGTCAAACAACCTACTGTATGAAGCTCTTTCAAAAAAGTTCTTTTTTAAGTGACAGTCAAACAGTCAATTAGCTTCTTAGAAAAGTTCTTCTTAGAAAAGATCTACAAAATAAAACTCTACTGGTATAAACTCAACCAACGAGAGTATTAATGAAATCTACTCGGGATAAGATACTTTTATCGTGAACCCTTTTCTAGTAATCAATACCTAAACTCTACATTTTATCATTTGGAGTTTGAAAATAAAAAATGTAGTCTTACTCTTAACATGTTTAAAATGAAATTTAATATTTATAAGATGTTAAAATTAAATCTAAAGTGGTTGAAATTTTAAACTATTCATACATTATATGTGATATCAATATTAACGTAGAATGAGTCCTAAAACATCTCTTGAACATCTTGCCCCAACCAATCCTCGTCCAACCAAAAAGAATAGACCACCAGATCCACCACTAGATCAACCACTAATAAATCCTTTGGGTCAGTTCTCTTATGGCAATAGGGCTATGGGTAGTAACATGGTTTCATGGAAAGACAAAGTATTAAATAGGGAATGCACCAAGGAATTGGAATATGATGCTAGAGATCGGGTTCCAGTAGATTTAATCACAGAAGGGATAGTGAAGAAGGATTTCAAAGATGGTAATAGTCAATTTCTAACATTTTAGATTAATCCTAAATATATGGAGTCTCTGGAAACTTCATGGCGACAAGCAGTTGTTGTAAAATTGCTTGGTCGTAATATTACATTTAGGATCTTTTACTAAAAAATTAAGCAGCTATGGAAGTCATCGGGTGGTTTTGATGTCCTTGATCTTGGCCATGAATATTTCCTGATTATGTTTGATTTCAAACCTGATTTTGATCATGCAATGGAAGGTGGTCCATGACTGATTTTTTATTATTACCTCAGTGTCCGATCATGGACACCAGGATTTTCAGATGTTCACACTACTGTTGATTCTACTTTTGTTTGGGTTTGCTTTCCTGATGTCTCAGTTTAGTATTATGATGAGGATCTTCTAATGGCATTGGGATAGATATTGGTCGTCTGATTAAAGTTGACAAGAACACCATGCTTGCTAATCGTGGCTGTTTTGCTAGGGTATGTGTCGAGATTGAATTAGATAAACCCATAGTTAGACAAGTTGAAGTTGATGGCAAGCCCTATTATGTTGAGTATAAAGGTTTCCATACTATCTGTTTTCAATGTGGTAAATATGTCCACAAGGATAGTATTTGCACAATTACTTTGGCAAGAAACTCTGCTCAGGATGTGGACACTCGCCCACTAGAAGCCACTGATCATGATATGGGTGCCAGTTTACCTACAATCGACATTGTTGAGCAGTCGGTGGCTAATTCTCACCCAGATGCACCAACAAAGATTGTGGACGACAATAATGGAAAGAATCTCGGGCTAGGATCGTGGATGATTATTGAAAAGAAATCTAGGAAATATTCCTAGGCAAAATTTGTGTATTTCACTTTGAAGAATCAGCGTCAAAATACTAATCGATATACAATTTTAAATGACGAAGATTATTATGATAATGAGCTACAGGCCTTTGTTGATTTCGGCCATGAAAATGAAATCATATATGAGTTCACTTTTGATGTTGGTAGCACAAGTGGTGGGAAGAAACATGATAGATAACCTACAAGACAAGCAGTAAATCACAGGTCCAAAAGCCCTCTTAAACCCTCTACACGAGATAATAACAAAGAGCCTAGTTCTGGACCTAGTACTTCTAAAGACAAAAAACCTGAAACAGTGACTGGCATCTCCTCTATGGCCCATATAAGGCCCTTAAGGATTATTTCTCCACTTCCCAATAAACACCATATCATAGACCCCATTATAGTTAAGGATATTGCAACTCAATTTTGCCAGGCTTTTCATAATTCTCCTCCTACACCTAATTCTTCAGCTATCTTGCATAGCAGCTCCTCAAAGCAAATTCAGGTTATACATAATAATGATCCTCCTGACCCTGGACAAAACCTGTCACATATTGTTTCTAAAAGCAGTGGTGGTAGGTCTTTGGTTCCGATGGATAGTGATATAGAGTCGAGTTCTGCAGTTGATGGCATGGATGTGGATATGGTTCTAAGCAGTTTTGCTTGAGGTGCTTTCGCTCTTTTTCTACTCATTTTTTTAATGATTAATAGCCTCAATATTTTATCTTCGAATTGTTGGATAGCGGTGAATGCAGATTTTGCTATTTGTGTAAAAGAGCTTGTTCAGAGTAATCAGGTGGATGTGTTGATTATTATAGAGGCCCATATCTCTGGAGTACAGGCAGCTAAGGTTTCTTGTGCGTTGGGTTTTGAACATGTTGTAAGAGTGGATGCCTCGAGATTCTCATGAGGTATTTAGTGCTTATGGAATTCTTCTACTATTAAGATTGACGACTTGGTCTCACATAAACAATTCCTTCACTTACTAGTTCTTGATTGATTTGCCAATTCTTGGTTTATAACGACAGTTTATACTATTCCTTAAGTGTTAGGACAAGTTTGTCTTTAGCAGGAGATAACTCGTCTTAGTGACATTATTAATCATTCTTGTCTTTTCATTGGGGACTTCAATGATTATGCATGTTCTAGTAAGAAACGAGGCGGGCTTTTTTCTTTGCAAAGGGTTAAAAATTTCTGAAATAATTGGGATAAGTGTAATCTTTTGGATCTTGGATATAAGGGGTCCCACTTCACGTATCACCAAAAGTATAATGGATACTTTTCTACCTATGTTCTCCTTGATATAACACTTTGTAATTTTGCTTAGCGCTTGATGTTCCTATAGGCATCTCTTTATCACCTACCATGCACTCATTCTGATCATAACCCCATCCTGTTGAAACTCTATGGATATGTTCCTCTTGCTTCAGCTAGGCCTTTTCATTTTCAGGATGCTTAGACTTTACATAGTGGGTTCCATAAAGTTGTTAAGAATGCATGGAATAAAGACCATTCCTCCCTTACTATGGACCTAAATAATGTTAAGGAGGCTGCTCTTACATTCAACAAAGATGTCTTTGGAAATATTTTTCAAAAGAAGAGGAGAACTCTGGCTCAGTTAGATGGCGTTCAGAAAGCTTTAGGCTCTAGACAATCTGACTCCCTTGTTAATTTGGAGCAGGAATTAATCACTGAGTATAATGATACTCTTCATCAGGAAGAGACTTTCTAGTACTAAAAATCTCATATGTAGTGGCTGCACCATGGTGATAGAAACACACAGTTTTTCTACGCGATGACTATTTCTCGATGTAAAAGAAACAGGATTTAACGACTTCGCTCTCTAAATGGCTTTTGGATCATGGAGGAAGTTGATATCCAATATGAGGTATTTACTTACTTTTAGGAATTATTCTATTCTACTAATGATATTTCTATGCCTTTTCCTCAGATTCTTGATCATCCTAGGATCTCTAGGGATGCAACTCTTACTCTTTTGGCTCCTATTTCAAAAGAGGAGGTTTTTGCTACTGTCCATTCTATGAAGTCTTATAAAGCCCCTGGTCCTAACGGTTTTCATCCTATTTTCTATAAAAAAATTATGGCACCTAATTGGAGATAACATCTTTGGAATGGTTAATAAGGCTTTTAATGCTAGTGTTTGCCCAAAGAATATCACTAAAACTAGGGTGGTTCTTATTCCTAAAGATGAGCAACCTATCTCTATGTCTCAATTTCGTTCAATTAGCTTATATGATGTGAGCTACAAGATCCTCATTAAGGTGGTTGTCCAATGTGTTAGGCCTATTCTGGAATCTATTATTCATCCTATGCAAGGGGGTTTTTATCTTAGGTAGAACTGTTGCTGAGCATATTATCTTACCAAAGAGGTGGTCCATACCATCCGAAAATCTAAAAAGAAGGAGGGTTCTTTGGCTATGAAGATTGATCTTGCTAAAGCTTATGATAGAGTGGATTGGAAATTCCTAAGGCAAACCTTGCTTGATTTCAACTTTCCGTTAAGGATCACTTCTCTTATTATTTCGTGCGTCTCTAGTTCACGATTATCCATTTTATGGAATGGTGCATGCCTCCTAAAGTTTTAGCCTAAACATGGTTTATGGCAAAGGGACCCTTTATCTCCATACCTTTTGTTCTCTGCATAGAGAAGCTCTCTATGCTGATTTCAAATAGGGTTATGTCCAACCAATAGAAACTTGTCAAACTATCTAGGGATAGCCTAGCTATCTCTCATCTCTTTTTTGCAGATGATGTTCTCTTATTTTTCCCATGCTACTGTCCGAGGATGTAGGTTAGTAATAAATACCATTCAACAATTTTATGTTTGCTCTGGGATGCAGATTAATGAGCAGAAGTCAAAAACTTTTATTTCTCCTTATGTTACTAGGCGCCACTGAGAGACATTCTAGCATCAACTGCATTTGAAGTTTACTTTGGACTTAGGGAACTATCTTGGGGTGCCCCTAAATGAGTCTAATTAAAAGAACGATTTTAAGCTTATTTTGACTTAAATTCAGAACCGTTTGCAAGGATGGAAAGCCAAATTGCTGAACAAGGCTAGTCGTCTCACTTTAGTTCAATCTACGCTATCTACAATTCCTCTATACACTATGCAAACTTATTGGCTGCTAACTAGAACTTGCGATATGATTGATAAGAATTGTCGTGACTTTCTTTGGCTACCTTCTAGTACGGGCTGTGGTTTTCATTACTTGAAGTGGGAGGCAATTTATAGCCCTAAAAATGTAGGTGGGCTTGGTATTTGAATGGTCAGAGAAAATATTATTGCTATGCTAGGAAAATTGGGATGGTCTTTTGTTCAGAATGTTTCAAAGCCTTAGGTTGATGTCTTGTGGGGTAAGTATTTGATTAATGCCACTCTTATGGGTAGTACAATGTCCTCTACTACTCCTCTAAGTTGGAAGGCAATTCAAAAAGCTATTCCTAACCTAAAGGATGGTTTTTCATGTTTTCCATTGCTTGAAGTAGGAGGCAGTTTGTAGTCCTAAAGATGTAGGTGGGCTTGGTATTCGAATGGCTAGAGAAAATAATATTGCTATGCTAGGCAAATTGGTGTGGTCTCTTGTTCAGAATGTTTCAAAGCCTTGGATTGATGTCTTGCGGGGTAAGTATTTGTGTAATGCCACTCTTATGCTTATTACAACGTCCCCTACTGCTTCTCCAAGTTGGAAGACAATTCAAAAAGCTATTCCTTACCTAAAGGATGGTTTTGCTTGGAGAATTGGTAACGGAGACCTTATTTCTCTGTGGAATGACAGACGAGTCGGTGACTTACCTATCTGTGGATAAGTTCAGTATATTAGCAATCGTGATCTTAATCTTTCGATCAACGCCCTCCTTGATGTGTGTGGAGAATGGCAACTTTCTCGTCTTCACACACCTTTGGGAAGGGAATTGAGGAGAAGCATCCTTGCTGTTCTAGTGCCTCGTAATATGATGGTCCCAGATACTTTGATTTGAGGAGAGATCACGTCTGGTAGCTATACTATTAAATCAGGGTATGAGTACATCTCTTGAGTCCCTTATTGTTTGACCCTATTTTTGGAGTCCAACTATCACTTTGATACCAAAAGATATTAGACCCGAGTCTCGATCTTGATCCCAAGGTTCGATTCAAGGATGTCAGGTGAGGATGGTACGAAAGTAAAGTCGAAAGCATTTGACTTGTAAGAAATTTCAGCATGGTAGCAGTGGTGGGTTCGCCACGACAATGCAATTAGTTCGCCGTGATGAAACCATGGAGTTATCTTCATGGAATCTTTAAGAAGTTCGCCGCGATGAAGTCCTCTGATTAAAGCCAGGCTCCCTTGGGAAAAATACATCATGGTGAACTTTGGCTTTGCCGCAGCAAACTCCCGAGGTCCAGCGAGAAAACCCCCTCTTGAAAATTACACTGCGATGAAGTTACAAAATTTAACACAAAATCCCCCTTCTGGAAAGATTCGCCATGACGAACTCTGAGCCTTATTGCGGCGAAACCCTCGAACAAAACCCAGATCCTAACAATCCATCAAAACAAAATTTTACACATACACATACAATTTTAACCACAATTCCAAAACCTCTAAGTCTATCCCTAACAACAATTCACAATCTCAACAAAGAATTTAACTATGAATATACTAAAAAATCTTCATCAAAACCAAATTTCATTACTAATTCAAGAGTTTGAACAACTTTAATTACATATTAAAAACCATGTGATTGGATTAGTGCAAAATACAACAATACAAGAAATGTTTATGTTGATATGCTTATAAAGTTATCCCAAAAGTTATAGTTACTAACTTAATTACAATAGATCTCTAACTATCTTGGAGTTTCCAATGCCTTACAAGGATCAACAATCTTCGTGTTCTGCATTTGAGGAGGAAAGTAATAGGTTGAGATACAAAGCTCAGTGGCCAATGTATTTATAGCTGTTGGTAACGAGCCACACAACATCAAGTGTGTATATATATATATATACATGCATCTTATACAGCTATACCTCAATTCAATCTAGCAATTTACTCATTGATAATTCTAGCTCATAGATTCTAGTACAGATTATGTCATGACATATAGCATGTCATGTATATTCAACCATCAAAGCATAACACTCAAATATGCATCATACTGGACAAATCAAAGATAGAATGCATAAACAAATGACTCAAGGGTCCTATGGAACGAAACGGAGAAACTAAAGCTTACACCATAAGCAAAAAGAGTATGTTCTTAGGATCTCATATGCCACAAGTGGGCAGCCGGGAGAAGGATTTGGTCAACGTGCACGTGACTAACAAAATGGTTCCACTCTTGCCCAAACACAAGCAAGTATTCATGCTTAATTCAATTCATTCATACTTTTATGCCTTTCATGCTTTTCTATCATTTCATCAATACAAAATGTTATAACCTTTTTCAAGGCATAACATAATCATGAATCATCATGCATTTTCCAATAATCACAATAAGTCATAATTAAG
>JAOQMP010000005.1:27286303-27298343 GCA_027563575.1 Erythroxylum pedicellare
ATAATAATAACTCCAAAAATTAAATCCATCAAAACCTCATAATTCATTTAAATCATGCTTAACTAGAGAAAAAAAATTGGGGGCTAACAATGCTGCTTCAACCAGCTGTTGAAAATCATAGAAATTCTGTGCCACCACTTTTTCTCTGATGGCCAAATGCGGTCCCGCTTCAAACCTTCGACACCTAGCCTCTTCAATCATCATCAACTTAGCCATATATCAGGCCAATTATGTAAATCAGTTCTCATATTTGCTGGCACTCATCTCCCTCTGGGTGAGACTTAAAAACTCTCTCTGCTTCTGCTGGATGTACACTTTAGACAAATACTTCTTCCTGTAAGCAACTATGAAATCCTTCCATGCCAACATAGATGGCTTCATCTAACTATTTAGGACACTTTCCCACCAATGCAAAGCAACCCCTTGTAGTAAACTTGCAGTATATACTACCTTCTCATCATCCTCACAGTCTATTTACTCTAGTATTTGTTTCATCTTCCTCATCCATGTCTCAACTTCTTCCACGTCAATGGTCCTAAAGAAGTCCCATACTTCCTCAACTTATTAAACTGTTTCCCCTTCTTAGCTTGGGCCAGAACAAAAGTCTATAGCATCTGACCCATGGCTTGGATAAAAGCCTGAGCAAAGGCCTAGAACATTCTCGGATATAAGGAAATAGGTTCTTACTCTTACAAAAGAGGTGCCTCTTGTGTCTGTCAGGGAAAGGGTTCACTACCTTGCCCTATTGAAGCCTCAGCATTCTCTGAGGCTCTAGACTCATTTGTGCCCTCCTCTTTTATAGGAGGGTCAGATGCAACCGATCCTTGCAAAATTCCTTGTGTCTTTCTACGAAGTGGCATCTTACTCCTTCAATTAAAACACTGACAATTAGCTTACGATTCATTTTAATCTTATTTCCTACATGTATGCATGATATGCATGTCACTTAACATAATCAATCAATGCAAACCATTTATCGCACATCAAAATAACTTATACCACTATGCATTTTAAGCCTAGGGATCTTGAAAGCCTAAGCTCTGATATGAAAAGATGTTGGACCCCATTCAAAGTCCAACTATCACTCTGATACGAAAAGATATTAGGCTCGGGTCTTGATCCTGATCCTGAGGTTCGATTCGGGGTGGTCAGGTGAGGATGGTGTGAAAGAAAAGCCGAAAGCATTCGACTTGTAAGAAATTTCAGCGTGGCAGCAGTGGTGGGTTCACTGCGGCGAATCAATTGTTTCACCGCACCGAAACCATAGAGTTATCTCCATAGACCCGTCGAAAGGAGTTTAGCTTCACTGCGGAGAAGTCCCTAGATTAAAGCCAAGTCCCCTGGGGATAAATATGCTGCGGTGAACTCCTAAGGTCCAGGGAGAAAACCCTTTGAGAAAATTATGCCGTGGCGAAGTTACAAAATTTAACATAAAATTTGCTTTTTTGAAAGGTTCGTCACGGCAAACTCTGAGCCTCGTTGTGGTGAAACCTAGGACAAAACCCAGATCGCAACAATCCATCAACACAAAATTTTACATATGCACATATAATAACAAACAAAATTCTAAAACATCTAAGTCTATCCCTAACAACAATTCACAATCTCAACAAAGAAGTTAACTATGAACATATTAAAAAATCTTCATCAAAACCAAATTTCATTGCTAATTCAAGAGTTTGAACAACTTTAATTACATATCAAAAGCCACGTCATTGGCTTATTGTAAAATACAAAAATAAAAGGAGTGCTAATGTTGATATGCTTATAAAGTTATCTCAAAAATTATAGTTACTGACTTAATTACAAAAGATCTCCAACTATCTTAGAGTTTTCGATGCCTTGCAAGGATCAATAATCTTCTTTTTCTGCACCTGAGGAGGAAAGTAATGGGTTGAGCTACAAAGCTCAGTGGCCAATATATTTATAGCCATAGGTAATGAGCCCCACAACATCAAGCGTGTACATATATATATATATATATATATATATATCTACATACAGTTTATACATCTATACCTCAATTCAATCTAGTAGTTTACTCATTGATAATTGTAGGTCATAGATTCTAGTAGAGACTATGTCATCACATATAGCATGTCATTTATATTCAACCATCAAAGCATAACACTTAAATATGCATCATACTTGACAAATCAAAGAAGGAATGTGCAAATAAATGGATTGAAGGTCCCATGGAACGAAATAGAGAAACTGAAGTTTACACTATGAACAAAATGAGTCCATTCTTAGGATCCCATATGCCACAAACGGGAAGCCGGGAAAAGGCTTTGGTCAACGTGCAAATGACTAATGAAATGGTTCCACTCTTGCCCAGACACAAGTAAGTATTCATGCTTAATTCAATTCATTCATACTTTTATGCGTTTCATGCTTTTCTATCATTTCATCAATACAAAATGTTATAATCTTTTTCAAGTCATATCATAATCATGAATCATCATGCATTTTCCAATAATTACAATAAGTCAAAATTAAGCCATTAAACATACACATATAGGCAAAAGTTGTCTAATTACATAATAACTATAAATATTTTCCCTACCTCAATTGCTTAAAATCCAAGTTCAATGGTGCCTTTCCTCTTGCTCTTGGATGAGATTTTTTTGGTTTCCTAAAACAAACCAAATTCTCACTCAACCCATATTCAAGGAAATTCATAAAGCTTTAATAATCAAAGATAAAAACTACACTTAGACTTAGTTTACCCATAGCTCATCTAGGTTAGAAAAAATCAAAACCTAGTTTAAAATCCACAATACCCATCTAGGGTATCTCTTCCTTCCTTTCTTCACAAACCCATTTCTCTCTCTATTTCTTTGTTTTTCTACTCTAAGCAAGAAGAAAAGACAAACTTACCTTAACTTAGCCCAAATCTTCTTCTTTCTTCTTCCTTCCTAGATTCCCATGATTTTCTCCTTCTTCCTTTCTTCTTTCACGTTGTTTTGTTGTTCTTCTTTCTTACTCTCACGACTCCCTCTCTTTTTCTTCTAATTCAAGACAAATTTTGGTCTTGTTTTTCCAAAATTACCCTTCTTTCCTTTTATTCTTCCTATTTGACCCTTCTTTCATTTATATCTTCTAACTCCTTCACTCTCTTATGGCCATTAAAATCAACTTAATATTAACATTTCCATTCTAAGTCTAATTTCTACTTCACACTTGCTAAATTAATAAACTAAATTCTAAGAAATTAAAATATTAAAATAAACGAAAAATTTGGGGTCTAACGCTTATTCTGCTAATTCCCAGAAGTAGTGGTCCAAAATTTGGAAGCTGAATATCCCTCAGAAATTTTGCTTCTTCTTGTGGCAAATTAGGTGAAAAAGAATTCCTACTAATATGATACGTTTTAAGCGTGGTATGGCCACTTCACCTATGTGCTTTCGATGTGGTAAGCCATGAGACTACTATCCATGCTCTTCGTGATTGTTCTTGGGTGCGGCGAGTATGGCTCCACATTATTGGAAATTCAAATGTTTCTTTTTTTGCTACTAGTATTTATGTGTGGGTATCCTCACATATTCTGGATGTTTCTCGTTCTTTTGACCATATACTCACTATCATTACTGGTGCATGGATTATATGGTGCGCAAGGAACCAAGAGCTTATCCAACATGAGGTTATGTCTACTATTGCTTAATACAAGTGGGATATGAAGCTCATGAATGAGTGCCAGATGACTTTTCATATGGATGATCATGCTACTATGTCTAATACCATGTGGGTATCATGGCAAGCGCCTAACATTGGTTATGTCAAAGTTAACGTGGATGGTAGTTCGATTGGAAATCTAAGAGATGCGGGGTTTGGTGGTTTGATTAACGATGAAAATGGGAGGTGGTTGGTTGGTTTCTTTGCGTTCATTAGGCATGTAACCAACATGCCAGCTGCAACATCGTGCTATATATCATGGTTTATCTCTTGCTTGGGATCGTGATCATAAACAGTTGCTTGTGGAGTCTGATTCTCTTGAAGCGATTAATCTTATCAAGGGCGTGTGTTCTTTAACTCATCCTTATTTGGCCATTGTGGATGATATTAGACAGATCTTTAGGAGAGAATGGCGATGCTCTATTCAACGTACCCTTAGAGAAAGGAACCAGCGTGTAGATTCTCTTGCTAACCAATGTTCTTCTGGCCTTTAACGTTGGGTTATTTGGGATTCCCCTAGTCCAGACCTTGGTTTGCTTCTCCAATATGGTGCTAACTCGGTTGCTTTTTTGAGGGCTTAGTCCTTTTTATTCCTCATCCATTATACCCAAAAAAAAATATTAACGTGGTACAAATTTTGTAACATGGTATCTTACATTGGACACATGTGGTACAGCAGGATTCATTTTTTCAAAAGAATCTTAAATCAATTTTGATTATTTTTTAATTCTAATTATATTTATTAAATCTAATAAATAGAAATTAAACTAAATAATCTTACTTAATCATAATTATCTTAAACTTGTGTTTCATCTATTTATGATTAATTTTCAACGTTTAAAATGTTAGAGATTAGCTTGTATTTTCTTCTAAAGTTTGAATTTAGAATCATAGAAATTGCAAATGCCAATTATGAAATATCAACTTAAATAAATCCATGATAGTATTGCACAATCTCGTTTCGTTTCTCGTAATTAGGATGACATATGGAAGTATGTAAAATATATGGAATAAACAAATCACAACCTAGTCAATTATGAAAAGGGTAGAGCTCCCATTGTTTGGACAATTATTAAATGTCGTTTGAATTTAAATATCCTTTAAACCGGGTTGGCAAAATCACGCCCAAAACGCAAGCTAAGTCATCCTACATAGAAGCAACTAGTGTCCACCCTATATCATCTCGCCTTAGGAGATGTGACTTGGTCTCTTTCACGTTGTTATGTTATTAACTTGATTCTTTCATTTATTTCCCGTAATTTCGACTCCCCCTAGTTTAAAAATTTAATGTCTTGTATGTATGATTCGGCAGGTGATCGTTGGACTCTTAACTTTTTAATAAGTATATCGATGAACCCTATATTGATTGGGCTAATAATTAAAGGATCATTGAGGCTCAACCATAGGCGTGAAGCCCACAAGCTTGAAGAAAGAAGATTGATCGTCTCATTAGAGGTGTACCATTTTCCTCCAATTTCTTTTTGAGATTTAGATCAAAAATAAAACTTTAATTAAGTATGCCTTCTTAGGCCAACTGAATGTACCTTTAAATGTTACGAATCACTTTTAACACAAGTTTGCCATGTAATATGAGTCATTTAAAATTCAACATAAAAATTTTGGCTAACCTGCATTGGACTGGTTTAAGAATTGGGTAGGAGTCGTCTTTGAAAGATTTCCTATTAATGTTCGCTATTGGCTCTAATTATCCCTCATTATGCTCATACTTTTTTCCGCTTATAAAAAGGCAAATAGCCACTTAGTCTTGACTGATGTTCTCAATCTATCTTGACCATTGATCTTGATCAATAGTGATGGCTCATTCCTCTGAATAAGGTGTAAGATATGGAAATTTTGTTCACTTTCGTTATTTTCTAAAAGTTGAGCCTACTATTTTTCAAAGAAAGATCACCATTTCCTTTGTTTTTCTATCTACTTTCATGAGAAGCTTCAACATCAAGGTGTTTTAACATACCTCACAATTTATAAGGGAATGACCATATCCTTTTCCTTTTGTATTTTTAATACGTAGAGTAGTAGGGGTACTAAGACTAGTTTAGGAAGTAAGACTAATATCTCCAACTATGATAGATTAATGATATCTAATCGTAGGAATAATGTCCCCACATTCCATAGGTCTATCAAAAGTATCATATGATCCTAATTGATTAGTTAAGTTCAGGAAGAGGCTTCACCTTTGAAACTCCCTCTCAAACTCCCTATTTGGGGACTTTCACTATAATTTTAAAATGTAACTAAATCCTAATAAGCTACAGAACATTAAGTTTGAAAATATGATGGTTATGTTCTCTATTTCTAAGGATATCTCACTAAAATATCTAGATAAATACAAAAGAACTTGTTATTGTTATCTTGGCAAAGTGGAGATTTACTATAATTCTTTGAAAAGTAGGCTTCATTTCTCCATCCACCCCTTAATCCTTCAAATCCTTAATGTTACAAGCTTAAGTCCCAACCATTTATATCTGCATACCTAAAGCTTGTTAATTAGGTTCATTATTTCTTATTATATTTAAAAGGTGCCTTAGTCATGAATTATTCAAATTTATTCACTAATACAGGCTAGTTGGAACCAAAGTAGGTGATATAGTTTGAGTATGAGGAGTGGGTATTGGTTATAGATGACTCTTAACAAGTTATATGACGGGAAGGACAAATTCTTCTCTCTGTCAACCAAGACAAACTTGTGAACTTGTAAGATCATTTATAAAGGTTTTAAAAAGCGGTTTTAACATTAGGATAGGAATAATGCATCAATGAAACTTCTATCTCAAAAACTTGTATTACCTACCCCTTACCACACTGATATAATCTCCTTTATGAGAATAGCCTAATCTAATTAGGGATGTATTATCATAGCCTGGTTTTTATATTTTCAAGAGTGTTATTTTTGTTTTCAAAAAGTTTATGAGCCTTAGGAGTCGAGTCTGAGTGATGAAAGTCTTTAGTCGAGAAGTTGAGTCTCGGATCGTTAAGTTGGCATCCTTAAATGTTAGATGATTTTGATCTCGATCAGAATACTTGTCGGCATTCCTTGAGATGTTTGGGATATCAGATAAGCTAGGCTTAGTTAAATCTATTTTATTAAACAATGTCCTTTTCTCTGATTTTATAGTGATAGCATAGTTGAACAAGGGGAAGTCGTCGTAAGGTTGGACCTTTGCGACCCGAGCTAGAGGAACATAGCACTGAAACAGTCACATAACTAGCGGTTGCTAACTCTTCGGCTTATAGGTCGCCTCATGTTGTAGCACCATCAGCAGTCACATAACTGAATTTACCACTGGTGCCGAGGGAGGCTCTGCAACAGATGATGACATGGTGGACACAATATACTGCGCAACAGCAGCCTGAGGCTGGAGTGCTACAGATGCCACCACAGGTACTACCACCATAGCATCCAGTAGTGGTACCTAGTCCTGCACCAGGGCAACATTCGATGCTTGAAATCTCGGGTATATCAAAGAGGCAAGAAACCTTGGGTGTGGTACTTTTGTTGGGCGCGATGACATTACAGAGGCCAAAACTTAGATGAGATGGACCGTAGAGACATTTTATGATATGGGGCTATCTGATGAGAGAAAGCTGAAGGTAGTTGTCTGATTGTTGTAAGGTGATGCTAGAGTTTAGTGGGAAAATGTCTAAGTACGATACCACAATTAGATTACCTAAATGGATTTTATCAATGAATTCAATGAACAATACTATACCAAATTTGATCGAGATGAAAAGAAAGCTGCCTTCTTTACATTAACACAGGGGAATAAGTCGATGCACGAGTTTGAGACAGAGTTAAGAGAGCTCTCCACCTATGTCCTTGAATACGTGGCAAATGAAGAGAATCTGTGTGTTCGGTTTGAGACATGATTGTATTTAGTGATCCGAGAGAGGATGACGGTTACCCCCACTGCCACGTTCAAGGAGATGGTACAATTGGCTAAGAGAGCCGAGAAGTTAGTGAAAGAGCGCAGAAGATAGTGGGAGAAAAAGAACTAGAAAAGGAAGGGAGGAGTTTCCTCCAGTCTGCAACCTAAGAGAAGCCATGGTAGTTCAACTACGAGTAATACTAGAGGTGTTGCATCATCAGCTACCAATCTACGGTCAACACGACTAGGAGGTCAGAGCACTGCCCCTACTACTAACTTTGCTTCTCGAGCTCAATCATATCAGTCTAAGTAGTGTAGAAACTGTAGAAAGGTATATTCAAGAAAGTGTACGGAGCCAAGAAAGTGTTTTCAGTATGGAGAGACAAGGCACATGAGGAGAGATTGTTCACAGATGGCTTAGACTTCAACTCGAGGAGGAGATAGCTCAGTCCAGCCAATAAGACACAGAGGGGAGACTACCAGGGCAGGTGCTCAGTCTTCTAGATGCATAAAAAAGACTGGTGTGGGCAGTAGTACACCTCCAGCAGGTCAATAACATCTTACTTCGTGAGCCCAAGCACGAGTTTATGCAATGACGAAGGGGCATGATCGAGCCAATCCGAACACGATTATAGGTATTTTTTGGATAAACATTTCTTTGTTGTATTACTATATCGATATGCATGTTTTGTGTAGTACTGTTAAACTCTTAAATAGTATGAATGCTAACCCATAGTGTTATAAGGTGTTATGTGTGCTCTCGGCAAAGATGCTAAAGTTTTGATCGACACTAGTGTGCAAAGGTCTTTTATCAGTGTGACCTTCGCTGAGGATATTAGTCATCCCTTGGATTCGTTAGATCCCCCTCTCATTGTAGTCACTCCTCTTAGAGATCAAATGTCTTGTGATGAAGTATATATGACCTGTGAGATTAAGATTGGTGATGCTGTGCTAGAGGCAGATCTTATTCCCCTCGATCTTTAAGATTTCGAGGTGATATTGGGGATTGACTAGTTAGAAAGGTATCATGCCAAGGTTGATTGTTTTAAGAAAGAAGTGGAGTTTGACCCTTAGAGTGGAGTCCGATTAAATTTACTGGTGATCAATATATATTCCCGAGTTGTTTGATATCGGTAATTAAGGATAAGAGGTTGATTCGTCAGGGATAATAGGCATACCTTGCACATGTGATTGACACTTTGACACAGAGGGTCAAACTGAGAGATGTCCCTATTGTGTGTGAGTTTCCCAATGTCTTTTCAGAGGAGTTACCTAGATTACCGCCTGATCAAGAGTTTGATTTTACTATTGACTTAGTCCTGGGGACGACATCAGTATCTATACCACCGTATCACATGACACTAGAAGAATTAAAAGAGTTAAAGATTCAACTACAAGAATTATTGGATAAAGGTTTTATCAGAACCAGCCATTCACCATGGGGAGCACCAGTATTATTTGTCAAAAAGAAAGACAAGATCCTCTACTTATGTGTTGATTATTAGTAGTTAAATAGGGTTAATATTAAGAATAAATATCCACTCCCCAGGGTCAATGACTTGTTTGATCAGTTAAGAGGAGCTACAATATTCTACCATCAGTTAAAGATTGATGAGAATGATGTGAATAAGACTACTTTCTGGACGAGGTATGGACACTATAAATTCTTAGTAATGTCGTTTGGATTGAAAAATGCACCTGCAGTATTTATGGATTTCATGAATAGGGTGTTCAATCCTTATTTAGGTAAGTTTATCATAGTTTTCCTTGATGATCTTCTGATTTATTCTAAGGATGAAGAGGAGCATGCCAGACATCTTTAGATTGTGCTACAAATACTTTACGAAAGACAGTTGTATGTGAAGTTCTCAAAGTGTGAATTTTGGCTGAGAGAGATAGGATTCTTTGGGCATGTGGTATTAGGGGAAGGCATTTTTGTATATTCAAAGAAAGTGGAAGCTATACTTAAATGGGAACAACCAAAGAATGTGACAGAAGTTCGCAACTTTCTAGGGTTAGCTAATTATTATCAGAGATTTGTTAAGGGTTTCTCAGTACTTATAACCCCTTTGTCGAGGCTTACCCTGAAGGGGATAAAATTTCAATGGGATGATAAATGTGAGGTGAGTTTTCAAGAGCTGAAGAGGCAATTAACTTCTGCACCAGTGCTTGCACTACCTACCCAAAGAGTTGGATATGAGGTATACAGTGATGCCAGTCACTAGGGACTTGGCTGTGTACTTATGCAACCCAGGCGAGTGATCGCATATGCTTCTAGACAGCTAAAGAAGCACTAGCTAAATTATCCTACACATGATTTAGAGCTTATAGAGGTAGTGTTTGCACTCAAAATTTGGAGACACTATCTTTATGGGCAAACTTGTCGTATATACAATGACCACAAGAGTCTAAAGTATTTAATGACACAGAAGGAGCTAAACCTCAGACAAATGAGATGATTGGAATTGATTAAGGATTATGACTTAATAATTGACTATTACCCAGGAAAAGTAAATGTGGTAGCCGATGCATTGAGTTAAAACTCTTGTTCGGTAGTAATTGTTAGGTAAGATCCTTATATGACATATTTGGTGAGTTTACGGAAGCCTTAGGGTTGTACTCTCAGTGACAGAGGATGATAGAACATTGCTAGCATGATTCCAAGTTTGACTGACATTATTTGATGAGATCAGGAGATCGCAAGTTGACGACCCCGAGTTAAAAGTCATTCAGGAGAAATTGCCATCTGAAGAGAGTGAAGGGTTCTGACTGAGAGAAGACGGGTTGTTAGCCTTCAGAGACAGAGTTTGTGTACCAAATGACCAGGGTCTCAGGCAAGCTATCTTGGAAGAAGCTCACAATTCAGCTTACACTATGCATCCTAGTAGCATCAAGATGTATCGAACTCTTAGAGAGAGTTATTGGTGGCTAGGGATAAAGAGAGAGATAGTAGAATTTATGGCTAGATGCCTTCCCTATCAACAAATTAAGACAGCATTAGAAACTAACAAGTATGTTACAGTCTTTGCCTATTCCAGAATGGAAGTGAGAGCATGTGACAATGGATTTTGTAGTTAGACTACCTCGTACATCGAAGGGTGAAGATGCTATTTAGGTTATAGTAAATAGATTGACGAAGTCTGATCACTTTTTTTCTATCCACACAACCTACTCATTGGAGAGGATGGCAAAGTTGTATATCGATGAAATTGTGAAGCTCCAGGGGGTGCCAGTTTCTACAATATCAGATAGGGATCCAATTTTTTTTTCACGATTTTGGCCGAACCTCCAAGAATCTTTAAAGACTAAACTGAAGTTTAGTACTGACTTCCACTCCCAAACCGATGGTTAGTTAAAGAGGACCATTCAAAAACTGGAGGATGTGTTGAGAGAATGTGAGATGGAATTCCAAGGGAGTTGGGACCGGCACTTGCCTTTGATAGAGTTTGCTTATAACAATAACTATCAGACAAGTATCGGTATGCCACTATATGAAGCATTTTATGGGAGAAAGTATTGCACACCTCTATATTGGGATGAGGTTGGTACAACCAAAGTCGAAGGAGTTGAACTAATAAACAGTACCACTCAGAAGATAAAAGTCATTAAAGAAAAGATAAAAGTCATCCAGGATCGTCAAAAGAGTTACATGGATAAGAGACAATGACCATTAGAGTTTGCATTTGGTGACATGGCTTTTCCTTCAAATATCACCATGGAAAGGTATTATCCGATTTCAGAGTCAAGGGAAGCTGAACCCTCAATATATCGAACCTTTCTGTATCCTGGAGTATGTCAAGAATGTGGCATATCGGTTGAAATTGCCACCGGACTTAGATAAGATCCATAATTTATTCCATGTCTCAATGCTTAAAAAGTCCATATCGGATCCATCTCACATTTTGGAGACACCTCCAATAGAATTAAGAGAAGACCTGCGTTTTGAGTTGAAACCAATTCAAATTTTGGATTGGAAAATAAAGAGGTTACACAGCAAGGAGGTACCCATGATCAAAGCTCTTTGGAAGAGAGACAAGGTCGAGGAGATGACGTGAGAGCTTGAGAATACTATGAGACATTAGTACCCCCATTTATTTGTGTCCTGGACTTAGGAATTTCGAGGACGAAACTCTTTTGAGGGGGGAGGACCTATCACTGACTCTCTGAGCCCTTTTGTGTTGTTCTATACTTTGAAATTCTACTATATATATCAAAGATGTATTTAAATCTTTTAAGGTATATATGTCAGTGATTTATAATGTTATATGCCCATACATGAACATAAAGTTCATCGATATGCAAAATTTTGGAGATTTCTGACATATAAGCTTCTAAGTGTGTAAAACCAAGTCCATTGGATGGATATGACCATGGTGGTTGACTTAAATGTGTTCTAATGCGTAGAGGTGATTAGACATGATTTATAGACTTATTGGACACTTAGAAAGCTTAATTGGAAAAGTTGATGTACATAAGGG
>JAOQMP010000005.1:27298443-27309406 GCA_027563575.1 Erythroxylum pedicellare
TTTACCTCCTAACTCCTTTAATCTTCTTAAACACCATATTAACTCTATCTTAATTCAAATCTTTCCATCTAATTTCAAATCTCTATTTATGCCCATGAAATTAGTGACTCAATTCTAAAAATAATGAAACAAATAAATCAATGATAATTGAAAAAAATTGGGGTCCAACACTACTTGTATGGAATGAGAAGAACTTAACATGTATGTTGAATGACGGACCACGATCCGATGATAAATATATTTTGAATGTGAATGTGTATATGAATAAGAAAAGTGATTCTTAACTTAATTGTTGAATGCCAGACCAAGGTTTGATGATGAATGTGAAAGTGACTAATTGAAAATTTATGAATGTGATGCATTCCATTACATGAATGCATGAAATGTAAAGGCAATTGTGACCGAAGTGGCCACCGAAAAAGAGCTTAAATATCAAATTATGAAAAAGAGCTTCAAGCTCAGAAAGTGTATAAAAGATGAAGGCTCACTATGTAAAATAAGCCCGGTATCCCCAACAGATACGGGATAGTTATCAATGAGCCTAGTATCCACAATAGACACGGGACATTTATAGGCACTCGGTCACAACAAAGTAATAAATAAAAATGAGTCTCACGTGCATTGCATATAAAATTGATATTTATGTTTCAAATGAACAAAAATGAACTGTGTGACTACTCTGAATCTGAATTATGAAATAAATGATCAAAATGATATGTGATGCTATTTGATTATAATTGAAATTATATGAATTAACTGATTGCATGATCTGTGTGTGTTTTGTGATTGAGTGAGCCATTGAGAATGGTCACTCACTGAGTTCGCAAAACTCACCCAAAATTTGCAATATTTTATTGGTTCAGAAGAATTACCTTGTTCGACAAATGGGAGTGTAGCCACTTCACGCAAGTAAGAGGTAGAAGTCAGGATCAGTTTGCGTTTGTATTTGAATTTTCTTTTTTTTATATCAAATTGAGTCTTCCGCAATTATTGTAAGATGTATATTTGAATATTTTGTTTTATAATAACTTTCCAAAGTGGAAGGGTTTGTAAATGAGAATGATCTTGAGTGTAATAATAATAAATGTGATTTTGATGTTATGAAAGAAATGAATGGGCTCGAAATTGATTATTGATTTCCGCGTATGCGTATGAAAATTGCTTTTGAAAAAAATTTGTACTGAGTTTTTGACACTTTTACCATACTAACATGCCACCCTTGCAGGGTATGTACTCGGGCATCACTCAGGATGTTAGGTACGTGTCTTCCGAGAGTGGGGTGCCATAAGTTTGGCTAACTAGTGGAGACATATATGATTATTTTGACTTATTATAAAATTTATTTTTTTGACGAGATTTGATTTATACATGTGATGTTTTCTTTTTTCTACTTTTGTGCATTAGAACTAGAACCTATATTCATTAGATGAGTGATTAATAAGCTAGGCCTATGTGGTTCCTAACTAGTATACATTGATTTATAGGCTAGGCCTATGTATTTCTATGCCATGTATGATCACTTCATAAGTTACCTACACCATCTTGGTGTGCATCAAGTTCTATTTGCGATATATGTTTTTCCTATCCATTGAGTACATAGTATACTCACCCCCTCCGCTTTCCAACCATGCAGGTTAATTTGTTAAGCTTGAACCTCTGAGTGTATCATGCGGTCTTTTGACATTATCAGGGCATTACTGTTTTTGGGTAGTCTCTATTTTGTACTTTTACTGCGTAGTGGCTCATGAACTATTTTTATTAGGTTGGTTATATTGATATGTTTTATGATTTTATAAATTAACTCTTAACTTTCTTGTATTTTGTAAAAGACCTTATGTATGAACCTTTGGTACTGTTGTTGACATTGCTTTTAATAGACTTAAGTTGTGATAGAATTTTAATATGAATATAAAAATGCGTTTAAAATTGATTGGATGTGTATGATTGAGTTCTAGGATTTTTAAAATACAATTGTTGTGCTGCCTAAATGATTTTCTAAGAAAAGATATTCAGCTAGCCTTACATAGTCAGATTAAAGATATCTTAAGTGTCCTTAGCCCGGGTTTGCAACAGTTGTCATGTGCCTGATGTGATACCGGGTCATGATAATTAAATTGGTATTAGAGCTTAGTTTTTTACGTTTTCAAAAGTGTTATTTCTGTTTTTTTAATCACGAGCCTTAGGAGTTGAGTATGGGTGTCAAAAATCTATAGTTGAGAAGTTAAATCTCCGATTGTTAAGTTGACGTCCTTAACAGTTGGATGATTTTGACCTCGATAAGAGTACTTGTCGACATTCCTTAGGATGTTTGGGATATCAAATAAGCTAGGCTTAGTTCGATCTATTTTATTAAACAGTGTCTTTTTCTCTGATTTTATGGTGATAGCATGGTTGGAAGAGGAAGGGGAAGTTGTCGCAAGGTTTGACCTTTGCGACTCGAGCCAGAGGAACATAGTGTTAAAGTAGTCGCAGAACCAGTAGTTGCTAACTCTTCGGCTTATAGGCAGCCTCACACTGTAACATCACCGGCGGTAGGGTAGTCAGATTTACCACCAATGTTGAGGAAGGCTTTACAGTAGGTGATGAGATGGTGGGCATAGTATATTGCGTAGCAGTAGACTGGGGCTGGAGTGCCACAAATGCCACCACAAGTACCGCCACCACAGCAGCCAATAGTGTTACCTAGTCCTGCACCAAGGCAACATCCGATGCTTGGAATCTCAGGGAATATCAAAAAGGCAAGAAATCTCACGTGTGGTACTTTTGATGGGTGTGGTGACATTACCGAGGCTAAAACTTGGGTGAGACGGACTGTAGAGACATTTCATGATATGGGGTTGTTTGATGAGATGAAGCTGAAGGTAGTCGTTCAATTACTAGAGAGTGGAGCTAAAATTTGGCGAGAAAATATTCGGGGACAATACTGTAATCAAATTACATAGATGGATTTTATTAATGAATTCGACGAACAATATCATACCAGATTTGATCGATATAAGAAGAAAGGTGCCTTCTTTACATTGACATAGGGGAATAGGTTGGTGGATGAGTTTAAGACAAAGTTGAGAGAGCTTGCCACTTATATCCCTGAATATGTGGAAGATGAAGAGAATTTGTGTGTTCAGTTTGAGACTGGATTATATTTGGCGAGTTGGGAGTGGATGACAGTTACCCCTACTACCACTTTCCAAGAGATGGTACAGTCTGCCAAGAGAGTCAAGAAGTTGGTGAAAAAGCGCGGAAGACAGTGAGAGGAAAAGAACCAAAAAAGGAAGGAGGAGCTTCCTCTAGCCAGCAACCTAAGAGGAGCCATCGTAGTTCAGCTCTGGGTAATACTGGAGGCATTTCATCATCAGCTGTCAATTTATGGTCACCACGACTAGGAGGTCAGAGCACTACCCCTACTACTAACTCTATTTCTCAACCTCTATCAAATCGGTTTGAACAGTGTAGAAACTGTATAAAAGTATATTTAGGCTAGTTTACAGAGCCAAGAAAGTGTTTTCAATGTAGAGAGATAGGGTATATGAGGAGAGATTGTCCATAACTGGCTTGGACGTCAACTTAAGAAGGAGATAGCTTGGTGCAGCCAGTGAGACATAGAGGGGAGATTGCTAAGGCAAGTGCTCAATATTCTAGATCCACACAGAGGACTGGTGTGGCCAGTAGTACTCCTTCAGTAGGTTAGCAACGTCCTACTTCGTGAGCTCAAGCACGAGTTTATTTAACAAAGGAGGAGGACGTTTGAGCCAATTCAAACACGACAGGTATTTTTTGGATGAACATTTCTTTATTGTTTTATTGCTATATTGTGATGCATGTTCTGTGTAGTACCGATAAACTCTTAAATAGTATGAGTGCTAACCTATAGTATTATAAGGTGTTATGTATGATCTCGGTAGAGACATTAAAGTTTTGATCGACATTGGTGTGCAAAGGTCTTTTGTCGGTGTGACCTTCGTCGAAGATATTAGTCATCCCCTGGAGTCGTTAGATCCCCCTCTCATTGTAGTCACTCCTCTTAGAGAGCAAGTGGCTTGTGATGAATTGTACATGGCATGTGAGATAAAGATCAGTGGTGCTGTGTTAGAGACAGATCTTATTCCCTTTGATCTCTAGGATTTTGAGGTGATATTAGGGATTGACTTATTAGAGAGGTATCGCGTCAGGTTTGATTGTTTTAAGAAAGAGGTGGAGTTTAACCCTCAGGGTGGAGTTCCAATTAAATTTACTGGTGATTGATAGATATTTTCAAGTTTTTTGATATTGGTAATCAAGGCTAAAAAGTTGATTCATCAGAGATGCTAGGCATACCTTGCACATGTGATTAACTGGAGGGTCAAACTGGGAGATGTGCCTATTATGTGTGAGTTCTTTAATATCTTTCCTGAGGATTTACTTGGATTGCCACCTGATTAAGAGTTTGATTTTACTATTGACTTGGTCCTGGGGATGACACCAATATCTATACCACCGTATCGTATGGCACCATCAGAATTAAAAGAGTTAAAGATTCAACTACAAGAGTTATTAAACAAGGGCTTTATCAGACCAAGTCATTCATTGTGGGAAGCACCAGTATTGTTTGTCAAAAAGAAGGATGGGACCCTCCATTTATGTGTTGATTATCGACAGCTACGTAGGGTTACCATCAAGAATGAATATCCACTCCCCAAGGTCGATAACTTATTTGATCAATTAAGAGGAGCTACAGTATTGCCAAAGATAGATATGAAGTTTGGGTACTATCATTTGAAGATTAACGAGAATGATGTGCATAATACTACTTTCCAGATGAAGTATGGGTACTATGAATTTTTTGTGAAGTCGTTCGGATTGAAAAATGCACTTGTAATATTTATTGATTTTATGAATAGGGTGTTCCATCCTATTTAGATTAGTTTATCATAGTCTTTATTAATGATCTTCTGATTTATTCTAAGGATGAAAAGGAGCAGGCTAGGCATCTCCAGATTGTGTTGTAAATACTTCTTAAAAGACAGTTATATGTGAAGTTCTCAAAGTGTGAATTTTGGATGAGGGAGATAGGATTCCTTGGGCATGTGATATCAAGTGAAGGTATTTTTGTGGACTCGAAGAAAGTGGAAGTTATACTTGAGTGGGAACAACCCAAGAATGTGACAGAAGTTCGTAAATTTCTGGGGTTAGCTGGTTATTATTGGAGATATGCTGACGGTTTCTTAGTACTTGCAGCCCCTTTGTTGAGGCTTACCTGGAAGGGGATAAAATTTCAGTGGGATGACAAATGTAGGTGAGTTTCTAGGAATTGAAGAGGTGATTGACTTCTGCACGAATGCTTGCTCTACCTACCCAGGGGGTTGGGTATGAGGTATACAATGATGCTAGTCGCTAGGGACTTGGCTATGTACTTATGCAGGCCGGGCGACTGATCGCATATGCTTCTAGATAGATGAAGAAGCACGAGCTAAATTATCCTATAAATGATTTGGAGCTCACAAAGATAGTGTTTGTGCTCAAGTTTTGGAGACACTATCTTTATATGGAGACTTGTCGTATATATACCAACCATAAGAATCTGAAGTACCTAATGACACGGAAGGAGCTAAACCTTAGACAAAGGAGATGGTTGGAATTGATTAAAGATTATGACTTAATGATTGACTATCACCCAGGAAAAGTAAATATGGTAACCGATGCAACGAGTCGTAAGTCCTGTTTGGTCATAACTATTAGGCAAAATCCTTATACGATGCATTTGATGATTGTGCAGAACCTTGGGGTTAAAATCTCAGTGGCAAAGGATGACAAAACATTGCTACCATAGTTTGAAGTTCGACCGACATTATTTGATGAGATCTAAAGATCGCAGGCCAACAATCCCGTGTTAAGAGTCATTTGGAAGAAATTACCATCTGAAAAGAGTGAGGGGTTCTGACTGAGAGAATATGGGTTATTAGTCTTCAGAGACAAAGTCTGTGTATCGAATGACCAGGGTCTCAAGTGAGCTATCTTATAAAAAGCTCACAGTTCGAGTTATGCTATACATCCTGATAGCACCAAGATATATCGAACTATTAGAGAGAGTTATTGGTGGCCAAGGATGAAGAGAGAGATAGCGAAACTTGTAGCCAAATACCTTCCCTGCAAACAGATTAAGGCAGATCATTAGAAACCGATAAGTATGTTATAATAAGTGGGAACATGTGACAATGGATTTTATAGTTAGACTACCTTGTACATCGAAGGGTCACGATGTTATTTAGGTTATAGTGGATAAATTCACGAAGTCTGCTCAATTTCTACCTATCCACACAACTTACTCACTAAAGAGGTTGGCAATGCTTTTTATCGATGAAATTGTGAAGCTATACGGATGCCAATTTCTATAATATCAGATAAGGATTCGAGATTCACCTTATGATTTTGGCCAAAATTCCAAGAGTCTATGGGGAATAAACTGAAGTTTAGGACTGCCTTCCACCCCCAAACCGATGGTCAATTAGAGAGGACCACTCAGACATTAGAGGACATGCTGAGAGCATGTGTGATGGAATTCTAAGGGAGTTGGGACCCGCACTTGCCTTTGATAGAGTTTGCTTATAATAATAGTTATCACACAAGTATCAGTATGCCATCATATGAAGCACTTTATTGGAGAAAGTGCCAGACACCTCTATGTTGGGATGAGGTTGATATAGCTAAAGTAGAATGAGCCGAATTGATAGAAGTTACCACTCAAAAGATAAAAGTCATTCGAGAGAAGATGAAAGTCGCCCAGGATCATCAAAAGATTTACGCGGATAAGAGGCAACAACCATTAGAGTTTGTCGTTGGTGACATGGTTTTCCTTTGGATATCACCATGGAAAGGTATTAGCCGACTTCAGAGTAGAGGAAAGCTAAACCCTTAATATATTGGACCTTTCTATATCCTAGAGCGTGTCGGGACTATGGCGTATCAATTAGAATAGCCACCAAACTTAGATAGGATCCATAATACATTCCATGTCTAGATGCTTAAAAAGTACATACCAGATTCATCTCACATTTTAGAGACAATCCCAGTAGAGTTGAGAGAAGACTTGAGTTTTGAGGTGGAATCAATCCAAATTTTAGATTGGCAGATAAAGAGGTGCCCATGGTCAAAGTTCTTTGGAAGAGCAACAGGGTCGAGGAGATGCCATAGGATCCTGAGGATACTATGAGACGTCAGTACCTCCATTTATTTATGTCCTTGACTTAGGAGTTTCGAGGACGAAACTCTTTTGAGGAGGGAGGGCTTATAACGCTGGACTTTTTAAGCCCTTTTCTATTGTTCTGTACTTGGAGATACTACTTTATATTGATATATACATGGTTTTATATGAGTTAAAAGATTTATTTAAATCCTTTTGGGTATATATGTCAGTGATTTATAATGTTATATGTACTTACGTGAACTTAAAGTTCTTTGGGATGTGAAATCTTTGAGATTTCTAACATATAAGCTTTTAAGTATGTAAAATTGGGTCCACTGGATGGATATGATCATGGTGGTAGAGTTTAATATGTTCTAATGCCTAGTAATTAGACATGATTATAGTCTTATTGGACATTTAGAAAGCTTAATTGGAGAAGTTGATGTACATAAGGGCTTATTTATCAATTGTTAAAAGTTAAAGGACTTAATTGTAAATTAATTTTCAATTCCTAGAGGATCAATATGTAATTTATAAAGTTAAGGGGCTTAATTATTATTTTCAAAAGTCTGAGGACTAAAATAAAAATAAAAGTTTTGGTCATTCCCTAATTTTGGGCTTAATTGCAAATTTAGGAAAAGTTTGGAGGGTATAATGGTAATTTCATATAAGCTAAGGGCAAAATGGTAATTTCACCATATTTTGGTCAAAGAAGAGACAATATTCTAGACCTTTCTTCATGTATGTCCATGCACCCCACCATTAAAGATTTGAAACATTTTGTTTTAATTATAAAAAAAGAAAGGAGAAGAAAGGAAGAGAAGAACCTTTTTTTGGCTATCACTAAAATTCTACCCTTTTTTTTAATTCTCTAACTCAAATCAAGGTGTTCTAAGTTAATTTGGGATGAAGGAACTCAAATCTATCATTAGATTTAAGAAATTCTCAAAGTATTTTAGGATATCAAGGTGTTCTAAGTTAATTTGGGATGAAGGAACTCAAATCCATCATTAGATTTGAGAAATTCTTAAAGGATTTTAGGATATCACCAAAGGAAGGTTTAGGTAGATTTTGTCTCATCTCTCTTTACATTATGATTTTGAGTTTGGTGTTAAGATATGATCTTCTCCATGCTTGAATATGCATAAAATATGGTTTAGATGAATGAAATGAGTCATGGAGAAATTCCCTTAAGCCAAAACTGAAATGTTCTCTTTTTAGTGAAAGTTTGTGAAATTTTGAATATCTTTTGAAATTGATAATTTAAATGAATTCTATGGTGTTAATTGTATTCTTAGAATGTGAATTGATGATGAAAAGTGAAGAAGACGTATATTGGATAAGGCTTGGTCAAAATCATGGGAGAAGGAATGTATTAATGTAATAAGTTGTATAATTACGATGAATATGGTTTAAATGAAGGGAATTGGATTGAGTGGAGTGGTGGAATATATTGTTGTTTAGAAGTGTTTGTTATATAACAAGATAAGAGCATGGATTACTATGATAAAATATTGAAAATATGACTTGAAAGTCATGCACATTAGGTGTTTAATAAAATGTATAAGTGAACTTGGCATAGGATTTAAGGATTCGTAAGGATATGCATTGGAGAGTGGCTTTCATGTTTACTTAAAGTAAACTTAGATTTTTACTTAGATTGATGAGTAATAGCATACTGTGTTTGGATAAAAATGTGCTTAATTATATTTTGAAATGAGTAAGTATTGGATTAAAGGCATTCAATGCCTCAAAAAATGCAATAGAAATGCTAATGTGAATAGTAAGGGAAGTAACTATGTAAGAAGCTTAATGGCCCAATCTTATAGCTTAAAGATAGTGACATTGTGTTTTATACACTTATGTGATGGTGTATAAATATGAGATATATGTTTGAGTAGTAAATACATTGTATATTTTTATATATAAAGGCTCGAGAGTTGTGAATTAAGGAGTTCGTACCTAGGATTGTTGAATTCAAGGGAGTGTAAACTTTCTTTTGAGGTGAATTGGGAAAACTATATCTCTCAAATGGGATTACAACATTTTAAGACATGTATGATGACTTGTGTGTGAATTTTGAACTTAGGTAATGTATAGTAGAATTGAATCTCAAATGGATGCTAGTATACTTATGTGTTTAATAAACGATATTATTTTGAATAACTCGTTGCACTTAGAGTGAAACTGATATTTTTATTACGTATTTTGAGAAATGATATTGTTTTAACAAACCTGCACTTGAAGTGAAAAGGACAATGTTTTATTTTATGAAACTATATTTTCGAACAACTTTGCACTTGATGTAAAAAAAGAAGGATTTTATTGCCTAAAATCATGTTTTGGAACTTACATATACATAACCGAGTCGTGTATGCCATGTGTATGTATTTTCTTTTAGCTTAGAGCTATGGCAATGTTCCATTTTATTTGTTGGACCGATAAATAAAGGCATGGTGCCTTACTTTATTTTTGTGCTTAATATTTTTATATAATTTTTATGATTGGTGAGGTAACGATTGGCCAATTGTGCACTAGGCATAATAAATTAAGCGACCCTTATACCTTTAATGCTAGTACATAAAAGTCAAGTCCCCATATCAACACCTTTATACGGGACTTGAGGGTGATTCCACACTTAGGGTCTAGACACTGACGAGGTCATCACCTAGGATCATGACGCTCTTATCGACTATAATCCGAACTCACCACGGACGAAAGTCTAGACAACACTGGGAATTGATGGGTGTATAAACTAGTTTGGCCGATTAGTGGTGACATACATGATTGATATAGCTTATTTTGAGATTTATTTTTTGACGATATTTGATTTATACATGTGATGTTTTCTTTTTCTGCTTTTGATTACTAGAACTGGAACGTATTTTCATCAAATGAGTAATTAATAGGCTAGGCCTCTGCGGTTCCTAACCAGTATACATTGAGTCATAGGCAAGGCCTATGTATTTCTATATCATGTATGTTCACTTCATAGGTTACCTATATCGTCAAGGGGTGCATCGAGTTCTATTTACGATATATGTTTTTCCTACTCACTAAGTACATAGTGTACTCACCCCCTCCGCTTTCCAACCATACAGGTTATTTTGGTAAGCTTGAAGCTCTGAGTGTATCGTGCAGTCTTTTGACATTATTAAGGCATTACCGCATGTGGGTAGTCTCTGTTTTGTACTTTTGTTACATAATAGCTCATGAACTATTTTATTAAGTTAGTTATATTGATATGCTTTATGATTTTATAAATTAAATCTTAACTATCTCATAGTTTGTAAAAGACCTTATGTATGAAACTTTAGTACTGTTGTTGACATGGCTTTGAATGGACTTAAAACGTCAGAAGTTGTGGTAGAATTTTAATATGAATATAAAAATGCGTTTAAAACTAATTGCATATGTTTGATTTAGTTTTGGGATTTTAAAATATAATTATTGTGCTGCATAAATTAAAAAAAAAGATATTTAGCTAGCCTTGCATAGTCGGATTAAGGATACCTTGCGTGTCCTTAATCCGGATATACGGTGGTTGTCATATGCTTGATCTGGTATTGGGTCATGACATACACAATCCTATATAAAGGGTTGGGTATAAATTTGGTTATTTATGTTTCTTCACTGCACCTTACATGCCTTATGTTATCTCTTGTATGAAGAACATGGTGTTGAAGTTATGTAAATATAGTGCCCTGGAAAGCAAGTGTATTTACATGTAACTTTATCTTCTTCAGTTACATTTTTGTAATGAAAATATTTATTATTAATAAAACAAAAGAGTTTGGTTTTATT
>JAOQMP010000005.1:27309506-27321425 GCA_027563575.1 Erythroxylum pedicellare
AGAATCAAGATTCAGACATTAGAAGCTGTCAACAAAATTAAAGAGTTCACCTTGATTTTCTTTTACCATAATTTCTCTATGTTGTCATTATATTTCATTCTTTTGAATATGTTCCATAACTAAACACTTTTTCTATCTTTGATAGGGAAAACTTTAATAGTTAATTTTATATTGAATGATATAATTTAATTTATAATATTTTTATATTTTTTTAGCTACCTTAATTTATCATAATGTTGATCTATTCATATAAGCATATAAACATGATCTTAATTCACCTATGGTTGATTCAAGAGAGCCTATTTGTTAACAGAGCAAGAATTAAATAAAAGGTGTTGAACAAGTACTTAAGGAAGACCTATATAATCTTCCTAATGTTATGGTAAAACCTTTTATAGAATTTTGAAGAGTTAAATGGGTGTTAGCAAGGGTAGAGATAAACAATTAGAGAGTAGATGGTTGTACGTTAAGAAAATAAAACTTAAATATCTTGGAAATCATATCGATCTAAAGAATATATATAATCTAGGTTAATTAGATTGTAATGTGCTGCTAAGGTCAGTACTCATCTAAACATAGTTATTAGATTGCATTCTCTTTTGATCAACTGTCTTATCATTTGTTTCCTCGGCTATTATTGAAGTTAGTTTAGGTTTTTATTGGAAGTTAAAGAATTTTACTACAAATACAAGAGAGAATTACATTAAAGTAGCCATAGTACCTCATCTATTAAATACTAAACCAAGAGTCGTTAATTTTAATTTAACAAAACAAAATATAATCAGTATCTAACCTAAAACTAAGCCAATTATGATTTAAATTGTGTTATGTCTCTATTATTATTAGAGATTCCATCTTCTTGCTATGTCAGGGGTTAGTTTCAATCTTTTACCTCTTTTCATTGCTAACTATTTAATCCTATTGAGGTTTCTTTTCGAAGCTACTAAAATATCCTAATGTTGATATCTAAAAATTCTTGAATTCCTTTCCCACTATATGGTATTAATCACCCTTATCAAGCTATTGAGGATAGGCAACCTAATGAACAATCCTATTCCATCCATTTTTTAAACAAAATTGAATACATCTAAGTTAAACATCCTTCCATAACCCATTGGAATATAAGCAATCAAAGAAAAGGTAATTAATAGTCTTTGAGGTAGCCTGTTGATTATTATGTATAATTAGTAATTAAGGTTAATAGTGTATTTTCATATATTAGGTTAAGTGTATAGGTTATCTGTATATAACCCTTTGTAATCATATGTTTAACGTCAGTGAGTACTAAGAAATTTATCGATTCCTAAAAAATCTTCATGGTATTAGAGCCACTGTCGATTAAAGGTTGAGTTTACTCCCTTCTACAATAAGTTAGTTCAAAATAATAGGGTTATGGTATACTATTTTTGTGGCAAGTGTGAAGAGGCCATGTTTCACTCCTCTCCTTTCGACACAGTCATCACCAGAGCATAGCCCAAGGGAAGCGCTATCGATATCCAAGTTTCTATCGTAGTCTAACCTTGTGTATGAGCACCTGCACTGTTGTTTCATTTCAGCAACTTCCTCCACTCGTCGGCACATATAGCAGGTGACACCATCTCTGGCCATCATCCGTCTTCATTTTTGAACAGCCCTGTTCACCGGCCCATCCTAATTTTAACGAACTATAATATGAACTTTAACATTCCATTACCCATGTTAAGGCTAAAATAGTAAATGTGAGGGATTCACTGAGAGATTAGAAATGCGTTTCATGCTCATGCATTATATGATAAACACATACACATGAATATTGAATCTTTGCACATGAAAATGATTGTACATGCGTTCACTGACATTCCAGGTATAATTATTCATAACTGTGATTGTTATTGAGAATTGCGGTTTGTTGTATTGAAAATTGATTTGGAGAGTGTAATTGCTGATTTAGAATTTTTGGAGAATTTTAAGAAAATTTCTGAAAATTTGGGGTAATTTTTGGACTAGGAAAAATAACAAGTGGCAAAACAAATGATAAATAGTAGTAGAATTTACTGTCAAATGACAATGGAAATTTTGATAAATGACTTTAGGATTTATTAACAAGTGTCATTGAAAATTGGGAAACAATTAGAATAGAAATTGAATTTATGTTATAAGAATTGGACATGTGGCAAGTGACTTAATGTCTTAAGTCCACTAAGTTTTTAAACCCTTTTGTTTTGATCTCCCACGATTCTTTTCATTTGAAAGTCCATTAGGTTTTGTTTTTGCTCTCCCCATCTTCCTCCTCGTGGCTCTCTTCTCTTCTTCTTCATCATTTTCGTTTTCTTCAATCTCTACCATATTAACTTTGAAGAGCACACTTTCCTCGATTTGCAACTAGCATTTTTCTATCCTTCTTCCTCATTGTCACTAAAAACCTATCTCTACCACCTTTAGAAGATGATGAACGTGTGATGCTTGGGAGCTAGGGCTAGTGTTGTTTCTAAATAATTTGAAGTGAAACCAAGTAAGTTATACTTTAAATGTTATGGGGATTGTTAAATGAAACTAGAATGATAAGAAATGTGGGATTAATGACTTGATTTTGTGAGTTGAATGTGTGTGACGTGGATGGCAAAAATTCTATGTAAATGTCTTGTTTTTATAATTATGAATGATCATTAATGTATAGAGATGTTTTGGAAGTTGGATGATCCATATAATAGTGTTAGGATGAGTGTAGTTAGTGATTCAGAACTTTTGGTGAAGTGAGGAAGACCCTGTAGAAACCTATCTTCTTATGCACTGTAGACTGAATTATCTTCTAAAGTTGACCTTCTGCATCTTCTAGGTTGACCTTATATATCTTCTAAGTTGACCTTCGGTATCTTCTAGGTTGACCTTCTGGATCTTCTAGGTTGACCTTCTGTATCTTCTAGGGTTGACCTTCTGTATCTTCTAGGGTTAACCTTCTGTATCTTCTTATGTTGACCTTCTGTATCTTCTAGGGTTGACCTTCTGTATCATCTTATATTGACCTTCTTTATCATCTGGTGCCTATCTTCTGATGCATATCTTCTGGTGCCAAAACTTCTTCTAAGCACTGTAGACTGAACATCTTCTATGCATTGTAAACTGAACATCTTCTATGCACTATAGACTGAAACATCTTCTATGCACTGTTCATTTTACATTGTCTAGTCCAATTTTGATCCTCTAGATGACAAAATCTCACTTTCATGTATTAATGAAAGTTGTATATCTATAAGTACTGTTTCAAACCATCTAATAATGACCTTAATTCTACATCTATAGAGAAAGTTATGCTAATTGTCCTGAAATAGGTTCAATATGATTGAGGACAAAACCTTGTTTGATTCTTTCATCCATAACTTTGTTATCCGATCTCTAAATGAAGTGATTCTTAGACCAATAGATTTCTTACTACGTCTACATAAACATTTATAGCTTTTGATATTGAATTGAAAAAGATTGATTCAATCAAATTAAGGGTATCGGATGGAAGAGTATGAATTGGATATTTTACTGAACATACTTAGGTATTTTGATGATATCTTTATCTGTAGAGCTTCGAATGAGATGATTCTTATTTCAAAATAAACTAGAGACATAGAGACACAAATAATCACTAGGAATAGAATTTTAATTCAATTTCTAAGACTTAAAATTTCTAGATGGAAGTTGGGTATTGTGTACTATTTCAGTTTAATAATAGTCTGAAAATATTTGGGCCCTACCTTTTAGAATTGTGAACCAAATTGAACAATTTTAGTTTCATTAGAAACTTAAGAGATGGTAGAGCAATTTTATAGAAGAGAGTATGACCAAATTACATCATTTCCATTTTTTGATTGAATGTGAACAGTAGACCTGAAAGAGTGTCTTGGAAACAAAATTCTAAAAGTAAGCCAATGAGATATGAATTGTGATTTTAATGGTTTTAGTGAGATATAAACCTAAGTATAAAATATACTTAGATGAGTCTTGATATGGGACTAATTTTGTGATGAAAATAATGGATAAATACCTAGGATTGTCATAAACATACATTGTACATATTTTATTACACATATATGTATTGTCAAACACTTATACTTGTGCAAATTGTGATATATGTGTTTATTATTTGATATAGAGGAGCAACTAGAAGGTCAATCTCCAAATGTTGTCAAAAATTCCAGGCATTAGCTTCGGGAGCAACTTGTGAGTAACCTAGACGGTTTCTCTCGATTGATTGTTTGTTTTATTTTGTTTGAATTATTTGGATTAAAGTGATTTGGATATGCTAATTTTCAGACAAAAGGTTCAACGACTGTGAAATGTGAATGAGATATGCAAGTGCTACTTGCGTGTGAATGTGACAAACTAAGTGTTTCATGATATGATTGATTGAAAATGTGAGATGCATTCCATACATTAATGCTTAATCAGATAAAGGGAGTTGTGACCGGAGTTGCTACCGAAAAAGAGCTTAAAGCTCACAATGTGAAAAAGAGCTTAGAGCTCAGAAAGCATATAAGAGCCAAAGGTTCACTATGTAAAATGAGCCTTGTATCCCTAATGGATAAGGGATACTTATAAATGATCTTGGTATCCACAATGGATACAGGACAGTTTAGGCACTCGGTCACAACAACGTAATAATTGGAAAAAAGTTACATGAGCATTTCATATGTATTTTGTTAAGTATATATAATTGATTTAAATGTAAAATTGTCTATGTTTAAGTAAAAATGTGAGATGTAATTATGCCAAAATGTGAGAAGAAACGATGTGTTGCATGAATTGAGTGAACCATCGATGATGGTTACCTCATGGAGTTCGCAAAACTCACCAAAATTGCAACGTTGACTTTTCAGGACCCAGAGATGACTCTAACTACTAAGAGACTCTACCAGCAGTGTAGATTGATGATTTAGGAAGTAAAGTCATGGCTCAAAGGTCGCAGCTGGGTTTTGGAAAGATTAGATAGACTTTACATATTTCCTCTTTCGTATAGCACTTTTATAGTAGTATTTGATGATGTACTTGTAAGAAATATTGAAAGACATATTGTAGATCCTTGGATTTTATAAAATGAAATGAGGAAATTTTGGATTTTAAAATATTGTGACATTCTTATGAGGCTTATAAGTGAATAAAGTAGATGATGCCCTGGTATGTGAATGTAGTGGTTGAACGTAGCGCACCATTATCATATGATATGTACTAGAATGTCCTAAGGTGCTCCAGTATGTGCCTTACGATAAGGGGGTGCTACACGCTAAAGTTTTGCTCGACACTGGTGTACAAAGGTCATTTGTCAATGTGACCTTCTCCAGGGATATTCATCATCCCCTAGAGCTGTTAGATCCCCCTCTCATTATAGTCACACCTCTTAGAGGTCAAGTGGCTTGTGATGAAGTATATATAGCTTGTGAGATAAAGATCAGTGATGTAATGTTAGAGGCAAATCTTATTCCCCTCGATCTTGAAGATTTCGAGGTGATATTAGGGATTGATTGGTTAGAGAGGTATCGTACCAGGGTTGATTGTTTTAAGAAAGAAGTGGAATTTGACCTTCAGGATGCAGTCCCGATTAAATTTATTAGTGATCGACGGAGATTTTCGAGTTGTTTGATATTAGTGATCAAGGCTAAGAGGTTAATTCGGCAGGGATGCTAAGCATACCTTATACATGTGATTGACACTTCGACATAGAGGGTCAGACTAGGAGATGTCCCTATTATGTGCAAGTTTCCCGATGTCTTTCTAAAGGAGTTACCTGGATTGCCACTTGATCGGGAGTTTGATTTTACTATTGACTTGGTTCTATGGACAACACCAATATCTATACCACCGTATCGTATGGCATCAGCAGAATTGAAAAAGTTGAAGATTCAACTACAAGAGTTATTAGAAAAAGGCTTCATCAGACCCAATCATTCACCATAAGGAGCACCAGTATTGTTTGCTAAAAAGAAGGATGGGACTGTTCGCTTATGTGTTGATTATCGATAGTTAAATATGGTTACCATCAAGAATAAATATCCACTCCCTAGGGCCGATGACTTGTTTGATCAGTTAAGAGGAGCTATAGTATTTTCAAAGATAGATATGAGATCAGGGTACCATCAGTTGAAGATTGATGAGAATGATGTGCATAAGAATGCTTTCCAGACGAGGTATGGACCCTATAAATTTTTGGTGATATCATTCAGATTAACAAATGCACCTAGAATATTTATGGACTTCATGAATAGGATGTTCCATCCTTATTTAGATCAGTTTATCATAGTCTTCATTGATGATCTTCTGATTTATTCTAAGGATGAAAAGGAGCATGCTTGACATCTCTGGATTGTGCTACAAGTACTTTGCGAAAGATAGTTGTATGTGAAGTTCTCAAAGTGTGAATTTTTGGATGAGGAAGATAGGATTCCTTAGGCATGTGGTATCAAGGGAAGGCATTTTTGTAGATTAGAAGAAAGTGGAAGCTATACTTGAATGGGAACAACCCAAGAATGTGATAAAAGTCTGCAGCTTTCTAGGGTTAGGTGGTTATTATCGGAGATTTGTTGAGGGTGTCTCAATACTTACAACACCCTTGTCGAGGCTTACCCGAAAGGGAGTAAAATTTCAGTGGGATGACAAATGCGAGGCGAGTTTCTAGGAGCTGAAGAGGCGATTGAATTTTACACCAGTGCTTGCCCTACCTACCCAGGGGGTTAGGTATGAGGTACACAATAATGCCAGTCACCAGGGACTTGGCTGTGTACTTATGCAAGCCTGGTGAGTGATCACATATGCTTCTAGATAGTTAAAGAAGCACATGATTTAGAGCTCGCAGCGGTGGTGTTTGCACTCAAAATTTGAAGGACTATCTTTATAGGGAGACTTGTCGTATATACACCGACCATAAGAATCTGAAGTACTAATGAAACAGAAGGAGCTAAACCTAAAAAAATGAAGATGGTTGGAATTGATTAAGGATTATGACTTAATAATCAACTATCACTTGGGAAAAGCAAATGTGCTAGCCGATGCACTGAGTCTTAAGTCCTGTTTGGTATTAAATGTTAAGCAAAATCCTTACATGACACATTTGATGAGTGTGCAGAGCCTTAGCCTTAGAGTTAAACTCTCAGTGGCAGAGGATGATGGAATATTGCTAGTACGGTTTGAAGTTCAACTGACATTATTTGATGGGACTAGGAGATCACAGGCTAAAAATTCCGAGTTAAGAGTCATTCGGGAAAAATTTCCATCCAAAAAGAGTGAGGGGTTCAGACTGAGAGAAGACGAGTTATTAGTTTTCATAGATAAAGTCTGTGTGCTGAATGACCAGGGTCCCAAGTGAGCTATCTTGGAATAAGCTCACAGTTCGGCTTATGCTATACAGCTTGGTAGCACCAAAATGTATCAAACTCTTAGATAGAGTTATTAGTGACTGCGGATAAAGAGAGAGATAGCGGAATTTGTGACCAGATGCCTTCCCTATCAATAGATTAAGGTAGAGCATAAAAAACCAACAAGTATGTTACAGTCTTTGCCTATTCCAGAATGGAAGTAGAAGCATGTGACAATGGATTTTATAGTTGGACTACCTTGTACATCGAAGGGTCAAGATGCTATTTAGGTTATAATGGATAGATTGATGAAGTCTATTTATTATCTGCCTATCCACATAACCTACTCATTGGAGAGGTTGGGAAAGCTGTATATCGATGAAATTGTGAAGTTGCATGGGGTGCCAATTTTTATAATATTAGATAGGAACCTGAGATTAAACTCACGATTTTGGCCGAAATTTTAGAAATTTTTAGGGACTAAACTGAAGTTTAGTATTGCCTCCTACCCCCAGACTGATGGTCAATCAGAGAGGACCATTTAAATACTGGAGGACATGCTGAGAGCATGTGTGATGGAATTCTAAAGGAGTTGGGACCGACACTTACCTTTGATAGAGTTTTCTTATAACAATAGTTATTAGACAAGTATCGGTATGCCACCATATAAAGCATTTTAAGGGAGAAAGTGCATGACACCTCTATGTTGGGATGAGGTTGGTATAACTAAAGTCGAAGGAGCCGAATTGATAGAAGTTACCACTCAGAAGATCAAAGTCATTCGAGAAAAGATGAAAGTCGCCCAGGATCGTTGAAAGAGTTACGCGGATAAGAGGAGATGACCATTAGAGTTTGCAGTTGGTGACATGGTTTTCCTTTAGATATCACTATGGAAAAGTATTATTATCCAACTTTAAAGCTGAGGGAAGCTGAACCCTCGATATATCGGACCTTTTTGTATCTTGGAGCATGTCGGGACTGTGGCGTATCGGTTAGAATTGCCATCAGACTTGGATAGGATCTATAATGTGTTCCCTATCTCGATGCTTAAAAAGTATATACTGGATCCATCTAACGTTTTGGAGACACCTCCAGTAGAGCTGAGAGAAGACATGAGTTTTGAGGTGAAACTAGTCCAAATTTTGGATCGACAGATAAAGAGATTACGCAATAAGGAGGTACCCAAGGTCAAAGTTCTTTGGAAGGGTGACAGGGTCGAGGAGATGACATGGGAGCTTAAAGATACTATGAGACATCAGTACCCCTATTTATTTATGTTCTAGACTTAGGAGTTTTGAGGATGAAACTCTTTTGAGGAGGGGAGGACTTGTAACGTCTGATTCTCTGGGCCCTTTTGTATTGTTCTGTACTTAGAGATGCTGCTGTATATTGATATATACATGTTGTATATGAGTTCAAAGTTGTATTTAAATCCTTTGGGTATATATGTCAGTGATTTATAATGTGATATGCCTTTATATGAACTTATAGTTCATCGGTATGCAAAATCTTGGAGATTTTGGACATATAAGCTTCTAAGTGTTTAAAACCGAGTCCATTGGATGGATATGACCATGGTGGTTAAGTTATGTGTTCTAATGCCTTAAAGGTGATTAGACATGATTTATAGACTTATTGGACGCCTAGAAGGCTTAATTGGAAAAGTTGATGTACATAAGGGCTTATTTGCCAATTGTTAAAATTTAAAGGACTTAAATGCAATTTTTCAATTCTTGGAGGATCAATATGTAATTTTATAAGGTTAAGGGGCTTCGTTATTATTTTCAAAAGTTTGGGGACCAAAATAAAACTAAAAATTTTGGAGATTCTCAAATTTTGGGATGAATTGCAAATTTAGGAAAAGTTTGGAGGGTAAAATGGTAATTTCACATAAAGTAATGGTAAAAAGGTAAATTTATCATATTTTGGTCAAAGAAGAGTCAATATTCTAGACTCTTCTTTAGTTATGGCCGTGCATCCCATTACTAAAGACTTAAATCAATTTGTTTTAGTTAAAAGAAAGGAGAAGAGAGGAAGAGAATAACCATTTTCAGCTATCACCAAAATCCTATCTTTTTTTTTATTCTTCAACCCAAATCAAGGTGTTCTAAGCTAATTTGGGATCAAGTAACTCAAATCTATCATTATATTTGAGAAATTCTGAAAGGATTTTAAGATATCACCAAAGGAAGTTTTAGGTAACTTTTGTCTCATCTTTCTCTACATTATGATTTTGAGTTTGGTGTTAAGATATGTTGTTCTTCATGCTTGAATATACATGAAACATGGTTTAGATGAATGAAATGAGTCATGGAGAAGCCTCCTTAAGTCAAAACTGAAATGTTCCCTCTTTGGTGAAAGTTTGTGAATTTTTGAATAACTTTTGAAAATTTATGATTTAAACGAATCCTATGGTGTTAATTGTATTTGTATAATGTGAATTGATGATGAAAAATGAAGAATATATATAACGGATGAGGCTTGGTTGAAATGATGGGAGAAGGAATGGATTAATGTAATGAGTTGTATAATTATGATGAATATGGCTTAAATGAAGGGAATTGGATTGAATGGAGTGGTAAATGTGTTATTGATGGTAGTGTTTGTTATATAACAAGATAGAAGCATGAATTACTATGATAAAGTTTTGAAAATATGACTTCAAAGTCATGCACATTAGGAGTTTCATAAAATGTCTAAGTGAACTTGGCTTAGGATTTAAAGATTTATAATGATATACATTGGAAAGTGACTTTCATGTTACTATAGTAAACTTGAATTTTGCTCAAATTGATGAGTAATGGCCGAATCTTATAGCTTAAAGATAATGATATTGTATTTTATACACTTATGTAATAATGTATAAGTATGAGATATATGCTTAAGTAGTAAATATATTGTATATTTTTTATATATAAAGGCTCAAGAGTTGTGAATCAAGGTGCTCGTATCGAGGATTGTTGAAGTTAAAGGGAGTGTACACCTTCTTTTGAGGTGAGTTGGGGAAACCATCTATCTCAAATAAAATTAGAAAATCCTAAGACATACATGATGACTTGTATGTGAATTTTGAACTTAGGTAGTGCATGTTAGAATTGAATCTCAAATTAATGATGGTATACTTGTGTGTTTAATAAGTGAAATTGTTTTGAATAACACTTTGCACTTGGGGTGCAAAAGATGACTTTTATTGTATGAAATAATGTTTTGGAACCTACATATGTATAACCGAGTCATGTATGCTGCATGTATGTGTTCTATTTTGGCTTAGAGCCATGGCACGGTTCCATTTATCGGTTGGACTAATAAATAAAGGCATGGTGCCTTACTTGATTTTTGTACTTAATATTTTTATATGATTTTTTTGTGAATGATGAGGTAACGATTAACCGATCGTATGCTAGGCACAATAGATTAAACGACCCCTGTACCCTTAATGTTGGTACATAAAAGTCAAGTCCCCGTATCGACACCATTATATGGGACTTGTGGGTGATTCCACACCTAGGGTTTAGACACCGACGAGGTCATCACCTAGGGTCTTGACGCTCTTGTCGACTGTAGTCCAGACTCACTATGGATGAAAGTTGAACCAACACTAGGAATCGATGGGTGTGCGCACTAGTTTGGCCGATTAGTGATGACGTAGATGATTATTTTGGCTTATCCTCATATTTGTCTTCTTACGAGATTTGATTTATACATGTGATATCTTTCTGCTTATGTGTACTAGAACTAGAATCTATGTTCACCCAATGAGTGATTAATAGGCTAGGCCTATATGGTTCCTAACCAGTATACGTTGAGTCATAGGTTATTTATACTGTCTTAGTGTGTATCAAGTTTTATTTGTGATATATATTTTTTCTACTCACTGAGTTTATAGTGTACTCACCATCTCCCCCTTCCAACCATGCAGGTTAATTTAGTGAGCTTGAAGCTCTTTATGGATCGTGCTGTCTTTTGACATTTTTAGGGTTGTATTATACGTGGGTAGTTTCTGTTTTGTACTTCTGTTGTATACTCATGAACTATTTTTATTACTCTGGTTATATTGATATGCTTTTTTATTTTATAAATTAACTCTTGACTGTCTTGTAGTTTGTAAAAGACCTTTTGTATGAACTTTTGGTACTGTTGTTGAGATTGATTTTGAGTGGACTTAAAAGTCCAAAAGTTATGATAAAATTTTAATGTGAAAATAATAGTGCGTTTAAAATTTTTTGTAGGTGTTTGATTAAGTTTTGGGATTTTTAAAATATAGCTATTATGCTGCCCAAATTTTTCAAAAAAAAGGAGAGATATTCAGTAAGCCTTGCATAGTTAGATTAAGGATACCGTGAGTGTCTTTAGCCCGAGTATGTGGCAATTTTCATGTGCTCGATGTGGTATTGGGTCATGACATATTGAGACCGATCCTGGTGAATTTGACTTCTTAGGATAAAAGATGTTTCGCCAAGTTCTTATATGTTAAAATGCTTAGCCAAAAACTGATTAACCTATGCAATATAGTCAAGTCATTTGATATGAGCAAGGCATAATCCACATATAAAAGTAGAAAGATAACTTTGCTCCCCCTGACCTTGTAATATAAACATCTTTCAAC
>JAOQMP010000005.1:27321525-27347238 GCA_027563575.1 Erythroxylum pedicellare
AATAGTAAGCAGAAACGACGACGCACATTGAAGAAACAAGAGGCAAAACGCATAATCTTGTGCGTTAAACGCACAAGCAGAATACGCTGGAGAGGGTTTTAAGTGATTGTGACCCTTATGGGTCACATCACAAGCATAGTAGAGTAAAAGCCACAGTGGAAGAAACAATTAGGCTGGAGAAAGGCTGGGCAACGCAGGAGAAAAGAACGCAGGCGTGGAGGTGCTGAAGGCTTGAAGAGCTGGCGCTGGCTTGGCTTGCGGCTGGAGAAGCAGCGAAGTGAAGCGCAGGCGACAGTGAGGAGCGCTACAGTAGAGCAGTCCCAGTGAACACTAAGAAGCGGCAGTGAAGAGAAATTAAGGGATTTTTAGCTAGGAATTAAATGGGGGCTAAAGCAATTTTTTGGGAAAGACTTATGAAGGGTTAGCCATTCCGATGCAGGTTCGGAGGTGACATCGACACCGATAACCTGGGTTAAGTATTTTTTCATTATTTTGTTGTTTCTTTCTCTCATTAAGAATTGATTGTGTTATCTTATTTTAATTAATGCCGGTATTGTATATGGATAATCGGATTTTTGTTATTATTCGGTTATTTGTGTATAAATCCATTGGGTATTATGAATTGATGATTTTAATGCGTTCATCGAATCGTTAATTTTAAACTCATTGCTAGAATTTCGATATAATCCGTAATTGTTATGTTGAAATTCACGTGTAGTGACTAATGATTCTTAATCATTAGGGATAACATGACCTAGGTTTAATGACGCATCGTATGTAGTTATTGCCTTGATTAATCGATTTTCCTAATTTGTAATGCTACTGCCTAATTAAATCTATAGATCGTATCCCAAGTTATTAGGTGGTTAGGTTTAATTAACGATCGTATTTTGATTAAACAAAACCTAAGGGAAAACTTGGGTTAATTTTTAACCAACGACTAATAATTGCTAGGAGAGGTTAAAGAACAACAAATTAATGAAATATGCTTAATTAGGGTGTAGGCCGAGATTGAACCAAAGAACCGGGTCCCTACCGAATTCCCCACCTTTATCATTTTTGCATGTTTTCTTTAAATTGTCTTTATTAGTTAGTTTTATTTTATTTTCTTCTTTAAAAATCCAAAATCCCCCCGTTAAACCTAAACACCGGTTAATGTCATTTCATAAACTTTACATATACTCTCTGTAGGATCGACCTAGACTCACCACTGCTATAGTAGTAGGTTTAGTTATTTTATTTTGACTAGTGAAACGATGCGCGGTCATGGTCTAGCATAGTATTAAGCACTTGTTTTATAATAATTAATAATTTTTCCTAAAGAATTGAACACAAGTGTGAGACACATAGGTGTGTCTTGGAATATGTGTCAAACATAACTCAGGTAGATGTCATGTTTCTTTATGTCACTCACTACTCCTTAAACACACTAGGGTAATCTTCTATTTAGGGCCAACATAGACAAATATTGGTATCATATCCCACAATTCTCTAATTTTTAAAAATTTTAACATCTTTAAGTTATAATTGATTTATGATGAATTCTAAAAAGTTGTCTATTCTGATAGGTTCTTATTATCTTTATTGTCTCCTCGATCAGATAACTATAAAGAATAACATATTCAAATCTAAGATTTTGCTATCAAAGCATCCCCTATAAAAAAAATAAACTAAATATTAGGAAAAGATCATATAACTTGTATAAAATATGTTATAAAATTGATAAATTACAATTAATTTTAACTTATAATAATATATAAAATATAACCTTATCAAATTCCCCCATTCTTAACTTGTTGTTTTTCCTTAACCAATTTACAATTAGAAAACTTAACCAATAGGCCAAACAAACTAAATAAGAAACAATTCCACTTAAGTGCAAAGTGGTTGATAGATATTTTAATTGATTATGAAATTATTCCATAACACGTAGCAATTATTGATATGAAATTGCTTAAGATACTCACTTTGACTTATATGTGATTTTAGGCACAATTTAGAAGTAAAGAAGTTAAAATGAGTTAAAAGCTTAATATTTTGTCTATTTTATGAAGATTCATATTCATTTGTCTTTGTTGAACAAAAATGATAAATATTGGAGCAAGTAAAGATGAGAAAATCAAGATGATGAAGTTACATGGAAATTGCATGCAACAACCCCATACAAGAACATAAATTTAATGGAGTGAATTTAATGGAAAGAATTTTGGAATTATGGTAAATCAAAGATGGAAGGCTGCAATAGGTGGAAGCACAAAATGATGCATTTAATGCATATGTCTGCATTTCGTGCATAGCAGATGCAAAAAAAAACCTCTGTATGGGTTTTTAAAGATGAACAGTAACGGTGGACCAAGAAATAAATGAGCTAAATCAGAATCATGGAGGGCTAGATGTCTTAACGCTGATTTAGAGGTGATATCAATGATGATGACCTGGTTAAGTGTATTTCTTTGTTTTAGTTGTTTCTTTCTCTCGTTAGAAATTGATTGTGTTATCCAATATTATTTGATTTGGGTTTTATGTATGGATAATTGTATTCTCGTTATTGTTCAATTATTTGTATATAAACCTATTGGGTATTATGAAAAGATAATTTTAATGCATTCATTGAATCATTTATTTACAAAACCATTGCTAGAATTTTGATATAATCAGTAATTATTATGTTGAAATTCATGTGTAGCGACTAATGATTCGTAATCATTAGGGATAACATAACCTAAGTTAAATAACGCATCGTATGTGGTTGTTGCTTTGATTAATCGGTTTTCCTAATTCGTAATGCTACTGCCTAATTAAATATAAAGATCATATCCTAGGTTATTCGATGATTAGGTTTAATTAACAATCGTATCTTGATTAAACACTACCTAAGGGAAAACTTAGCTTAATTATTAACTCACGATTAATAATTTGCTAGGAGAGGTTAGAGAACAACAAATCAATGAAATATTTTTAATTATGATTAGGCTGAGATTGAACAAAAGAACTGGGTCCCTATCAAATTCCCCACTTTTATCATTTTTTACTTGTTTTCTTTACACTACTTTTGTCAGTTGTTTCAGCTTTATTATATTTTCTTATTTCTAAAACCAAACCCCCCACAACTTAGACACTGATTAATTTCATTTCAACAACTTTACACATATATTCTATAAGATCGACCTAGACTCACCACTACTATAGTAGTTGTCTAGTTTATTTTGACTAGTATTATGACGTGCTGTCAATTTTAGAGTCGTTATTGGGAAGTGCGGTGTTTTAGTTTTAGTTCTTGTTTGTGATTTTAATTAGTGTTTTGTATATATTTGTTTGTAATTAGATTCTTTTCATTTATTTCGTGATTCTTTCATTTTTCTATTTCGTGTTTGTGATTTAAAAAAAATCATGGATGTAAGTAATTTTGTCTTTAACTATTATTCTCAATCCTATAACCAAGGTTAGACTGATTAACCTAACTTTGGTTATGGATAGGATAGCCATCCGAATTACTTCTACGATAGTTTGCAGGAAACACAACAATTCTCGTGTAGACCAGAAGCTTCTTGTCAAAACTCAGGTACACCTCTAAACGACTATATCAAGACCTGTAATGCTGTCCACATTCAATTTCAATAAGGTATACAGCAGCTTCAAGAGAGTATATAGTAGACCCAATAGAATATCTTATAATTTCTGTAGGATGAAAGGCAATCTTGGTCTAGTTTCTAAGATATAGAGACCCAACAGATTACCTTATAATTTTGGAAGGATGAAAGGCAATCTTGGTCTAGTTTCTACGATATGAAGAGCTAACAAAACTCAGGTACATCTCTAGAAGAATTGATGAATGTAGCAATCTTCAATTTTAATAGAGCCTACAATAGCATTTGTAATGGTTCTAGCAGAAAATGAGGCATATAAAATCTAGAAACCATAACTTGTTAAGCCAAATGGGTGAAATGGCAGTGAGGATTGAACGCCTAGAATCAAAATTAGAAGAGGAATAGTTATATCAACCTGAGGCATACCTAATGGACATTAGTGCGTACAGAGTGATGAGGGGCTTGAGAATTTTGAGAGCAATACTCAAGGAATTGCATGTGAAGAAGAATTTGAGGAGGAGCTCGAACTAGAAAAAGACATATCATTTTGCTCGAAGGTGAATACTGAGTTTATGATTTTTTTTAGACTAACTCTTCACCTTTACATAGTAGATTGGAGGAATTAAATGGGAAGAAAAAGGTGAAGAGAAATTTGATATCTTTCCAGAATGCATGGACGTAGTCAAGATTGAAAGTCAGAGGATAAGGAAGATGCTGAATATGACGGATCATCAACTAAGACCCTATCTTGAAGAACCTCACATAGAAGAGCCACATGTGACACCTAAAGATTACAATTTTTTCATGTGAGGAGGAAACATGGAGTCAAGCCAGTGACCCTAAACTAAGGCGCTTCGTGGGAGGTAATCGAAGGGAAGTAAATTTCTTTTCTTTACAATTCTACATTACTTTTTTATTTGCATGTGTGTTTATATGTTATGTTATTTCTTACTTGTTTTTTAAGTTTTCAATCAAAATAAGAGAAAGAATAAAACAAATGAAACAAACATTTTCGCATTTTCTATTGCTTTTAGGACTATATAGTCATGATTAGAGAATGAGTTGACCAGAGAATTTGATAGTAACTTTAGCATATACTTTTACTCGTATGATTGGTCGATGTGCATTATCTTTAAAGGAGTAGTGAATAGTGGTAGACAAATTCAGTGAGATTTTGAGCCTTATTAGACTGACACATTCATATCAATCTCATTGTCTTTTGATAATGTGTGACCTTTATGACATGTACATCCTGATTTTGCCTTGAATTTCTATTTGAGACCACATTTTTATCATATACATTAATATGGATATGATTATGCATTCTTTGCTTTTCCAAACTACATTAGCCAAATAGCCTACCCATTATATGATTTTTTCCTTTTTGATAAGACCTCTTGAGCTTTATTTGCCTTTTCTTTGTGTATTAACCACATAACATACTTTATCTTAACCAAATGTCCTTCCTAAGCCTTAAAACTAGTCAAACATTTGTTGATTATTGAGTTTGTGGATATATAAAAGTATAAGTGTGGGGGTATGCATATATGTGGGTTGGTTATAATGTTCATTGAAATTTCCATGTTGATGTAGTTTAATTTTTATAAGAGAAAGGAAAAGAAAAGAAAAAGAAAAAAGAAAAAGAAAAAATGTTTAAATAAATATATCAAGGAGGGAATGCTTATGTGGTTTGCAAGGTTATTTATACTTAATGCATCCTCATAAAGTTATATTGAAACTTGAGTATGTTGAATATGAGGTAATGTTGGCTTGGTCACTCTTTGTGGTTTCAATGTATTGTCAGCAATTATATAAGTGATCCCATCGAATTGGTATATACTTCATGTGGTTTATGTATGAGAGCTTAAGTTTAAATTATGAAACTTGTTTTTGCATTCACTATGGTTGATGTACACAATTGTGTGTGAATGTTGGTTTTTGCACTTGATAATGTATTGAGTATTACTTTTATTTCACTAGCTTTAAAGGCTTTCATGCTACTTAACCAAAACATATCTCACCTTACCTTTTCCCACATGATAACCTGGAAAAGTCCTTTGATCCATGATCTTGTATGTGAATTTTAATGGTGGAAAAATGAAATGATATGCGAAGTTGTGGATGTCATGATCATAAATGGCATTGAGTGTACCCATAGATATATTTTAGTTAAACATATTTTCCAAGTCTACTATTAGATTGCTCAAATTTTAAAGGTATTAAATGTTACTTGATCATGAGTAAAAGCTTGGAATGATGAGTTCTTGCTATGATTTTTGAAAGTCAATCATCTTTGTTTATAGTTAGGTATTCATGGAACATATGGCAATTGAGCAAATGTTTATAGGTCTTTGAGCTTAATTTTAATGCTTTGCCCAAGGATGGCTAAAAGGTAAGTGTGGGGAAAATTGATGGGTGTTTAATTGATTATGAAATTATTCCATAACACTTAGATTGCTTAAGATACTCACTTTGACTCATATATGATTTTAGGCACAATTCGAAAGCAAAGAAGTTAAAGTGAGTCCAAAGCCTTATATTTGACTATTTTTCGAAGATTTATATTCACTTGCCTTCGTCAAATAAAAATGATAAATATTGGAGCGAGTAAAGACAAGAAAATCAATATGACAAAGCTACAGGAGGGTTTCAATTAGGATTATTCAATAGAGGTTAGAGCATTTTTTGAGAGAGACCCATAGAGGGCTAGATGTCTTGACACTGGTTCAGAAGGTGACATCGACACCGATGACCCAAGTTAAGTGTATTTCTTTGTTTTAGTTGTTTCTTTCTCTCATTAGAAATTGATTGTGTTATCCTATGTTAATTGATTTGGTTTTTGTGTATGGATAATCATATTCTCATTATTGTTTGGTTATTTGTATATGAACCTATTGGGTATTATGAAAAGCTAATTTTAATGCATTCATTGAATCATTTATTTGCAAACCCATTGCTAGAATTTCGATATAATTCATAATTGTTATGTTGAAATTCATGTGTAGTGACTAATGATTCGTAATCATTAGGGATAACAAAACCTAGGTTAAATGACTCATCATATATGGTTGTTTTCGTGATTGATCGGTTTTCCTAATTCATAATGCTACTGCCTAATTAAATTTAGAGATCTATCGTAGGTTATTTGGTGGTTAGGTTTAATTTACAATTGTATCTTAATTAAACACTTCCTAATGGAAAACTCGGGTTAATTATTAACTCACGATTAATAGTTGCTAGCAAAGATTAAAGAACAACAAATTAATGAAATATGTTTAATTAGGGTGTAGGCTGAGATTGAACCAAAGAGTTAAGTCCCGACCGAGTTCCCCACTTTTATCATTTTTTACATGTTTTCTTTACAATGCTTTTCTTAGTTATTTTAACTTTATTTTATTTTCTTATTTCTAAAACCAAACCCCTTAACCTAAACACCAATTAATTTCATTTCAAAAACTTTACACACACTTTTTGTGGGATCGACTTAGACTCACCACTTCTATAGTAGTAGTCTAGTTTATTTTGACTATGCGCTATTAGTGGCATTTAAAATATACTAAAGGCCTTTAAAATCCTAAGTGTCCCTAGTGGAGGAGCTATAGTCTCCTAAAGATTTACTAGAGTAATAACAACAAATATTAACATGCACTCATAGTTAGTTTAGTAGTTAAAAATACATGACAGGTATATTCAAACTTCAATTTAATTATAAAACTTAAAATATAATATTTCTTAAAGAAATTATACAAAAAAGACAATACAAACACTACTATACCTCCTTCATCAAGTTCAAATACTTGTATTTGAAGTGTTCTTCAAAAGGTACCACCTTTTCACACAAATATTTGAATTTTAGGTTAAGTAAACTCATCATATTCTTATGAAATTAAACTTTCCATATGCTTGGAAATCATCTAATCTTTATTACTCAAATAGATATATAAAAGAAAAATCCAAAAGAACTTTGAATTGGTTATTTTATAGCTAAAGGGATAAGTAGGTTAATAGAGTAAGGGAATATGGAAAAAATATTCATAATTACTAGATCAAGTAAATCATGAAATTGATAAAAAATGTTCATCAGCTCCTTGTATCTTACAAAAAACCCCTCTTCATTCACTATTTTTATGTAAAAGAAATTCATGTCAATTAATTGTCAATAATATTTTTATTCTTTATTTTATTTTTCATGAGCCTTTTCCCTTTTATATTGCCATTTTCAAACATATACCATCTCCTCCACAGTTATTTATTTGGATATCTTCCATACAACATCAAATCATAAGTAAAAGCTCTACAAATCAAAAATTAAGATGTTGTTACTTATTTTTATTTTAGGCTCAAACTTCTTTAGGAAAAGGATTACAAAGAAAAAGGCTCAACTTTTATAGTAGGCTTAACAAGGGTTTAGTAACAATTCAATGTACAAAAGGTAGGAAACTTGGCTTAAATAAGAATTCTAATTTATTTTATCAATTTAATGCTTATAAAAATCTTACTTGTAATCTTGAAAAGATGAAATTCAAGTTCCAAAACTTCAAAATCATAGAAGATATCCACATTAAAAAGAAGAACTATTAAATATAAGCTCAAATTCTTCAGCAATACTCAAGTCAAATTAAAGTATTATACCTACTTAATTTGATTCCTATCATTCATAAAGTCAAGATTGCATTACAACCAATTTAATCATATTATAAACTTAACCTTTAACAACCAATATTAAATATTAATTATATGTATTAGCCTAAAGTAAATGATATCCTAATCATAAATCAAAAAGAAAAATAAAGTAAAAAGTTTAAATCTAAAATATATAAAAAAACAAACTTAAAAATTATATTATCATGAAGTCACACTCACACTTAAAAATGACGTTATACTCAATGAGAGAAAATTGAGCTAACGAAATCTCCCTTAATTCCATGATAATTTTGGTGAGTAAAATCCTAGAAAATCCATAAAAACTTCATAAAAAAAACGTTAGTAGAGAACTAAAATTAATATATTAAGATAAAAGAGAAGTACGGTTAGAATGTTGGTTTCCTCCTAATAAATGCTTCTTTAGAAGTTCTTACTTGGACTTCTTGCTCAATCCTTTCATCTTAGATACATAATTAAAGGCTTAGTTCCACTGTTCTTCAAAATCAAATGCTCATTAGCTATTAAATATGCAACATACAATTGTAGAGTAAAGTTATATGGCATTAACATAATACTCCCTGCATCTTAAGTTTGCTAATGCCCTTTTAATTAAAAAAGATGGTTGAGCACTCCTTCTTTAAGGTGATTGTGACAAGTCCATAATATCCTTCTTTTTTGCTCCTCTTTCTTTTTCTACTTCCCCTCTCTTTATGTTTCTTTAGACTTGTTTGACTGCTTAAATTCCTCCTCTTTAGTAACTTTAATGTCATCTTTTATGCCAATCCTAAATGTAATGAATAACATTTGATCTCTTAGGTTCACCTTTGTGTTACTAAGAAGTTTTCCTTAATCTTTTTCACTTTCCACCTTTGTTATTTGGTCACTTAGATCTCCAAATTATGAATGGATGCATATTTAGATTGCACCATCTTTTTAAGTTGTCCCACTAAAGATTCAAGTTTCCCCAAGTTATCTAATTTTACATTGATGGAAGATATAAAATACGAGATCATCTCTTCCATATTATTACTTTATCAAGGCAGTGATTATTTAAATTAAGGTCTTTGCTAGAACCTAAGTGGTCCCATTTTTCTACTTGTAACTCTTTACTCCCTATAAATTTTTTTAATGTTTTTTTGCATCCTACATTGTACATATTGTAGAAAGGATCATTCGCGCTAAATTCATCATAGGCAGCCATATAATTGGCATCTTTATAGTAATATGTGGTATGATATATTTTCATACATGCATTAGAGGAATGTCCATACATGCCACATTGATAGCACGCCTCCTATTTTCATGATTAAAATAAATCTTCAATTGGTTTGAATAGGTCTAAAGATATTTTATTTTGATGCCAAGTTTGAAGATGCAATATATAAGAGTGTTAAATTATCAATCAAACAAAGGAAGATAAGTATGAAATAAAGCTCAAAATAATAATCTAATCATTAAATGATCCTAAAAAATACTTCCAAAAACTTGTTTAAATCTATCTACAAGCATAAAGAAATGATTATAGTAAGTAATAAAAATAAAAGTATTCTGTAGTATCAATCCCACAAGGCATGTACCATTAGATTTATTAATCCTATTCAAACAATTTAACTATATAAAACAAGAGTTTATAAAGATCAATTAAACTGTTAAAGTAATGAAAGCAAGATAATAAATAATAAAAACGAGTCAAGAAAAACGAAAGATGGGGTTTTAGGGTTCACTTATGTATAATTCCAATTATCATATAAGATTGATAGTCAAAGTCAAAATAAATATTAACCTAGTTTATCTACACCCTCTCCAAAGACATACAACTATATTCACCTTTTAGTTCTTGATGTAGCCCGCTGTAACACTACTCAAAATCACTAGACCTATAACTGTAGTAGTAGTGAGTCTAGGTGAATCCCACAGAGATTAATTCAATTATTTTCCTTAATTATTTATTTATTTAAAATAGGGGGTTTATGTTTGATGCAAATTAGAAAAAAATGTAATAATGAATATATGAAAGCAACTTAACTTAAGTAGTAGAAAAGTGAGAAAATTAATGAATCGTTTAAAATTGGGTTCTTTGGTTTAATCTCGTCCTACAAGCAATTTCACATACATCATTGCATTATTGCCTTTAGAACTCTCTTTAGACTATTGATCATGAATGAACAACAAGCTTTATTAATCCCAGTTTTTCCTTAGGTCGTAGTTAACTAAGAAGAGCTCGTTAATTAACCCTAATTATCAGATAACCTAGAATAACCTCTTTAAGTTTAATAAAAAAACCATGTTACGAGTGAGAAAAATGGATCAATATAAGCAATAACCACATAAGCTCGAGGTATTTAACTTATGCTCTTTTATCCCTAATAATTTAATACCATTAGTTGCCACATATGACTTCAAACACGACTATTATGCATCGTATTCAAGTTGTAGTTATGTGTTTTCATAAAAAACAATCTAATAGAGCATTAATATGATTATTAAACAATCCTAAATCAATAAACACAAGATAATGTAAACAATCTGAAAGGAGGGAAAGAACACGATATATAAAGATGATGTGCTTAAATATGTTCCTTGGCATCAACTTCACCTCCGAAACGGCATCAGTAAGGTTAGCCCTCAATCTTCTCCATCAATCTCCAAGATATAGCCATGAATCGCCTTTGTTCTTGTCAAAAACTTGAAGGAGAATGAAGAAAAATTGATTATGTCTAAGTCTTCCTTCTGCCATCACAAATCATTGCTTTTATAGTATAAAACTAGGTTTACAGTGGGTAGGTAGAAACTCACGAGCATGACTTGGTGTGTTATGCCCGCGAGTGTGTGTGTGTCACGGGTGTGACAAGGTGGGTCACGCCTATGACACACTCTCACACTGTTGAAAATTTTGTCATGGGTGTGGTAACACTCTCACGACCATGACTAAATTTTCATGGCCGTGAGACTTATCTCATAGCATGACAATATATCCTTCTTCATTCCTTTTGACATTTTCTTGTCTCCTCTTACTCTCATCCTTCTCCTTATTATTCCATGAAGATAATTGAGTGTAAATATCAAGAAGATGGCTTAACAGGTATGCTTTCGGCTCACTTTAACTATTATATTTCCAAATTGTACCTAAATCAAATATGAACTAAAGTGTCTTATGCATTTTAAAACATTAATCACTAAGTTTCATGGATTAAATGGATCAACAATTAAGCACATATCAGGTTCCCCTATACTTAGCTTTGAACCATCCTTGGGAAAATCCTCAAAATCAAAGTTACAAACTAAAACACTTACTCATTTTCTATATTTCCCAAGAATAGATATTCATAAGCAAAGATGAATAACTTTCAAAACCTGTTGCAAGAACTCAACATTTAGGAGTTCTACTCATGATCAATCAATATTTATCACCCTTAGAAAATGAGCAATCTAAAGGTAGACTAGGACAAAATGTGTTTAAATAAAATAGATCTATAGATACACTCAAACACCATTCATGATCATAATATTCCATAACTTTACATATCATTTCATTTCTGCTCCATTAATAGTCATATGTATAATCATGAATTAAAGGAATTTTAATGTTGTAATGTGGGAAAGTGTATGGTGAGATGTATTTAGGCAATGTAGCATAAAAGCCATCAAAGCTACTGAAGCAAAGTAGCATACAATGCAACATTAAGCGCACAAGCTAACATTCATTCAAAACTTGGTACCATCAATTATATTGAATGCAAAAATTATATTTCTTAGCTTAAATTCAAGCTCTCACTATAACGTCAGACTCTCTGAGCCTTTTTGTATTATTCTGTACTTGGAGATAATACTATATATTGATATATACATGGTTGTATATGAATTCAATGATGTATTTAAATCCTTATGGGTATATATGTCAATGATTAATAATGTCATATGATCTTACATGAACTTAGAGTTCATAGTTTGAGAAATCTTCGAAATTTCCAACATATAAGCTTCTAAATGTGAAAAACAGACTCCATTGGATGAATATGACCATGCTTATTGAGTTACATATGTTCTAATTCCTTATAGGTGATTAGACATGATTTGTAGACTTATTAGACACTTAGAAAGCTTAATTGGAAAGATTAATGTACATAAGGGCTTATTTACTAATTGTTAAAAGTCAAAGGACTTAAATGTAATTTTTCAATTCTTGGAGGACCAATATGTATTTTATAAAGTTAAGGGGATTAATTATTATTCTCAAAAGTCCGAGGACCAAAATAAAAATAAAAGTTTTAGCGATTCCTAAATTTTGGGCTTAATTGCAAATTTAGGAAAAGTTTGGAGGCTAAAATGGTAATTTCAAATATCCTAAGGGCATAAAGGTAATTTCACCATATTTTGGTCAGAGAATAGTCAGTATTCTAGACCCTTCTCTACGTATGGTCGTGCACCCCATTATTAAAGAAAGGAGAAGAAAGGAGGAGAAGACCAGTTTTCGGCTATTACTAACCCTACCCTTTTGTTTTGATTCTACATCCTAAATCAAGGTGTTCTAAGCTAATTTGTAGTCAAGGAAATCAAATCTATCATTAGATTTGATAAATTCTTAAAGGATTTGAAGTTATCATCAAAGAAAGACTTAGGTAAATTTAGTCTCATCTCTCTCTACATTAGGATTTTGAGTTTGGTGTTAAGATATGTTGTTCTCCATACTTAAATATGCATCAAACATGGTTTAGATAAATGAAATGTGTCATGTAGATGGTTCTTCAAGCCTTAACCAAAATGTCCCATTTTCGTAAAAGTTTATGAATTTTTAAATATCTTTTGAAATTGATTGTCTAAATGAATTATATGGAGTTAATTGTACATGTATAATGTGAATTGATGATGACAAATAAAAAAGAAGTATGTTGGATACGGCTAGTCGAAATGATGGAAGAAGGAATAGATTAATGTGAAGAGTTGTATAATTATGATGAATATGGCTTAAATGAAGGGAATTGGATTCAAAGGAGTGGTGAAATGTGTTGTTGATTGGAAGTATTTGTTATATAATAAGATAGTAGAATGAATTAGCATGATAAAGCCTTGAAAATATGACTTAAAAGTCATGCACATTAGGTGTTTGGCAAAATGCCTAAGTGAACTTGGCTTAGGATTTAAGGATTCGTAATGATATACATTGAAAGCAGCTTTCATGTTTACTTAAAGTAAACTTGAATTATTGCTTAGATTGATGAATGATGACCTAATGTGCTTGGATAAAAATGTGCTTAATTATGTTTTGAAATGAGTAAGTGTTAGATTAAAGGCATTAAATGCCTTAGAAAATGCAAAAGAAAAGCTATGTAAATAGTAAGGAAGTAACCATATGAGAAGTTTAATGGTCGAATACTATAGCTTAAAGAGAGTGATATTGTATTTTATACCCTTATATGATGATGTATAAATATGACATATATGTTTTGAGTAGTAAATACATTATTTTTTTTTTTAATGTACAAAGGTTAGGGAGTTGTGAATCAAAGAGCTCGTACTAAGGATTGTTAAAGATAAGGAAGTGTACACCTTCTTTTAAGGTGAGTTGGGGAGACCATAATTCTCATATAGGATTAGATCACCCTAAGACATGTATGATGACTTATATGTGAATTTTAGACCGAGGTAATGCATAGTAGAATTGAATCTCAAATAAATACTAATATGTTTATGTATTTACGAAACGACACTGTTTTGAACAACTTTGCATTTGGAGTGCAAAAGATGACTTTTATTGTATGAAATGATGTTTTGGAATTTACATATTCATAATTGAGTCATGTATGCTGCATGTTTTTGTTCTCTTTTGGCTTAAAGCCATGACAAGTTTTCATTTTATCGGTTGGACCGATAAATAAAGGCATAGTGCCTTACTTAATTTTTGTACTTAATATTTCTTTATGATTTTTGTGATTAATGAGGAAACGATTGGCCAATCGTGTGCTAGGCATAACTGATTAAGCGATCCCTATACCCTTGAAGCTGGTATATAAAAGTCGAGTCCCCGTATCGATACCTTTTTATGAAACTTACGGGTGAGTCCACGCCTAAGGTCTAGACACCGACGAGGACATCACCTAGGGTCATGACATTTTTTGTTGACTGTAGTTTGGACTCACCACAGATGAAAGTTAAGCTAACACTAGAAATCGGTGGATGTGCACATTAGTTTGGCCAAGTAATGGCGACACACATGATTGTTTTGGCTTAATCTGATATTTATTTTCTAAAGACATTTGATTTATACATGTCACGTCTTTCTGCTTATATGTACTGGAACTGGAACTTATATTCTCCTGATGAGTGATTAGTAGGCTAGTCCTATGTTGTTTCTAACTAGTATACATTGAGTCATAGGCTAGGCTTATGTGTTTCTATATAATGTATGTTCACCTCCTAGGTTATTTATACCATCTTGGTATGTATCAAGTTCTATTTGCGATATATGTTTTTCTTGCTCACTGAGTACATAGTGTACTCACCCGCTCTGCCTTCCAACCACACAAGTTAAGTTAGTGAACTTGAAGCTCTGAGTGGATTGTGCGGTCTTTTGACATTTTCAGGGTATTACCACACATGGGTTGTTTCTATTTTGTACTTTAGTTGCATAATGGCTCATAAACTGTTTTACTGTGTTTATTAGATTGGTTATGTTGGTATGCTTTATGATTATATAAATTTAACTCTTGATTGTTTGTTGTTGTAAAAGACTTTACTATGAACTTTTGATACTATTGTTGAGATTGCTTTGAGTGGATTTTTAAAGTCCTGAAGTTGTGGTAAAATTTTTGTATGTGATTATAAAAGTGTGTTTAAAATTATTTGCAGGTATTTGATTATGTATTGGGAATTTTAAAATACAGTGGTTGTGTTGCCCAAATTTTTTAAGAAAAGGGAGAGATATTCAGTTAGCCTTGTATAGTCGGATTAAGGATACCGTGAGTGTCCTTAGTCTGGGTATGTGGTGGTTATCATGGGCCCAACGTGGTACCAGGTCATAATAATTAAATTGATACCAGTCATTTCCATTTTCAAAAAGTTCATGAGGCTTAGTATTCGAGTTTGGATGTTGAAAGTCTTTGGTCGAGAAGTTGAGTCTCAAATTATTAAGTTAACGTTCTTTATGGTCAGATGATTTCGATCTCGATTAGAGTACTTGTCAACATTCCTTGGGATGTTTGGGATATCAGATAATCTAGGTTTAGCTTGATCTATTTTATTAAACAATATCTTTTTATATGACTTTATAGTGATAGCATGGTTGGACAAGGAAAGGGAAGTCGTTGTAAGTTGGACCTTTGCGACCCGAGCCAAAAGAACGTAGCACTGAAGCAGCGGCAGAACTAGTGGTTGTTAGCTCTTTGGCTCATAGACAGCCTCACACTACAACACCACCGACGATAGCATAGTCAGATTTACCACCGATGCTAAGGGAGGCTCTATAGCAAGTGATGACACAGTGGGGACAGTACACTACGCAGCAGCAGCTTGGGGCTGGAGCGCCATAGATGCCACCATAAATACCACCACCATAGCAACCAGTAGTGGTAACTAGTCCTGCACTAGGGCAACGTCCGATGCTTAAAATCTTGGGGTATATTAAAGAGGTAAGGAATCTCAGGTGTGGTACATTTAATGGGCGAGGTGATGTTGCCGAGGCCAAAACTTGGATAAGGTGGACCACAGAGACATTTCATGATATGGAGTTGTCTGGTGAGATGAAGTTAAAGGTAGTTATCCGATTGCTAGAGGGTGATGCTAGAGTCTGGGGGGAAAATGTCTAGGGACGTTATCATAATCAAATGATTTGGAAGGAATTTATCAGTGAATTCAACGAACAATACTATACCAGATTTGATCGAGATCAAAAGAAGGCTTCCTTCTTTACACTAACACAGGGAAATAGGTCGGTGCATGAGTTTGAGACAAAGTTAAGGAAGCTCGCCACCTATATCCATGAATATATGGCAGATGAAGAGAATCTGTGTGTTCAATTTAAGACTGGATTGCATTTGGCCATCTGGGAGAGGATGACGGTTACCCCTACTACCAAGTTCAAAAAGATGGTACAGTCAGCTAAGAGAGCCGAGAAGTTGGTGAAAGAGCGTGGAAGTTATTGGGAGGAAAAGAAATAGAAAAGGAGAGGAGGAGGTTCTTTAAGCCATTAGTCTAAGAGGAGTCGTGATAGTTTAACTCTGGGTAGTACTAGAGACACTGCATCACCAGCTATCACTTTATTGTCTCCACGACCAGGAGGTTAAAGCACTACCCTTACTATTAGCTTTACTTCTTGAGCTCGATCTTATCAGTCCGAACAATGTAGGATCTACAAAAAGGTACGTTCAGGCAAGTGTAAAGAGTTGAGAAAATATTTTTATTGTGGAGAGACAAGGCACATGAGGAGATATTGTACGCAGTTGACTTAGATTTCCGCTCGAGGAGGAGATAGCTCGGTGCAGTCAATGAGACACAGAGGGGAGACTGCTAGGGTAGGTGCTCAATCTTTTGGATCCACTCAGAGGACTGGTGTAGGTAATAGTACACCTCCAATAAGTCAGCAACGTTCTGCTTTGCGAGCTCAAACATAAGTTTATGCAATGACAGAGGAGGACGTTCGACCCAATCTAGATACAACTATAGGTATTTTCTGGATGAACATTTCTTTGTTATTGTATTGCTATATTATGATGCATGTTTTGCGTAGTATTGGTAAACTCTTAAATAGTATGAGTGCTAAACCATAGTGTTATAAGGTGTTATGTGTGTTCTCGGTAGAGACATTAAAGTTTTGATCGACAATGGCACGCAAAGGTAATTTTTCAGTGTGACCTTCGTCGAGGACATTCATCATCCCCTGGAGCCGTTAGATCCCCCTCTCATTGTACTCACTCCTCTTGGAGAGCAAGTGGCTTATGATGAAGTACATATAACCTGTGAGATAAAGATTAGTGATGTTGTGTTAAAGGCAGATCTTATTCCCCTCGATCTCTGAGATTTTTAGGTGATATTAGGGATTAACTGGTTAGAGAGGTATCACGTCAAGGTTGTTTATTTTAAGAAAGAGGTGGAGTTTGACCATTAAGGTGGAGTCCTGATTAAATTTACTGGTGACCAACAGATATTCCCAAGTTGTTTAATAGCAATGATCAAGGCTAAGAGGTTGATTCATCAGGGATGCTAGGCATATCTCGCATATATGATTGACACTTCAGTACAGAGGGTTGAACCAGGAGATGTCCCTATTGTGTGCGAGTTCCCGAAGTCTTTCTTAAGGAGTTACCTAGATTGCCTCCTGATCGTAGGTTTGATTTCACTATTAACTTAGTCCCTGGGACAACACCAATACCTATACCACCGTATTGCATGACACTAGCAGAATTGAAAGAATTGAAGATTCAACTACAAGAGTTATTGGATAAGGGCTTCATCAGACTAAGTCATTCACTGTGGGCAACACCAGTATTGTTTGTCAAAAGGAAGGATAGGACCCTCTACTTATATGTTGATTATCGATAGTTAAACAGGGTTATTATCAAGAATAAATATCCACTCCTTAGGGTCGATGACTTGTTTGATCAGTTAAGAGGAGCTACAGTATTCTCAAAGATAGATTTGAGGCCTGGGTACTATCAGTTGAAGATTGATGATAATGATGTGCACAAGACTACTTTTCAGACAAGGTATGGACACTATGAATTCTTGGTGATGCCGTTCAGATTGACAAATGCACCTGTAATATTTATGCACTTCACAAACAGGGTGTTCCATCCTTATTTAGATCAATTTATCATAGTCTTCATTAATGATCTTTTGATTTATTCTGAGGATGAAGAGGAGCATGCTAGACATCTCCGGATTGTGTTACAAATACTTCACGAAAGATAGTTATATGCGAAGTTCTCAAAGTGTGAATTTTGGCTGAGGGAGATAGGATCCTTGGGCATGTGGTATTAGGGAGAGGTATTTTTATAGATTCAAATAAATTGGAATTTATACTTGAGTGGGAATAACCTAAGAATGTGATAGAAGTCTGTAGCTTTCTAGGGTTAGGTTGTTATTATCAGAGATTTGTTAAGGGTTTCTCAGTACGTATGACTAGATGCCTTCCCTGTCAACAAATTAAGGTAGAGCATCATAAATAAGCAGTTATGTTACAGTGTTTGCCTATTCTGGAATGGAAGTAGGAGTATGTGACAATGGATTTTGTAGTTGGACTACCTTATACATCAAAGGGTCATGATGCTATTTAGGTTATAGTGGATAGATTGACAAAGTTTGCTCATTTTCTGCCTGTCTACACAATCAACACATTGGTGAGATTGGCAAAGCTATATATTGATAAGATTGTGAAGCTGTAAGGGTTGCCAGTATCTATAATATCAAATAGGGATCTAATATTCACCTCGTAATTTTTTCCAAAATTCTAGGAATTTTTAGGGACTAAAGTAAAGTTTAGTATTGCCTTTTATCCCCAGACCGAGGATCAGTCAGAGAAAATCATTCAGACACTGGAGGACATACTGAGAGCATGTGTGATAGAATTCCAAGGGAGTTGGAACCAACACTTGCCTTTGATAGAGTTTGATGATAACAATAGTTATCAGACAAGTATCGGTATGCCACCATATGAAGCACTTTATGGGAGGAAGTATAGGACACCTCTGTGTTGGGATGAGGTTGTACAACCAAACTCAAAGGAGTTGAATTGATAGAAGTCACCACTCAAAAGATAAAAATCATTCAAGAGAAGATGAAAGTCCCCCAGGATCGTCAAAAGTGTTACGCGGATAAAAGGTGATGATCATTAGAGTTTGCAGTTGGTGACATGTTTTTTTTCAGATATCACCATAGAAAGGTATTATTAGATTTCAAACTTGAGGGAAGTTTAACCCTCAATATATCGGCCCGTTCTGCATCCTGGAGCATGTCAGGACTGTGACGTATCGACTGGAATTGCCACTGGACTTGGATAGGATCCATAATGTGTTCCATGTCTTGACGCTTAAAAAGTACTTATCGAATCCATCTTATATTTTGGAGACACCTCTAGTAGAGATGAGAAAAGACCTGAGTTTTAAGGTGAAACCAGTTCAGATTTTGGATTGACAGATGAAGAGATTACGTAGCAAGGAGGTAGTCACAGTTAAAGTTCTTTGAAAGAGAGACAGGGTCAAAAAGATGACATGGGAACTTAAGGATACTATGAGACATCAGTACCCCTATTTATTTGTGTCCTCGACTTAGGAATTTCAAGGATGAAACTCTTTTAAAGGGGGAGAACTTGTAATGTCGGATTCTCTGAGCCCTTTCATATTTTTTTTACTTGAAGATACTACTGTATATTGATATATACATGGTTGCATATGAGTTCAAAGATGTATTTAAATCCTTATGGGTATATATGTCAGTGATTTATAATGCTAAATGATCTTACATGAACTTAGAGTTCATCGGTATGTGAAATCTTGGATAATTCTGAAATATAAGCTTCTAAGTGTGTAAACCTGACTCTATTGGATGAATATGAACATGTTGGTTGAGTTACATGTGTTCTTCATGCTTGAATATTCATGAAACATGGTTTAGATGAATGAAATGTGTCATGGAGATGGTTTTTTAAGCCTTAACCGATATGTCGCCTTTTGGTGAAAGTTTGTGAATTTTTGAATATCTTTTGAAATTAATGGTCTAAATGAATTCTATGGTGTTAATTGTACATGTATAATGTGAATTGATGATGACAAATGAAGAAGAAGTATGTTGAAAAGGCTTAGTTGAAATGATGAAAGAAGGAACCGATTAATGTGAAGAGTTGTATAATTATGATGAATCTGGCTTAAATTAAGGGAAATGGATTGGATGGAGTGGTGAAATGTGTTGTTGATTGGAAGTATTTTTTATATAACAAGATAGGAGCATGAATTAGCATGATAAAGCCTTGAAAATATGACTTGAAAGTCATGTATATTAGGTGTTTGATAAAATGTCTAAGTGAACTTGGCTTAGGATTTAAGGATTCATAATGATATCCATTGAAAGCGGCTTTCATGTTTACTTAAAGTAAGCTTGAATTGTTGCTTAGATTGATGAATGAGGGCCTAATGTGCTTGGATAAAAATGTGCTTAATTATGTTTTGAAATGAGTAAGTATTGGATTAAAGGCATTAAATGCCTTGGAAAATGCAAAAGAAAAGCTAATGTGAATAATAAGGGAAGTAACCATGTGAGAAGCTTAATGGATGAATCTTATAACTTAAAGACATTGATATTGTGTTTTTTATACAGTTATGTGAAGTTGTATAAATATGACATATATCTTTGAGTAGTAAATACATTGTATATTTTTATGTATAAAGGCTCAGGAGCTGTGAATCAAGGAGCTCGTACTGAGGATTGTTGAAGTCAATGGAGTGTACACTTTCTTTTGAGGTGATTTGGGAAAATCATATCTCTCAAATGAGATTAGATCATCATAAGATATGCATGATGACTTGTATGTGAATTTTGAACCTAGGTAATGTATAGTAGAATTGAATCTTAAATAGATGCTAGTATACTTGTGTATTGATGTTTTATTATATATTTTGAGAAATGATATTGTTTTCAACAAATCTGCACTTGAAATGCAAAGGACAATGTTTTATATTCTGAAACTACATTTTTGAACAACTTTGTACTTGGAGTGCAAAAGATGACTTTTATTATATGAAATAATGTTTTAGAACTTACACATGCATAACCGAGTCATGTATGCATTCTATTTTGGCTTCGAGCCATGGCAACGTACTATTTTATCGATTGGATCGATAAATAAAGGCATGGTGCCTTATTTTATTTTTTTACTTAATGTTTTATATGATTTTTTGAGATTGATGAGGTAACAATTGGCCAATCGTGTGCTAGGTGTAACAGATTAAGCGACCCCCATAGCCATAAAATTGGTATATAAAAGTCAAGTCTCCATATCGACACTTTTCTATAAGACTTGCGATTGATTCCACACCTAGGGTTTGGACACAGACGAGGTCATCACCTAAGGTTATGACGCTCTTGTTGACTGTAGTCCAGACTCACCACGGACGAAAGTCGAGCCAACAATAGGAATCGGTGAGTGTGCACATTAGTTTGGCTGACTAGTGGTGACACTCATTATTGTTTTGGCTTAATCTAAGGTTCGTTTTCTAAAGAGATTTGATTAAACATATGATGTTTTTATGCTTTTATGTACTAGAATTGGAACCTATGTTCACCAGATGAGTGATTAATAGGCTAGGACTATATGGTTCCTAACCAGTATTTGTTGAGTCATAGGCTAGGCCTATGTGTTTCTATGTGATATATGTTCACTTCATAGGTTATCTATACCGTCTTGGTATTTATCGAGTTCTATTTGCGATATGTGTTTTCCCTGCTCACTGAATACATAGTATACTCACCTACTCCGCATTCCAACCATGCAGGTTAATTTACTGAGGTTGAACCTCTGTGTGGATTATGCAGTCTTCATTTTTGGGGCATTACCGCACGTGGGGAGTCTCTGTTTTGTATTTTTGTTGTATAATGGCTCATAAACTGTTTTTATTATATTGGTTATGTTGATATGCTTTATGATTTTATAAATCAACACTTGACTATCTTGTAATTTGTAAAAGACCTTATGTATGAACTTTTGATACTGTTGTTGAGATTGCTTTTGAGTGGACTTAAAAGTCCAGAAGTTATGGTAGAATTTTAATATGAATATAGAAGTGCGTTTAAAACTGTTTGTAGGTGTTTTGATTGAGTTTGGGATTTTTAAAATACAATCGTTATGTTGCCCAAATGTTTTTGAAAAGATATACAGTTAGCCTTGCATAATTGGATTAAGGGTACCGTGAGTGTCTTTAGCCCTAGTATGCGATAGTTGTCATCTGCCTGATGTGGTACCGGGTTGTGACATATCAGATGCCTCTCTCCCCAATTTTAATGTGTGAAATATTTGATGTATGGGGAATTGATTTTATGGTTCCTTTTCCGTCTTCTTTTGGTAATTTATATATTCTATTAGCTATAGTTTATGTCTCAAAGTAGGTTTAAGCCAAAGTCACTAGGACTAATGATGCTAAAACTATTGTAGGATTTGTCAAAAGTCACATTTTTCCAACAACAAAAGCGATCATCAGTGATAGAGGCACTCATTTCTACAATCAGGTGGTTGAAAATGTGTTGAAGATATAAAATGTGACACACAAGTTCTCAACAGCATATCATCCATAGACAAATGGGCAAGCAGATGTAACCAATAGAGAAATCAAGTCAATTATGGAGAATACTGTCAACATAAGCAGGAAAGATTGGAACACTCGTTTAGATGATGCTCTCTGGGCATATAGAACAATATATAAAACTCTAATTAGTATGTCTCCATATCGCCTCATTTTTGGTAAACCCTGTCACCTTCCTGTAGAGCTTGAACATTAGGCCTATGGGGCTATCAAGCAATGTAATGTGAACATAGATGAAGTAAGTAATCAAAGCAAGTAACAATGGCAAGAACTTGATGGCATGATGCTTACGAGAAATCTAGAATTTATAAAGAGAAGGCTAAACTTTTAAAAAGTAGTTTGAAGTTGGTCAAACAGTTCTCTTATTTCATTCTAGACTTAAATTATTTCCTAGAAAATTAAGGTCAAGATAGGTAGGACATTTTCTGGTAACTAAAATGTTTTCTTATGGTGCAGTTGAAATTTAGAGTCTTTGTACTAATAAAATATTCAAGGTTAATGGACATCGTCTTAAACCTTATTATGAAGAATTTCAAGTGAACAACTTAGAGATAATCACTTTATAGGCCCCAAATTATGGAGATTGATTTGGAACTTCGTCTAACCAAAGATGTTAAACGCAGGTGCTGGTTGGGGGGCAACCTAACAAAATTGTATAATTAAATTATCAAGGTAACTATTCCTCATTTTACATTTTCTATTAGCAAGAAGTTATACCAGCAATAGCAACATAGGGAATATTAAGTCTATTTTTATGCTATGTTACTTTTAATTGCTGTTATTGTCAAGTTGTGTTTTTTTACTGTATCTTCAACCTCTAGCAGAGGTAAAAAGATCAGTATGAATAGAAGCGTATGTAGCAACTACACAAGTTAGTAAAAAAGTAATATGGTTGAAATTACTATTCAAAGAACTCAAGCATAAATAACATAAAGTTTCATTTTTAAATAGTTAGAGTGCTTTGCATTTAGCAAGGATTCCAATATTTCATTCAAAAACTAAGCACACACTAGTTAAATTTCAGTTTGTTTATGAGAAACAGAATAAAAAAATTATGGAATGTAAAAAAGTCAAATACAATATATCATATTTTTATAACAAAAATAGTCAATAATGATAAGTTTATTTATTGTCGATCTTTGTGTGGCCTAATGAAAATATAAGAAATATAAGAATGAGAAGCTGGTATGAAGATTGATTAATACTTAATCAAATCTTCAAGTTGGAGATTGGTGAAGGATTTTGATATTACTTATAATATCTAAATACTATTCACATTCTATGATTAGTTTGATACACCTTTAAATATCCATCAAAAAAGTCCAAACTGTTGATGTTATTAGTCCAAAACTTGGTCCCTACAGTTTCTTAACATTATTATCCCAATAACGGTCATAACGTTTTACCATTATTATGCAAATTATAGCCCATAACGTTATTAACGTTCCCTTTTAATATGTCTTCATTGCCATTCAACTTCTAAAGCTCTCCTTCTATATATATAATGCACGCATCTGCTCTTTTTCCTCTCTATCGTAGTTGTGCTTTTTTCATTTTTTAAGTATATATACTAAGGGCGAAGGGGATGGATGACCAAGCAATCCATCCCCATAGTCCATTTAATCTAACGATTACTTGAACGTCTTTACTCGTCTATATGTCATGGTTGTTCTGTCTTTATTATCACTCTCCCTCTTTCATTTCTCTCTCATTGTTTAGCTCTCCGACCTCCACTTCCTCTGCTTCTCCACCTTGTGTCAACACTTTTCTTTTTCTTCATCTTAAAACTCTAAACATTGCATCTCTGACAGCTGTGGTAAGCTCTCCTTTTTTCTTCGGCGGTTTTATTTCAGTCATGGTTTCATCGACTTTTTATTATGTGTACAGATGGGTCACTCTCCAATAAAGCCTTTCAGGTTTACTCCTTTTATCTTTAGTGGTTTTATTCCTTTTCTTCATCCTAAAACTCTAAACATTGGTTTTATTCACCGTTTGGAGTTTGCTCTTTCAGGTTTACAACTGTGGTCAGCTCATCTTTTTTCTTCTATGGATTTATTTCATTATGTGTACAGATGGGTAACTGTTTGCATTTATTCTGTGTACAGATGGGTAACGGTACTATGGTAAGCTCTTCTTTTTCCTTTTGCGGTTATATTTCTAACTGTTTGCGTTTATTCTGTGAACAGATGGGTAACAGTACTGTAGTAAGCTCTTCTTTTTTCTTTTGCGGTTATATTTCAGTCATAGTTTTGTATTTTCTTTTTCTGCTTGCGTTTTTTGCTTCGACTTTCTTTTATTTCATTATGTGTACAAATGAGTAACTGTTTGCGTTTATTCTGTGTATAGCTGGGTAACGGTAGTGTGGTGAGTTCTTTTTTCTTCTGCGGTTTTATTTTAGTCATGATTTTGTATTTCCTTTTTCTATTTGCATTTTTTGCTTCGAGTTTCATCGAGTTTTTATTATGTGTACAGATGGGTAACGGTTGGAGTTTACAACTGTGGTAAGCTTTCCTTTTTCTTCAGTCATGGTTTTGTATTTCCTTTTTCTGTTTGCATTTATTCTGTGTATAGATGGGTAAGGGTACTGTAGTAAGTTTTCCTTTTTCCTTTCCTACAATAATGATTGATATTTATCCAATTTAATTTTTTCCTTCATTTTTCATGAAGCTTTTATTATGTGGAGAGATGGGTCAACTGGGTTAAAGGAGAGAGAGGATCGATTTTTTTTTCTGCTGCTTCATCAAGATTTTTTTATTCCTTGTTTTGTGTAATTTGCATGTTCTTGTTTTGTGTAATTTGCTCGGATGCGACATTTTTTAAAATTTTGTTATCACTTAGGTTTATGCTGAATTGTTCACAGTTTAAATGTCCATGGTGATGTTTCGACGTAAATTTTTTGAAGTTACTTTGTTCTGTTGATGTTGTGTAAAATGGAGATGGGAATCTTTCGGAGACTGGTTCCTCTACAACATAGGATTATTTGCAACAATCTTCACCAATTTTGTTTTAGCATATTGTCTTAGATTTTGATGACAATTGTTAATATGATTTTCTTCCTTCTTTTTTTTTTGTTCCAGCAAAGATAAATAAAAGGTTTCTTACAGACATTTTTATCTCCTAATGTGTTAAATTTAATTAAATCCAGCAGTATGTCAAAGGCTCCAAATCCTGTAAGCGTTACAAATGAGATCTTAATCATT
>JAOQMP010000005.1:27347338-27369360 GCA_027563575.1 Erythroxylum pedicellare
TCAATATCAAAACATTTAACATTTTCCATTCACTCTTCACAATTGTAATATAACTTTATAAAATTTGCCTACTCTTTTCTTATATTATAACCTACTAAATTTAGTAGGCATTATCACTGCGCATCGCGCAGTTTTATTCTGCTAGTTCTATACAACGCCCCGTTGTCTTCCTCCCCACAAACAGACGCCTTGATACACAAATCTTCTTATCTTTTCTATTATACCTTTTTTTTGTTTTTGCTTATTTTCGGAGACAGATCCTACTCTGTCATTTGAAGTACACCAAAACTGGTGAAGGAAGCGTTAGTTATGTGGTCGAATCCAATTGTCCTGTTGTACCGTAGAGGGGAAATTTTCGACTTAAGGTAATGATTTCTCACGACACCTTGCATTTTCAGATAAGTTGTTCCAATTTAATTATTTCTCCTATTTTGGCTAATACAAACATTTAAAAATAAAGCTTGTAGAAATTCCAATCTTATAGATTCTAAGTGATAAATTAAATTTTGTGACTTATAAGTTAGGGAATATTTGTACTGCAATTTCTGTTTTTTAATCATAATAAAGTTTTGTGTATTCTATTCCTTTTAATTTTACAATCCCACTCTGTTCAACCAAACATTCTAAAATTGAAATGTGTAACTAGATTCTGAAAAGTTTTACAACCTATCATGAAATATGATATTATCAGTTTGAGCATGAGTCCTAGCCAAGCTGAATACGCAATCCTGCTTCCCAATCTTGAGCTTTGACTCTTCTCGTGAAAGATTAGAAAACGCCAAAGGGTTTCATTTTCAAAATCTTGGTTCTCTTAATTATTTTACAAACAGACACCCAAACTCACGATTTGACACTTTTGGCAGTACATTTTTACGTGGTCCATAATTGTTCCATCATATATGCATTTATTATATGGTTCAATCAGTAAATTACATAACAAAGTATTAAAAATTATTTCAGCTCATTTTCAAAATCTTGGTTCTCTTAATTATTTTACAAACAGACACCCAAACTCACGATTTGACATTTTTGGCAGTACATTTTTACGTGGTCCATAATTGTTTCATCATATATGCATTTATTATATGGTTCAATCGGTAAATTACATAACAAAGTATTAAAAATTATTTCAGCTTTAGTTGTTAAGAAACAAAATCATGAACTTTATATATATGTTTTAAAACTAACACCTCATCAAAATGATTATTAGTTTCATTAGCACAACATACTAACTTTTGACAAATAAACAACATGAGAAAGATCGCGCGAGGGCGCCATAGCATTTACGAGGATTGGAGTGGCATTTTCATAAGACGAAATTGACTAGGAGCGCTTACCCGACAAATCAATTAGGAACCAGTACCTCTCATTCATGTGGTTCTCCAACCTCCACCTATTGACGAAAAAATCTCCTGGTACTTCCTTGTCTGTTTCTGTTGTCACAACTTATTGTAAATCTTTATAACTTTCTTTACTGAAACCTTTTTCCGGTAACATCATCGTGACGCATTAGTTTCATTTCAGTGAAATGCAATACTATGACTTAATGTCATTTCATCAACTTATTTTACATTGGTCTTACGTGGCGCATCAATTTTAATCATCAAATTGTGAGTTGCCTTAAAATTGATATTATCCCTCAATCATTTAGATTTGGAACTTCTTATACTTTTGATCAACTAAACAAATTTTACAATCAATGTGTATGTGACTTGTGGGCATTACGAATTAGGCAATAATCAAATGAATAACAAATTTTGATTGTGACCACATTTGAGTATAATTAGTTGATGAACTAGCAGTCACTACAACAGATACATGAGTATAATTAGTTGATGAACTAGCAGTCACTACAACAGATACATGTATTCGCTACGATTTTTTTGGAGACGATATGAAAATCGTTGCAAAATGTGACCTTTTGGCGATGCTTTAATAGTTCATCGCTATAAGTTAATGATTTTATGTCGTTTAACTAAAACGTCGGAAAAGAGAAAATATTTTACAACAATTACAATATATTGTCGCAATAACAACAAGTTTTAATGATGTTTATTTTTCCGTCACAAAAAAGAAACATTTGGCGACGAAGAAATTTATCGTCGCCATATGTGGGGGAAATTGATGTGATTAGCGTCAATTATGGTTAAGCATCGCTAATTGTTAGAACAAATAGTGACAGAAAGCTAAGTTGCATCATCAAGTACATTCCTTTTTTGCGATGATTGGCTTAATTGTTAGAAAGGGTCATGTGAAGATAATAAGATGCGACGATAAAAGAAAACTGTCGCGGATTGTTCACTTTTGGTGACAATTATTATCGTTCATTGCCAACATTTGGCGACGAGTTGTTGAAGTGTCACGGTTTGTTGCACATATGGCAACCATTTGTAATAGTCGGTGCAATTGTGCTAGGATATTGCGACGATGTTTTGTTTCTTCGCTAAAAATGATTCTTAAATATTTTCCAAAAGTTTTAAAAGGAATTTTGATGAAATTTTGTATATGATAGTATTGTTAAAATTAATAATATTTGGAAGATAGTTTGTTAATGCTAAGTGTACTTAAATATCATAGTTAAGATTAATTATAATTGACATTTTTATAATCTATCCTAGTTAAGATATGTTTGTTGTGAAGTTGTTTTCAATATTTAAAATATATTGTTGAAAAACACGTGTTAGGTTATTTAAAATATGAAAAGTAAATATATTTTGCACATAAAAATATTTGTAATCCAAAAATTTTAAATTTTAACAATACTAAAAATATCATAATTTTAAGTTAACAACTAGTCTTAATCATTAATGTTTAGTAACAGTAAATTAATTATTTATAAAAATTTTGGAAATGGTATAAATATAATATAATGATATATGGTAAGTAATACAAGATTTTAATTAGAAGTTTAATAATTCTTACAGACATAGAACAACAACAATAATACGCAGCCTTACTCCTAACTAGTAGGTTGTTTGATTTAAAAATTCTTACAGATAGAATAATAAATAAAATTTAAAGCTGAGTCTAGCTGATTCCATCGATTAATGACAATGATATAATTATTTTTTGATTCCAAGTGACATGAGAGTCAGTAAAGGTAAATGAGTTCCCTATGTCTGGATTGCTAATAAGTGTCCTTGCACGTTCGAAGGCACCAATTGAAATAGTGAAAGATCTTCCCTCAAATGTAGGATTGTTGATACCCTCTTCCAACAGCTTCTTTGCTATAACTAAAATTCCAGAGGAAACAATAAATGAGTTCCCAGATTTAGTATAGAAGACAACTTGATCAGATGAACTGTCAGTAAGGTGCATTTCAACTAAAACACAATCAGTGTAGAACTTAGATTGCTAGTTTAGTGAAACCGTATAATGAACCTAAATTGGAAAACATGCATACCTGATTGACCAGACATAGCCATTAGAATTGGCGAAATTTCCAAAACAATCGATTTCCCTAATCCTTTACAAACCACTATCACATTGCCCCTACCTCCATTTCCATCTATATTCTCTTGAAGATTTAAGGAAGCTTAACACAACATATAGTATATACAATCAAATATTCATATATATAATAGCTTTATAATAGGAAATGAGATTTAAATAATAAGGAAAGTAAGGTAGTACAGATGATACTAAAAACCTTTAAGAAGAAGATCGGCTATAGAAGGCAAACGATTATTTAGTGTTTGAAGAAAGGATTTGTCCTCTAATGTTTTTTTCCTCAATAGGGACAATTTTGCCACATTCCTCCCAACAGAATGAATTTTCAACATTAAAAACTAATCGTCATGTCGACATTCCTTGATGAATTATGTTAAGATTTATATTCTACAAAAGTGAATTTAGATTAAAATTCATTATGTTGAACTCCAATCTCAATGATAAGTGAAAGAACTATAGTTTAGTACTTATACATCTTCAATCTGTCTAATGAGATGAAAGTTACCCTTAATAAAATAAAAGTAATGCATTTACCCTTTATATTATATCTAAATTTTAGAATTTAAAGTAGATTACATATGAACATGTTCTTGATGTACAGAAATATAGTATTATCTATATAAGGTTGTATTACTATTACTATAAAAGAGCTAAATACTCTTTCAGACCTTTCATCAAATAGTAGCAAGCTTTCTTTAAAGAAGCATTAATGGTCATGAAAAGAAGTGAACCTATATATAACCAATAAAGGAAGACAACAAATCATCTTTGAAACACAAACACAATCACAACCCATACACTATATGCTGAAAAAAGAAATCATGATAAACACCTAAACGTATAAGTAAAACAAAGTACAAGAAGGAGGTTTGAAAATAGAAAAGAAGAACAACATTAACACAGTTAAGGATGCTTCTTCGACGATGATGACCACAATATATGAGACAAGCACAAGAGAGGAGACAATGGTTATTAGACTGTGAATGTAGAGGAATGTTGACGACTAACACGAAAATGAAGAGAGGTTCATTTTCCTATTAATAACCTAACACAAAATGACGTCATTTGTTGTAAAGCTAAATGATGTCGTTTTCATTTTTGTTGGAAGAAATATAGTGTAATTTTGTTAGTAAAAAAAAATCACTGTCAAATAAGAAAGACATTGCTATGTTTTCACCTTTGCCTAACATAATTTTATATAATCCAAGTGGTTTATATGTTATAGTTCGGAAGTTGGCTATAAAAATTAGATAATTATGATTACACATAGAGTAATATATATATATATGGTAAATTTTTATATATAATGTAATATTAAATAAATCATTATAATAGTTAGGATGAATTAATTTGTATACATTAATAATACATTAAGTAAATTATCATATATGATAATAATGAAAATAGAAGTTTGTTATAAATAACTTGCTAAATATTTCATTAAGTGAACAAATTTGATTGTATGGATATTCACTTCTTATTAATCATTTTAGCAAAATAAAAAATTGTTTGAAAATAGTATTAAGTTAACTTATAAGAAATAAAAGCCAAGTGACACTATCTTTTATAGATAGTAATCAATATTAAATATTGATAATTTCCAAACATGACGTTAATAATTTGGATTACATAATTGTAAAACAATTTTAGTGAACAATTTTGATTTAAATATAAGTACTTCATATTAATCATTTTAGAAAAATAAAAAATTGTATGAAAAAGGTTTAATATTAGCGACATTTTTTTTATTTTGATAGCAAAATGTCTCTCAATTTGCAAAGCTTTGTTTCGGTAGCAAAATATGGGACATTTGGTGACTAATGTTATCTTTATCACCAAATTAATCGGATGACAAAACATAAGCTGAGACGAAATGATGTCGTCTTAGTGTTTATTTTAACATAGACATGCAAATTTTTATGTTCCCCCCTTTTGAGTTTTCGTCCCTTCCTCTCCACTTTCCTGTTACTTTAACATAAAAAATCATCGAAATTTTTGCCATTTCTTCTCCTCTCTCTATGCGGTTTTATCCTCCATCGTCTCCCTATGGTTTCTCTCCATTTGGTGAGTGGTGTTGCATTCTTGTTTTTTGTCTGTCATTAGATCCAAATGTTGGTGTTTGTGACCTACGATTTTTTTTTTGTTAACTGATAAGTTGTTTGTGATAATTGGAGATGATAACAGTTGAAATTCTTCAAAAATCAGAAAGATTTTTTTTCAAGTTTGAATTTGGTCATTTGGAATAATCCAAATATGATAAGTTGAGCACTAACCACTCGCTCGTCGGCAGCTCGAGCTCCACATTTCAAGTTCGTTAGAAACTCTACTAACCACCAATATGAGATAACTCTCGGGCTTGGCCCGGCTTGTGTCGTTCCAACAACCGACGGGGATGGTTGGAAAACTTCCTTTTTTGATTCTAAAGTGGGTAAACAGTCGACCCAGCGGGCGACCATCAATGTTCACGAGAATGGATTCCTCTTCAAGAGCTTTCCTTGGTGGAAGCTCTCTCTGTCGGAATAACTAAATATGTATTATTGTGGTTGAAGAAAGGGAAAATAGAGAATTGTTTTTGTTAATTGCGGTTGAAATGTCCATGTACATAACGTATTTGAAGAAAGTCTTAAATAGCCTACTTTTGAATATTGAGAATTATATTAACACAAATAGTCATCTACTTTCAATGGCTGAACTATTTTTAGCTACCTAATCGTCTTTGTTACACTAAAATGCTTTAAAGATGTGTTTATATTTCATCTCCAAATGCTCATCGAAGTATGTTACATTTTGGTTCTTAAAGAATATCTCTTTTGCAACAATATGACCATCCCAATATGCCTCCCAACCTTCGATTTTCATGTTAAAGATATATTGTTTGCCCAAAAAATATGCATTACCTGTATGGACGAATGTTTTCATGTTATCTTCTTTGGATTGTGTGAGCTCCCGATAACTTTAAAGTAAAATCATGTCTTAGTTTTTAGTACTAATATTTTTATGATATCGAAAAATATTTGTGATGGCATAGTAGTATTGTGCATTTTCAATTAATTACACTCAAACTCTTAAATTATGATTTTCTTAAATTTTCATTTACATTTTAAATATGACTACAATATGTTTAAAATTTATCATGAGTTAAAAAATTATGACAGGTCATGATAAAATCTAACAAATTGATTGTTATGTTAATTATGAAACCACTTTGTATGTGCACTAATTTGAAATTTATGTTGTGATGATAGTAATATCCTTGTATTCCTCAATTCATGTTTTGATTTATACCCCCTTAACCTAGTCTCTAAATTTAATGTTGTTAATATAGTAATTTATCATTCTTTCAGTTTCCTAAAATTACTCCATTTTGTATAATAAATCGCCTTTTTCTTTACTTTTCTCACTTTTATCCGAACTTGACAAAGCAAGTTATCATATATATTGTAAACATTTTGGTATGTATTAGCCCTCTTAGCCTATTAATTAATCATATTATATTATATTACATACGAATTTGTCTTTTTCGCAGGCTATAATTTGTGTTTTAAAGCATCCATAACTGACCAACCTTGCCCTTTTTCTTTCTACTTTACAATTCTCCATTCATCTAGTTAAGTCATCCAACTAATGTCCACCATATGTTTTGATTTAATAATATGTTAGTTTGTGCATTAATGCAAATGATGTGTTGGTTTTATGTTATGGTTTGCAATATTCTTAGAAACATAGGATGGTATATAGGTTAGAAAATGGGTGATGTAGCTCCAACGAGGCTTAGCGGTGAAAAGTTCTACAAGTCTAAGAGCGATAGCGAGAAGTCCCTTTCTCGATTCACAGATGTAAATAATGTCAGGTACCTTAGTGTTTCTTTGCTTTCAATCTGTATGAATGAGCTTCAATCAGGAAGGCTTTAATTAGTTTATCATCTGTTTTGAAAGAGTTATTCAAATAGTTTGTTTCTTACTTTGAAACTTGAACGATCCATCTTTCCATCAATTATGGAGCTTGTTAATTTGCATTCCATATATATCATAGTTCTTTATGTATTAGGGTGTATGGTTATGTAACTGATGATTTCCATCACTTGTTCATTAGACTAAAGTTAGAAGTGGATCACTACAAGTCACCTTAAAAAGATCACATTTATTTATTAGTAGATTTCATTAGTGATAATATGATTTTCATAATAAACCATATTGCCTCTTTAAATACCCACTGAATGATGAAAATTCTGTAACGAAATGTCTTCTTCAATATCCCTATATATAGCTAAATAGAAAATACTTGCCTACGAAGCATCCCATTAACTAACGGATACAAATAAGCCTTTAATTTGAAATCCGTTCACAATTAGTAAATAAAGTCAAAACACAAAATTGACATCTAATCCCACATCTTTAGCCCTTTCAAAAGTAAATATACAGATTGGGTTTCTTAAAAAACAACAATGTAGGTCATCCTTGCATATTGTCACGTAAAATTAATATGAATCTAATGGATAATAAATCCATAGGATGGTATATAGGCTGAAAATTAGTGATGCAGCTTCAACGAGGCTTATCGGTGAAAAATTTCACGAGTCTACGAGCGACAATGAGAAGCCCCTTTTTAGAAGTTATTATTATATTATTTAATGGGTTAATTACTAAAAAAGGCCTAACTTTTTGTCAAATTTTCAATTATAGCTCGAACTTTAAAAAGTAGCAATAAAATACCCAAACTTTCAATTTTTCCAATTCTAGCCCGAATTTCAAAAAAGAATAATAAAATACTCAAACTTTTTCAATTATAACCTTACATTAGTGTTTCCATTAAGTTTACTGACGTAGCTTGTCATGTGTTTCAGAAACCTTAACCATTAATACACGTCAACTAAAATTAATACAACAAATGAAGATTAATGAAATGATGTCATTTAATCACATAATTAAAATGACATTGTTGTTTAAAAATGGACTAAATCAGATTACATAGCCTCGATGACCTTATGTTTTGATTTTAGTTTTTTTTCTTCATTTTCAGTTTGTTCTCTCGATGCCCTCGCACTAAAAGCATCAGGAGAAAGAAAGAACTAAAAACGAAGAGTTTACTAATGCAGTACGTTGTAATGCAAGAATAGTTTAGGGCGTCAGAAGAACAAATAAAAAATAAATGGCTGAGAGCATCAAAAGAACAACAGATAATGTCGGGCTAGAATTGAAGAAATTTGAAAGCTTAAGCATTTTATTGCCAATTTTTAAAGTTTGGGCTAGAATTGAAAAAAAAATAAAAGTTTGTGCATTTTATTGTTGCTTTTTAAAGTTCAAGCTATAATTGAAAATTTGACAAAAGTTTGAGATTTTTTAATAATTTGTCCTTAGTTAATACAATATAATCTATTATGTTTCAATTTTTTAAATTCATATAACATAGTCAGACTCAACTATATGGATAAGAATGTGATAGAATCACACTCTACAAACTGATACACTACAAGGAAGGTGAAGGATGGACATCTGAAAAAAAGCAAAATAATTATGTAAGTATAAAAATTTTATTTTTAAAGTTTATTTATTTATGTAATATTAACTAATAATATTTGAATTACATCTCCATTTTGTGTTTTAAATTCTAGGATAAGATGTAAGAGTTATTGGAGAGAATATTGTCTGATAGGAATGAGCCTAATGTGGATGACATTTGCAACAATGTCTTTGGTACAAGATCGGGGTATATCAAAGGTCTTGGGCATGTCCTTAAGCCAATTGGTTTATCATCATCACGACTAGCATATGTAATGACGCTTCAAAAGGAGAACCAGTCGCTTAAGGCTCAGTTACAATGTAATGAAGAAAAGTTATATCGTACTTAAGAAAAATTACAACATAATGAGTAAAAAATTAGATCGTACTGAAAGAGAGTTAACTAAGCTTAAAATTTTGGTCAAATAATTACTTGGCTCAAACTATGTAAGTAGTAGTGATGATGAGGAGTTTTAGATTGTCCATAAAATTTTTTCTTAACGTAATGATAATGAGTCTTAGTTTGTTCATAAATATTTTTCTTAACTTTTGTAATTAACATTCAATTACATTTTATTTTTTATAAAATGCATTTAATTTTTAATTATGAAAAATTTTTATTTTATCTTAATTATTATTTAAAAATTTCACCAACAATAATTCAAAAATGTGACTTTATTATAATTCAAACCATTATGCTAAAAACAATAACGTGAATTAAAAATATTATTAATAATTATAATTAAATAATAAATTAGTAATATGAAAATATAAATTAAATAAAAAAATTTCTGTCACCAAAACCTTTTAGCTATAAATACAAGATTGTCACAAAAACTTTTTACCGACATTTCGTAAAACATCTCTAATAACCTTTCACTAGGTTAACATATTATGCTACGCAAAAAAATTGTCGGTAAAGATTATTACCTACGTCTACGTTAACAAAACCCTCTTCTACTGTAGTGAGTTCATTCTTACCTAGTTATAATCCAATAGACATTTTGTTTCAATATGAGACATTCCAATTTACTTTTATAGGGAGTTAATCAGATAACTAATTCATAAGTGTCAATTCAAAAACTTATCATGGCCATAGCGAGCGGAGGCGCGACAAGCATCATAATCAAGTACGTAATCAAGCACCCCACGATATATGCCAAATCTAAAATGGAGCTTCCACCACCATACAGTTGAAGACAAGACAATCAATGCTATGTATGAGCGGTTCAGTAGCTCATACGTCTGTTAATGGAGTAATTAAACGGTCCGTGCCACAGTCACCTTTAACCTCTGTTATTGATTATATCAAAGATACGTTTATAAAAGTTTAATTACTTTCACTAAATGTTATGACATGGTTTTGTAAGATTCCCATCTATCCTTAAAATACCATAAGTGACGCCTACTTCAACACGCAAACAATTATTAACTTGAATAAATGGCTCATCGTTTCATTAAAACAAAATTTCGTGGATTCCTAGAAATAGCAGTCCAGCCCTAACAGTAAATGTTTTCTCGTAGTATCCAGAAGCTAAATGTATGGGATTAATTACACGAAGTAAAAAACTAGCAAGGAAATAAAAGTCAAAAAGGCAAACTTTGCCTGCAATGCAAAACCAGCTAGCAAGCTATACGTATGTCAGACTCCATTTTACATATGATTCCTTCACTCTCAAGCATACATATTGGTCTTCCTTCACCCACCAATCAACAAGCTGCTCTTAACTGAATCATGTCAAAGACTTCATGGATTAGAAAACTTTGCTTTGATCACCACTCATCTCGCAGACAAAGCAAGTTACATGAAAGTTGGAAGATCATCTTCCATCTTTCATTCAACTATCAAAAGCATTTTTGTATATCTACACACCATACATGAATCTATACACATATATACCTAAAGAAAAGAAAAGACGGGATAGAAGCGACAGAGAATTCCAACTTATTCCAGTAACCCTTCATCAGCTTATCTTAGATTTAACGGTGGACTATGTAAGTCACTCATCTGTAGGACTTCAGAATAGCTCCACAGAAAGTGCAGACAATAGCTCTCCAAGATTTCCAATAAAATGGGACGTAGCAAAATCTTGTTGACGTCCTCATGTCGGCGACACTAGCTCCAGCGCCGCAGCGTGTGCAAGATCCGGCGACTGGCTTGTAGCTCCTAACCTTCCTGGTTTGATCCACCAAGAAACAGAAGCACACCATGGATGGAACAGGAGCAGATAGGTAAGGAGTTGGGGCAATTATATTTATTTAGATGGCAAGTTACGAGTGACTAACAGTGAGGAGAAGATACATACGAGAGAAATAGTCCCGTGCTCACAAACCTAGCCAACACCTGCCGGAACCAAGCGTACCTTAATAATGAAGGAACAAAAGAACCAGTACCCAATTTCTAGCTTCCAATCTAATATATGTAATTATTACTTTAGGGACCCGGACTACATGTGGGCTATGGTTACAAGGGATGTGCAGCTTCGGTAAAGAGCGAGCAAGTGGGAAGTTGTGTGTGGTGTTGTTGACGGTTGGTTAGCTTACATGTGGAAAAATTGTTCGATATTTATGTTTCATGTGTTTGTGCATGGAAACCTGCCTAAATTATCATATCACGATAACCTTGTGTGGCTGCCATAAGTAGGTGTGTATATACCATGCAGTTTTAGTGTATTCAGATTGGACACTTAAAAATGAAACAACGGCCTCGTTTAACTCGTTAAAGAAAAGGGTTAACAAATCATTCTTGTTAATCCTTTCTCAATTTTTTAAAATAAGTAACTCAAACTCTTTAATTTTTTCAATTAAATTCTATAGCTTTTAAGACGTAACTTATTAATTCAAAATGTTTAACGTACATCTCATCTTCTTTAAAAAAATTTATATAATTTAAATCAATAAATTACATCTTAAAAAGATTTGAATTTTAAATAAAAATTCAAAGGTTTGACACAAAAATTTTCGAAAAGGTTTAAGATTATCCTTAACAAATAGAAACACTATTTACTTTGATGATCAATTTGTGAAGATAAGATTCGTATCATATTGTTCAACAAAAATAATTATGTACCCCTAAGGTTATACTACTCATAGACTTAAGTGAACTAATAACATTTTGTATCCTTAAAAATTTAAGAGCATAATTCTTTCATACAATATGGTCTTATTATAGTGGTCTTGAAATTTTGGTAAGGTTAGTTTTAATTATCTAATTATTACTTGTTAAAAGTCATATTTCGCTACAACAATGGTTGCTTGATTATAATCATCAAAAATGATACAATTTTCACCGATAGGACTAATAAGATTTAATATAAATACAATAGGATTAAGGAATATTTCATCATAAATAAGTTTAATCCAAGAAATCGAAAATACAAATACACAAAAGAAAGATATGAATCACTACACTTTAGAAAAGAAAGGATTGAGAGTAATAAAATTTTAAGGTTGATCGCCACTAGCAAGTTAAATAAAATTGATAGTAAATAAAGAACCTAACATATGAGTTTCCCTAAAAATAATGATATAGAAAAGTCGTTAATGATTCTTGATTTTAAAATAATAATCATAAAATTATCAATTACATCCATAAGAATCATATAGGCATAAAACCCTATATTAAAGTTCAAAATCAAAATAATAAGTTGAAATAATAAAACTCTAACTAATTAAAATATATGCCTGATGCCTATCTTGGCTAATGTCTGCTTCAGTTTTGTTTTGAAACTTTTAGTTCCTAAAGTAAAGATAAATCTGACACATGTTATAAATTGAACTCTAGTACTAGTTCACTTTTTAATTTCAGTTCTACAAATCCAGTGAAAAGCTCAATGTCAATTTACTTATGATACATTTAGTAACCTTATTCACCTCAAAGGGTTGACTATAATCATTTTAGGTAACGAAACTTTAATCCTTATATGAAAGACCCATCTTTAGATCATTGAGAGCTTCTTTGACCTTCTTGGCTTCACTCCTTGTCTGTGGACTTCAATATTCTTTAATAGACCTCCATTTTTTTGGCACTTCTCTTAAACCTTTTTCTAACTAACACACACCATGAAAGGATTGATGTCAATTTGATGGTATTTTTCGATGACTGTTTTGTTTTGGTGTGTTTTCGACCTTAAGGAATTAAGAAGGATGGAAATTTCGAATTCAACAATCAAGAAAATAAGGATATGCAAGGTTTGATTTCTACGACACCTCTTGGAAACTTGTTCCAAACAATCCCGATGATCAAAATGAAACAAGATAAACGAACAATCAACACGTCACAATTGGGAAAGCAATTGATAAGTGAAAGATAGTTCGAAGGGTAACAAGAACAAGAGAATAATGTTTCTCACTATTGAAGCCGACAGCACTCTAGCAATTCTGATCTAAAATTTTCGAAAATTTGACCAAAAGACACATATTTATACCTAGGTTAAATAATAAAAGGTTGGGCTAAAAATACATAGAATTCCAAAATAAACAAAATCCAAAAACTAAATAAATAAGTTTGATGTGTGGCGCCACTACTAGATCTATATGCGTTTGGGCTTAAGTGAATTAAATAGCCCACTCCCACTAATAAAATAAGTGGCACACCACACACTCCTTGGGCTTAAGTGATGAAGCATTAAAATAGCTCAAGTCTTCTTGTCTTTAAGCTCCAAGTGTATCCGGTCTAAGGATTTGAGTTAAATGGATTAGTTTGGGTTCAATTTCATTAAACTCTCCTCCAATAGGCTTGGAGCTCGCCATCCTCTCAAGATAAAAGCCCATATGCGTATAAAAAGCCTATTTGAGTCTCTTAGTCCTAGCTCTGGACATAGGTCTAACTGGAATGACAAGCTCCCCTCCATCACACACGCCATCTGCATGGTGATCCTTACTCCTGCTCACATCAGTCCCTCCCTCCTCAAGAAGATTCATCCTCGAATATGAATCCATATTAAAAGGAGAAAAATCAGTAATATTAAAAGTTGCAGAAACAAAATACTTACCTGGCAGGTCAATCTTGTAGGCGTTGTTATGTATCTTCTCCAACACTTGGAACGGACCAACACCCCTTAGATCTAAAGCAAAAACGCTAGACAAAGCATTAAAATGGTTAGTTTCAGAAACTAAATACTCTCTGTATCTCACCATTACTAGTGCTTTTTTCTTTCCAGTTACTCTCCTCAAGTCTTTTCCCTTAGCAAACAAACTCACTCTTTTCTCTTTTCTTTTCTCTCCCTGAACTTTTCTCTCCTGCACATCACATTTTCTTTTCCTCACCTGTGCAGTCACTTCCCATTGGGCCAATCACTCTTTTCTCTTTTCTTTTCTCTCCCTGAACTTTTCTCTCCCGCACATCACATTTTCTTTTCCTCACCTGTGCAGTCACTTCCCATTGGGCCAATCTCTCTTTTCTTTTGGGCCTCTTTTCTCTCATCATTTTTCTTTATCTCACTACCTAAACCCTCCCCTCTTTGCAAAGCTTTAACCTAGTCGAGGTAGATCTCATGAGGCGATAAAGGTAAAAAAAGTGAAGTTCTTGCCCTTGAACTTGAATGAGTACTTGTTTGTGTAACCATCATGTGATACTCGCCTATCAAACAGCCAAGGCCTCCCCAATAGCAAATGTCCTGCCTCCATGGGTATCACATCACACAACACCTCATCCTTATACCTCCTTACATAAAATGGCACCAGTACCTGTCTAGTCACCTTCACATCTGCATTATCATTAAACTACTGTAAATTATATGGCTCCGGATGTTTCCTACATGTCAAGCTCAATTTCTCCACCATAGTTCGACTAGCCCCATTGGTACAACTACCTCCATCTATGATCAAGTTACAGACCTTTCCACCCACCAAACACCTTGAATGGAATATGTTCTCCCTCTGATCTAGAATCTCATCTCTAACTCTTGCACTTAACACTCTCCTTACTACAAGTGTTTCTCCTGTGACAGCTCTTTCCACACATTCCTCATCATCATCATCACAAACACTATCACATGGCAAATCATCAACATCACTATCCTCAGAATTAATAGCCCCATTATCCCTCATATACATCACTTTTTTATTAGGGCATTGAGAAGCAATATGGCTAGTACTTAAACATTTAAAACATTTTACATATGAATGTTTACTAGAAGTAGATTGGGTGTTAGAAGTACCTCTTTGCTCAGATCCCCCAATTGGTTTCTTAGGCGCTTCATTGAAGTCTACCCTCTTATCCTTGTACTTCTCCTCCTTATTGGGCTATTATGAGTTCCATGAATAACTAGAACTTGCTCCACCCCTTGCTGTCATTCTAACTTTGAGTTGTCTCTCCACCTTTATGGCCATGTTCACCATGTCCTCAATCTCCAAGCAATGCTGTAACTCCACCACATTTACTATCTCCCCTTTTAATCCACTCAAGAACCTTGCCATGGTGGCCTCGAGGTCCTCCACTATATTAGCACGGATCATAGCAATTTCCATCTTCTTGTGGTAGTCCTCTACTGACTTAGACCCTTGTGTGAGTCTTTGGAGCTTTTAATGCATCTCCCTATAATGGTAAAAAGGCACAAATCTCTTCCTCATGTATGCCTTCATGGCTGCCCAAGTATTGATGGGTCTCTCTCCATTCCTCCTTCTAGAGGTCACAAGCTGATCCTACCATATTAGTGCATAATCTGTAAATTCAACAGCAGCAAGTTTTACCTTCTTCTCATTTGAGAAGTTATGGCACTCGAAGATCAAATCAACCTTCCTTTCCCACTCCAAGCATGCCTCAGCATCATTCCTCCCCTTGAATGCTGGGATCTGTATCTTAATGGATTTGAGGTCTCCATCTCGCCTGTTAAGGGGTTCTCCTCTCCGAGCTCTCCTGGGCATGCGCTCTTCATGGTCCTCCTCCTCCTCATCAAACTCCTCCTCTTTAGGCTCATACCGTGATGGTTGTCGACAAGGTGGTGTTGCTTGTTGGTGAAAGGCAACATGCCTAACCTGAGGTTCCTCACGTCCCCCATGTTTAAGCTCCTCTATCTACTGAGCATCACTATCCAATGTCTCTCTCATACATTCAAAAGAGAGATTGAACCTCTCAAATGACTGTTGTATGGCTCTCAATGTAAGGGCATTCATCTCCCCCACTCTACCTTCATCCTGATTCCCAATCTCCTGTGACATTTTAGTGAATGTGCTTTCTTGCAAAACGAAGGTTAGTAGAAAACAACATTACAATCACTCTCTCATATGTTTCACTCAAGAATTTGTCACTCCCCTCGTGTTTAAGTCACAATAATGACTCCTTCAAATAAGCTCACATACTTTTGCCTTTTACCACTCAATGTTCTCTAAAATCCAAGTTACAATTAGAATCATGGCTTCAACAAATCAATGTTCCCAAATGTAACTCAAATAACAAGTAATAAGCAACTCAAACTAATAACTAATAACAAGCTAGCAAATCTAAAAAAATTTGAAACTATTTGGCACGGTTGATTCAAATAAACCATAGTCAAATAAAAAGTATGAGAAAATAGATTTTTTTATTTTTTGGACTTTTTCATATATTTTTTGACTTTTTTCATATTTTTTTATTCCGACTCTTTTTTCAGACTTTCTTCTTTCTTTTTTCGGATTTTTTAATTTTTTTTCATTTTTCTGATATAAGCTGGAAGTTTTCAACAAATAATTGAAAACCCTAACTAAAATAAAAACAAGAAGAAAGATTGAAATCCTAAACCAAAAGTTAATTCACACCTGAATTGATGATCCGACGATAATTGGATGGTGATGGACCGCGGTTTCTTAAGTTTTGATGGAGTTGAATAAGAATTTCCTCCAAACCAAAGCTCTGATACCAAAATAATGCACACCGCAGAAGGATTGATGTTGATTGATGGTGTTTTCGATGGGTGTTTTATTTTGGTGTGTTTTCAATCTTGAGGAATTAAGAAAGATGGAAATTTCGAATTCAACAATCAAGAAAATAAGGATACGCAAGGTTTGATTCCTACGACACCTCTTGGAAACTTGTTCCAAGCAATCCCGATGATCAAAATAAAACTAAGAGAAACGAACAATCAACATGCCGCAATTGGGAAAGCAATTGATAAGTGAAAGATGATTTGAAAGGTAACAAGAACAAGAGAATAATGTTTCTCCTATTGAAGCCGACAACACTCCAGCAATTATGATCTAAAAGTTTTGAAAATTTGACCTAAAGACACATATTTATACCTAGGTTAAATAATAAAAGGTTGGGCTAAAAATATATGGAAGCCCAAAATAAACAAAGTCCAATAAATAAATAAATAAATATGATGTGTGCTGCCACTATTGGATCTATATGCTCTTGGGCTTAAATGAATTAAATAGCCTACTCCCACTAATAAAATAAGTGGTGCACCAAACACTCTTTGGGCTTAAGTGATGAAGTATTAAAATAGCCCAAGTCTTCTTGTCTTCAAGCTCTAAGTGTATCCGGTCCAAGGATTTAAGTTAAATGGATTAGTTTGGGCTCAATTAACTCTCCTCCAATAGGCTTGGAGCTCGCCATCCTCTTAAGATAAAAGCCCATATGCGTATAAAAAGTCTCTTTGAGTCTCTCGGTCCTGGATCTAGACATAGGTCCAACTGGAATGACAAGCTCGCCTCCATCACGCACGTCATCTCTATACTGATCCTTACTCCTGCTCACATCAATATGTATCTTAAACAAAATTTTGTGTTAAGAGCAACTTTGATGTGGACTATTACTGATTTTTTTATGAATACTATGTTATCTATAGCCTTATTGTGGCAATGATTATGATGCGTTTTATCTTCCAAACGGGGCTAAAACATCTTGGTTTGACAACCATAGGAAATTTCTTCTTCCAGATCATCCATTTAGATGCAATAAATAAAAGTTCAATACGAATAAGATTTTACAAACACCTCCTCCCCTTGATAAAGCTGGTGAAGAAATATTACAGGAGAGTGATGTGTTAGGATTGTTGAAAGTTACAGAACTTGAAGTTGATGAAGTTAATATAAGCATTAGTAAAAACTTTGGTTGAAGAAAATGAAGCATCTTTTAGGATTTGTAATATTAGAAAACTGATTTAATATGTCATAATCTAGATGTGATGCATATTGAAAAACATATTTTTGACAATTTGTTCAATTATCACAATGAACATTGAAAGGAGGATAAAGGACAATGCAAAATCACAAGCTGATTTGAAGCTTTTTTGTAGAAGGAATGAGTTAAATAAATATCTTCGTACTGGCAAATATCCAAAAGCATGTTAACTTTAGACAAAAAAAAAATAAAAGGAAACTTTATGTGAATGGTTGAAAAGTCTAAAGTTTCCCAATGGATATGTTTTAAACTTGGTAAGGTGTGTGGATATGAGAAAGTACAAATTATTTGGGATGAAAAGTCATATTATCATGTGTTTATGCAAAGGCTAATTCTAATTGTATTTTGGGAGTTGCTACTGAATAAGGTTTGGGAAGCAATAATAGAATTAAGTTTGTTTTTCAAAAGCTTAACATCATTTGAAATAAAGTTAGTTGAAATGGAAAAACTAGAAAGGAAAATTCCAATAATCTTATGCAAATTAGAAAGGTTTTTCCCTTCAAGCTTCTTTGATTATATGTAGTATCTACCAACACATGAGACTAAACTTGCTAGTCCAGTTCAATATCGATGGATATATCCGTTTGAGAGGTAATGGTAGTAAATATTTAAAATGGAGTTATAGTATGTTTTAATCATAGAATTGTATATCAATAGCTATTTGTAATGTAGGTATTTGCATCACTTGAAGAAAAATATCAAAAACAAGGCTTGAGTTGAAGGTTCGATATGTAATGCTTATTTAGTGCAGGAAGCAAGTACATTTGGTTCACATTATTTTGAGCCACATCTGCACATAAGAGAAAGAAAAGTTCCTTATAATGACAATGGGGGAGGAATGGGTGATGTTGATGGTAATTTATCCATTTTCACATATCTTGGACGAATATGTAGACGGTCTACAAGAAGAATGTTAATAAAGGAAGAAATAGAGGTTGTCTATGGTTACATTTTATTAAACTGTCAAGAGGTTCAACCTTTCATGCAGTAAGTTGAAGTTGATTTGCAAATTTATTTTTTGGATTTTCAAAGTTAGTGTTGTTCATAATTAAAGTACATAATAATGCCTTTAGATTATATGAGGAATGGTTATGCGAGTTAAGGCCTAGAAAAATCACAGGATGATATCAATAAAGAAGTTGAAAGACACTTTCCTTAATGGTTCGAGAAATATGTAAGTTTTCACTTACAATTTATTGAAATGGTTGAATTATCATATCAAAGTGTTCAAATGATATTATATTATTTAATATGATAATTTTTATAGGCCTCAAAAAATTCAATAGAGATATGTGATCTTGCAAAAGGACCTTTACGAACTGTTAAATAGTATCTAGTGTATTTTGTTATTAGATACAAATTTTATACATAATATCAAGGTCATAGCATGACAACAATAAATAATGGGGTTTGCATACCCAGAATTGATGGATTACTATGGTAAATTTATTGAGATACTTGAAATTGAGTACCCTTTATTGCCAATAAAGCAGAGTTTGACGTTTAAGTGTGACTAGTTTGATCCAACTCCTAATGTTAGTACAAAAGTGCACAACTGATACAATCTAGTTGAAATCAACCAGTGAAGAAGATTTAGACAATTTGAACCTTTTGTGTTGGCGATGCAAGCAATCCAAGAGTATTATGTCCCTTTTCCTAACTTACAACGAGATAAGTCAAATTGGATGGCCGTTTGTAAAGTAAAACCTATATGTATTTTTGAATTACTTAGAAAAGGAAAAAATAAAAGAATTGAAAGTGAAGTGTTTCAGGAAGTTGTTTATGAAATAAATGCATGTGTTATATATGATGAGAGTGAACCTTTGAACGATCCAAATAATGAATATGTTGAAATTTTTACTGGAGAGGATGAAAAGGGCGAGAGATCTGAAGAGAAGACTGAGTATGATTCTAATTCTTCAAACAAAGAAGATGATGATTATTTTGATTTACAATTAAGTGATCATGATAGCGATTAATTCGTGTTTGTAATAGAGTATTATATGAATAAATCTATTATTGCATCAACAATATATTGTTATATATTTAATTTATATTGTTCTATTCCTAAAAAATTCAATAAAATGTGAATTTCAGGTTAAACATATTCCACTAAAGAGAAAATAGGATATGATGTGGCCAAGGTTAAGGTTACCATGATTTGGAGCCAGTTACTTTGTAAGTAAAGCATCATATGTTACAGCCGATACAAAATTAGGTGTTGTACCTCTAACTACTACACATCCAGATGAGGCATCACCTTCTATACCTACTGCTACACCATCCAACAGTCCTACACCATCCACCACTCCTATACCGACAAAGATATCAGGGGTAAAAGTTGTGAATGAAGAAGGCAACCTCTAGCCTGGAGCTAAGGGAGTAGATGAAAGAACATACATCACAATAGGCAACAATTTGTGAGTGAAAATACATGCATGATAACACCATAAGTTTATACTGAAGTTATAGCTTTTAATTTGAAAATGATCTAAATTTGCTTATATATTAGGTTGGTTCCGTCCAGAACATGCTCAATAAACATAAAATCTAAGTTCAAGGAGAAGATTGATCTTGAGGGTTATATATGGAAGAATGTCTCTCAGGCGATAAAGGATTTTTATTATCAAGAGTTTGAGGTATAAAAAATATATTCTTTTGTATTTTTTATCTAATTAATTTTATACATTAATTAGATAAATATTGTAGGTTAAAAGTACTTATAATATGTCTTTCTTTTTTTCAGAAAGAATTTTTTTGGGATTCCAAATTTGTGGCGGTAATTTATAAAGTATGGGAGAGGCGAGCTCGTATATGTTATAGAAACTTTCTTGGTGCGCTATACAAGACTGGTGTTCGACCTCTATATATATCTAAAAAAATATGGAGTCGTTGACAGCAGTATTGGACATTACCTGAGGCAATGTCCATTTTAGAGCATAATTCTAGCAACAGACATGGAGGACCGGGGGAGAGAATCTTCTCATACACACTGGAGGATCTATTACCCTCCAGGAGCATGCAGAGAAACTTGTAAGTATCTACACTTTGCATTTATATTATGATTTTTTTTTACTTTGAAGTATCAATTTAATTTGATATATGAGTATTGGAATGAATATATATATGTATTATAGAGAATGATAATGTTATAAATGTCTAGTGCTAGATAATGTTATAAATGTCTAGTGCTATATATTGTTATGTTTTTTAGTTACTTTCTTTGTTCAACAGGGGATAAATATTACAAAATAGAGGAAACTCTGCCAAAAAATTTTAAAATTGTAGTTCACTTATAACATTTTATTTTAATGCAAGAAAAGTCTATGGGCAAGAAGCCTAGACCTCGTCATCTCTTTTTGCACACCCACACTAAGAAGTATAATAGTGTGACCTTAGTCAACACCTGATGTGGAGAACATAATGAATGTAAAATTTATGATTTAATATTAATTCTTAATAATTATCACTTATTAACATAAACATTGCCTCCTAATAGGACTAAATATAAGAAAGCATTCAATGATAGTCTCAGCAGTCTGACACTGTTGATGAGAGTCAGGCATATATTGATGCAATGGGTGGTAGGGACCATCGTGGAAAGATCTTCGACTTAGGTTCATTTGTGAACACATCCAATTCACAACCCTCCACTTCTAGTACAGTTGCATCTAGTAGGCAACCAACATCGAATGAGAGAGTCGTTCAATTTGTGAGCACAATACAGATGCTGGCAACTCTGTTGCAACAGTCGATGGAGTACATAGCTCAAGCTCCGTAATAAGATGGATGAGTTGAAAAAGAGGGGTAGCATCTCATCGCACTAGTCAGACCATCCACCTTCACCAACTACATAGCTTAGTTTTGTTACTCTCAAGTCTTTTTGTATGAATTACATATTTATTGTTATAGATAATAATTTTTTACTATAAATTAAGATAATTTTTACTTTATATTATTATTCAACTTAC